>JAIGNY010004587.1:0-175725 GCA_020152595.1 Chiridota heheva
GTCTGCAGCCATGTTTTTTTTACAAAACAAATCATCTTTAGACCTTTAATAATGTAAGTGAACTTATAATTAGAAGAACTTGTACCCAAATGATTGAAAATATTCCTCTCTATTATATGAATAATAAATTAAAACTTGAAACTTATAAATAAGATTTTAACATTTCTGCACAGTTGCATTCTTGATAAAAATATCTTTATAAATTAATTTGGAACTACTATAGGCAAACTAAAAGAAATGTTATTCTTGACCACCTAGATTTATATTTTACGTTATTGGTATTGATTTTGCAAACATATCTTAGGGCAGTACACAAAAGCATGTCAACTCTGAATTTATTTAAGTAAACCTTTATTCCCCTAAGAACAATTTTCTTGTAGGTATTTCCTTGACAATTCATTTTATAGCTAATTTCAGATTATATTTAATTTTAACAAATTAACAAAATTTTGTATTCTGCTTGAAGAAAGTGAATGAATACGGATTCAGAGAAAGAAGGAGAGCATGAAACGCAAAAAAGGAGAAAATAATGCCCCTAGAAAGTTAAACTAATTTTGTTTTCTTATTAAAGCTTCCTTGAACTTAGTGGACATGAGTTAAGATGAACCTTACAAAGAATTTACAAATTGGCCAATTAAAATGTAATGAAAAAATAAAAATGAATTTTTCCTCTGTCCTTTCAAGTTAGTTATTTGTAGAATTATTCAAAATACTATAGTAGAGCTATTTTTACTGGCTTCGTTGGTTGAATGTTTTTTTTGGTTAAATTTTCTATGAGTTTGATTGTTTATAATGTAGATTTAGTATAGTAGTGTCCATAGCTCAGGTAGAAGGTTTGAGGAGAGAGGAAGTTGATATTTCCCAAATTGGAAAAAAGTTGAAGAAAAAATTGAGATTGGTTTAGCTGAATTTATGATTGACTACTATTAACTAAATTAGATTTTAACATGAATTTGATAACCTTAACAAATTAATTTGGAAGAATAAGAGATGAGGAAAAAAGATAATATGTTAGCGTTTGTTAATGATTATCTAAGTTGGCCATCTTGAGGAATGAGTTCTGTGCTTTGTAGCTTAGGTCACTATGTGCAGATAGAGGCTGAAATGTGATGGACTTAGGAACTGAAAGCATAGGAGACAGGAAGCGGCCAAAAATAAATTGAAGATTCTGGCATAGCAAATAGGTGTGACATCAGGAACATTAAGCTAAAAATATTGTATCTCTAGTATACAGTTATTGTAGGATGGAAACTAAGGGATGGAGAGCATAATGAAAGAAAGTAATGTAGAACCTCAGGAGTGAAGAGGCATGTGGGGGTGAGTGAAAGCATGCAGAGTGAGGCATGAGATCAGGAGTAGACAAGTGAGAATTAAAGAGTGAGCATGAAAGAACTCATAAATGTTTATGGAAGTACAGAATCTAGAGATTCAAAAAAGGTTGGAAGAAATTAAATTAAATTTTCAGAGTCATTTTTTATAGAAATAATTTTTTGTATTAAGATACCTAATTTTAACATGTTAATCAAAATAGAATATTCTCTTTAAAGTGCTAAAAGAACTTCTGACTCAATAATCCTTTTTTTTTTCTCTTTTAAATAATAAATCACTGACTTAAAAAGATGTTTAGTTTAAAGTACACCAATAGCAATGCAATCGTTTGTATTCCCATTTTTATAACAAACAAATACTTTAACCTTTAAAATAAATGTATGACATTAATTGAAAAACATTTAATCTTAGTGAAATTTCCTCTACTATGAAACAAAATTACATTAAACGAGAATAAAATGATTTAACTTTCTCCAGTTCATTCTTGAAAAACAGCTAAAATTAATTTCTGAAACTCTAGAAACCAGAAATGTTATTCTAGTACACAACTTTTGCATTATCTTACTTCGTGTTGGCATGTTATTTTAAACAATCTTTACGTACAAAAAGATTTCAACTCAAATTTATAGTAACTGTTTTCCTCAGAAAATTTCCGGGTATAAACTTCTGAGAAAAGAACTTTCTGTACTTTCCATATAACTCCATTGTTTTTAGTTTTCTCTCAAACTAATAGGAATTCAAGCATTGAATTTAACAAAGATGTTTTGAAGTTTGAAAGAGTACCACCAATTAGCAATGCAATCCTTTATTTTCTTGTCTAGTACTGCAGCCACTGTTTTTTTTATAACAAACAAATCATCTTTAGACCTTTTACAAAGTACAATGTTGAAGTGACACTATGAGAATTAGCAAGAAAGCATTGTACCCAAATCGTTGAGAGTGAAAACATTCCTCTACTATTAGTATGAACTATCATAATTACATTGAAAAACTTGAGAACTTATAAATAAGATTTTGCAACATTTCTGCACAGTTGCATTCTTGATAAAACATGTCTTCGTAAATTAATTTCTGGAGAACTACTATAGGCAAACCAAAAGAAATGTTATTCATAGTGACCACCAACTTTGTGCATATTGCATATTTTACTTCGTAGTTGGCATTCGTTATTTTTGCAAACATATCTTTTAGGTGCAGTACACAAAAGCATTGTCAACTCTGAAATTTATTTCAGTGAAACTTTGTTTTATATCCTGCCTAAAAGAACAATTCCTCCGTGTAGGTACTATTCCTTGACAACTTCCGTTTATGTCTGCCTAAGATTGATATTTTTATATGGTTAATTTTCACCGGTAACTTAAGAAGTTTTGTATTTTTTCAGACTGAGAATGGAATAAAGGATGCAGATGATTCCTCCGGGATTGATGCAGAAAAGCTGACAGAGGAGAAGACTGGCAAAAACGTCAAAAGAAAGGAGAAAAGCAATAGCCCCAAGAAAGTTAAGGTAACATCCTTTGTCACTGTCTTAAACGCTCTTCCTATTGTCTTTTCGTGGACATGAGTTAAAGGCATATAACCTTTAACTTAAAAAGCAATTCTTCACAAGATTGGCTTCGGTAATGAATGTAAATGAGAGCAAAAATAACAAATCAATTGCTAATCCTCTGTCCTTTCCAAGTTAGTTGAATTTTTAGCTGAATTATTCAAAGAATACTATAGTGAGAGCTATTCCGTTACCCCTGGCGTCGACGTTAGGTTGAAGTTTTTCTTTGTTGGTTAAAGTTTTTCTAATGAGTTTGTTTGTTATGATAATAACATTCCTGTTTGAAAATATCAGTGTCTCAGTGAAGCTGAAGACGAAGGTTATCGAGGAGAGGAGGTAGAGCTATATATTTCCCAATTGGAGAAATTAAGAGGTTGAATAGAAAAATTGAGATTGGTTTACTTGAAATTTCTTGATTATTATCTTCTAGAATTAATCTACAAGTTAGATTTTAAGCCTGAATTTGATAACCTTGAACAATTACTTTAGAAGAATAAAAAGATGAGGGAAAAAAGTTAATTATGTATGGGTGCTTTGGTTTATGATTAATCTAATTTTGCCTTGTAGGAATGAGTTTCAAGTTGCTTTGTTAGCCCTTTGGTCCTCTTTTGTTGTTACAGGCTGGGAATGCTGATGGACTTTGCAGCGAACTTCAAGAGCAATTAGGAGACAGGAACGGCCAAGAAAATGAAAACTTGGAAGATTCTGGCATAGCAAACGAGTGTGACACTTCTCAGGTAAGCATTAAACTAAAAATAATGTATCTCTATGTGTACAAGCCAAATTTTAGGATGGAAGCTACAGTAGAGAGAGGAGAGCTTAAGTGAAAAAGAACAAGTAATGTGAGAACCTCAGGTATGTGACAGAGAGACGGACATCATGCAGGAGGTAGAGCACTGAAAGCATGCAGGGGGTAGAGCACTGAAAGCATGCAGGAGGTAGAGCACTGAAAGCATGCAGGAGGTAGAGCAGTGAAAGCATGCAGGGGGTAGAGCACTGAAAGCATGCAGGAGGTTGAGCAGTGAAAGCATGCAGGAGGTAGAGCAGTGAAAGCATGCAGGGGGTAGAGCACTGAAAGCATGCAGGAGGTAGAGCACTGAAAGCATGCAGGAGGTAGAGCAGTGAAAGCATGCAGGGGTAGAGCACTGAAAGCATGCAGGAGGTTGAGCAGTGAAAGCATGCAGGAGGTAGAGCAGTGAAAGCATGCAGGGGGTAGAGCACTGAAAGCATGCAGGAGGTTGAGCAGTGAAAGCATGCAGGAGGTAGAGCACTGAAAGCATGCAGGGGGTAGAGCACTGAAAGCATGCAGGAGGTAGAGCACTGAAAGCATGCAGGGGTAGAGCACTGAAAGCATGCAGGGGTAGAGCACTGAAAGCATGCAGGAGGTAGAGCACTGAAAGCATGCAGGAGGTAGAGCACTGAAAGCATGCAGGAGGTTGAGCAGTGAAAGCATGCAGGAGGTAGAGCACTGAAAGCATGCAGGGGTAGAGCACTGAAAGCATGCAGGAGGTAGAGCACTGAAAGCATGCAGGAGGTAGAGCACTGAAAGCATGCAGGAGGTAGAGCACTGAAAGCATGCAGGGGGTAGAGCACTGAAAGCATGCAGGAGGTAGAGCACTGAAAGCATGCAGGAGGTAGAGCACTGAAAGCATGCAGGAGGTTGAGCAGTGAAAGCATGCAGGAGGTAGAGCACTGAAAGCATGCAGGGGGTAGAGCACTGAAAGCATGCAGGAGGTAGAGCACTGAAAGCATGCAGGAGGTAGAGCAGTGAAAGCATGCAGGAGGTAGAGCACTGAAAGCATGCAGGAGGTAGAGCAGTGAAAGCATGCAGGAGGTAGAGCAGTGAAAGCATGCAGGAGGTAGAGCACTGAAAGCATGCAGGAGGTAGAGCACTGAAAGCATGCAGGAGGTAGAGCACTGAAAGCATGCAGGAGGTAGAGCACTGAAAGCATGCAGGAGGTAGAGCAGTGAAAGCATGCAGGAGGTAGAGCACTGAAAGCATGCAGGAGGTAGAGCAGTGAAAGCATGCAGGAGGTAGAGCACTGAAAGCATGCAGGAGGTAGAGCAGTGAAAGCATGCAGGGGTAGAGCACTGAAAGCATGCAGGAGGTAGAGCACTGAAAGCATGCAGGAGAGAGCACTGAAAGCATGCAGGAGGTAGAGCAGTGAAAGCATGCAGGAGGTAGAGCACTGAAAGCATGCAGGAGGTAGAGCACTGAAAGCATGCAGGAGGTAGAGCACTGAAAGCATGCAGGAGTTAGAGCACTGAAAGCGGAACTCATAAATGTTTAAAGTGGAGAAGTGTAACAGAATCCCTAGCAGCATTCAACAAAAGGTTGGAAAGAAATTCAAATTAAGATTTTCAAGAGTCATTTATGTATTAGAACATCACAGTTTGTTTTGTATTGATAGATACCTAAGTTTTTTAAGAGCAACTGTATAATCCAAAACATCCTGTATGCTATTCTTTAAAATGAAAAATTGTCTTGCCAAACTTTTTTGCAGAGAAGTGAATTCTCTTTAAAATAGGTGCTTAAAAAGAACTTTCTGTACTTTCATATGACTCCATTGTTTTTAGTTTTCTCTCAAAGTAATAGGAATTCAAGCATTGAATTTAACAAAGATGTTTTGAAGTTTAAAAGAGTACCACCAATTAGCAATGCAATCCTTTATTTTCTTGTCTAGTACTGCAGCCACTGTTTTTTTATCACAAAAAATCATCTTTAGACCTTTTACAAAGTACAATGTTGAAGTGACACCATGAGAATTAGCAAGAAAGCATTGTACCCAAATCGTTGCGAGTGAAAATATTCCTCTACTATTAGTATGAACTATCATAATTACATTGAAAACTTGAGAACTCACAAATACGATTTTGCAACATTTCTGCACAGTTGCATTCTTGATAAAACATATGTCTTTGTAAATTAATTTCTGGAGAACTACTATAGGCAAACCAAAAGAAATGTTTTTCATAGTGACCACCAACTTTGTGCATATTGCATATTTTACTTCGTAGTTGGCATTTGTTATTTTTGCAAACATATCTTTAGGTGCAGTACACAAAAGCATTGTCAACTCTGAAATTTATTTCAGTGAAACTATGTTTTATATCCTGCCTAAAAGAACAATTCCTCCTTGTAGGTACTATTCCTTGACAACTTCCGTCTATGTCTGCCTAAGATTGAGATTTTTATATGGTTAATTTTCACCGGTAACTTAAGAAGTTTTGTATTTTTTCAGACTGAGAATGGAATAAAGGATGCAGATGATTCCTCCGGGATTGATGCAGAAAAGCTGACAGAGGAGAAGACTGGCAAAAAACGTCAAAGAAAAGAGAAAAGCAATAGCCCCAAGAAAGTTAAGGTAACATCCTTTGTCACTGTCTTAAACGCTCTTCCTATTGTCTTTTCGTGGACATGAGTTAAAGCCATATAACCTTTAACTTAAAAAGCAATTCTTCACAAGATTGGCTCTGGTAATGAATGTAGATGAGAGCAAAAATAACAAATAAATTGCTAATCCTCTGTCCTTTCCAAGTTAGTTGAATTTGTAGCTGAATTATTCAAAGAATACTATAGTGAGAGCTATTCCTTTACCCCTGGCGTCGAGGTCAGGTTGAAGTTTTTCTTTGTTGGTTAAAGTTTTGCTAATGAGTTTGTTTGTTATGATAATAACATTCCTGTTTGAAAATATCAGTGTCTCAGTGAAGCTGTAGACGAAGGTTATCAAGGAGAGGAGGTAGAGCTATATATTTCCCAATTGGAGAAATTAAGAGGTTGAATAGAAAAATTGAGATTGGTTTACTTGAAATTTCTTGATTATTATCTTCTAGAATTAATCTACAAGTTTGATTTTAAGCCTGAATTTGATAACCTTGAACAATTAGTTTGGAAGAATAAAAAGATGAGGGAAAAAAGTGAATTATGCATGGGTGCTTTGGTTTATGATTAATCTAATTTTGCCTTGTAGGAATGAGTTTTAAGCTGCTTTGTTAGCCCTTTGGTCCTCTTTTGTTGTTACAGGCTGGGAATGCTGATGGACTTTGCAGCGAACTTCAAGAGCAATTAGGAGACAGGAACGGCCAAGAAAATAACTACTTGGAAGATTCTGGCATAGCAAATGAGTGTGACACTTCTCAGGTAAGCATTAAACTAAAAATGATGTATCTTTGTGTGTACAAGCAAAATTGTAAGATGGAAGCTACAGTAGAGAGGGGAGAGCTTAAGTGAAAAAGAACAAGTGATGTGAGAACCTCAGGTATGTGACAGAGAGACGGACATCATGCAGGAGGTAGAGCACTGAAAGTGGAACTTATAAATGTTTAAAGTGGAGGAAGTGTTACAGAATCCCTCGCAGCATTCAACAAAAGTTTGGAAAGAAATTCAAATTAAGATTTTCAAGAGTCATTTTTGTATTAGAACATCACAGTTTGTTTTGTATTGATAGATACTTAAGTTTTTAAGAGCAACTGTATAATCCTAAACGTCCTGTATGTTATTCTTTAAAATGAAAAATTGTCTTGCCAAACTTTTTTGCAGAGAAGTGAATTCTTTTTGAGATAGGTGATTAAAAAGAACTTTCTGTACTTTCCATATAACTCCATTTCATTGTTTTTTTCTTCTAAAAAACCCACAATCCACAGGTTATGGTTCTTGCGTACAAAAAATGGTGTGTGTACAAACAAGAAATTTCTTCTTTGTAAAAACCAACAAGTTGCATAGTTGCATGCATGGCTGCAGATTTGATTGATGTTTCAGAACATTTGTTAAGAGCAAAAGGTTGTGGATGTGGGTTATTTAGAGATTACATCATTGTCGATTTCTAAAAACCCACAGGCTGACAGGTTACCAAGTTATGGCTCTTGCAGTTAAGATTAAATGTTGTGGGGGTTTTAGAGATTACACCATGTATAATTTCTAAAAAACCCACAAGCCACAGTTTATTAGGGTATACAGTGGCGTAGGCTGGGAAGGTGCCGGTTGCATATAACTCCCACCGACCGACTCCCTATATTTCCTATTTTTCATATATTTTTCTATAAAAATATTTAGAGACTTCCACTGCTTTGCAGAGAATTTAGTTCTCTTTCAAAAATGTGGTCCTTGCCTGCCTGTCTGTTTTAATAAATAGTGTAATGATTACATCTAGAAACCACTTGTGCATATCTTTATTTCTCCTGAGATATTTCACCATGATACACAATTTATTTACTGAAGTTTATATCTTTTTTATTAACTGAAGTTAATATCTTTTCATTTACTGAAGTTTATATCTTTTCATTTACTGAATTATATATCTTTTTTATTTACTGAAGTTTATATCTTTTTCATTTACTGAAGTTTATATTTTTTATTTACTGAAGTTTATATCTTTTCATTTACTGAATTATATATATTTTTTATTTACTCTGAAGTTAATATCTTTTTCATTTACTGAAGTGTATATCTTTATTGTAAAATCTGATCTTACGATATATCTTCCTCACTTGCATTCTAAACTCACAGTGACTTTCTACTTTCTTACTAATTCGTTTCAAGGTCATGGCTTTGTTTTTAGCTCTAGTTATTTGTTATATTTCCAGTAGGTTTTTTTTTTACCTAGTATTTTCTTCATGTCAGAAAGCAATTTTACTGCTATTCTTTTGGGCCAGGAATTGGTTGTTGTGATATTATTTGCATAACTTTATCAAAAATTACTGCAGACAATTATAATTTTGAGAAAAAGTCTCTTAAATACCCCTCCCCACTCCACTTACCCACCCCCACCTCCACCATGTCCACCCTTCCATTTCTATCCTTTCATAATTCGAATGCACCTAAATTAAATTGCTTTGTTCTTGGAATGAACAAAACCAAACCCCAACTTTGAAAACTCATAGGCAAAAGTGACAGATAATTGCAGGCAAATACATATCCTCCATTTAACTTTTGTTGGCAGAGTGTATGAGCCTTATCCACACGTATGGCAGGTATAATCCAAACTTCAAGGTTGTAAAGATCAAAAAAGGTGAAATGGGTCATTGTTCTTGATAATCAAAAGCCTTGTTTAATGGCAGTATATGGGGCTGTGATTGTTGTATCTTTACAGGTTGGTGATACCACCTTCAGTGCAGTGGAAGGCCAGATATTCAATACACCCACAGATGTGTCCCAGCAACAGCCCCTTGACATTAAAGGTTTGAATAAAGAATATGTACAAAGAATGCCATCAGATAAGTTGTAGACCTGTATATGAAAAACTTGAAGTTAGTTTTGTGTGTTGCAAACAAATTCCTGCTTTCAGCAGCTACATGTATGTTTTTTTTGCAACCATCATCATATAAAATGTGCGATATTTAGGAATGGTGTGAAGGCGGCTCAATCTTTGATAATAATTTGTGTGGCACTTTTGTTGTTTTTCAAAAATCAATATTCTTTTTTGGCATACCTATTTTTCATCTTACATGTATTAGAATTAAAAGATTTATGAAGTGATAACTAAATTGCTAAAAAATCCTCCAAAAAGTAATATTTGCAAAATTCCTCACCAGCATTGGATAAAAATGAGATATAATTTAAAGGAAAGGTATCATTCCATAAATAAACTCAGAAGTGAACGCCACTGGCTTGCAACGTCACTTTCGTTTTTCAAATTTTTCTTTTGATTGTGAGAAATCTGCGATGTTGTCAATCACACATCCGCCGCACCGACATAGAGGTCTACATTTATTTTCAAAAACATGACAGATTTCTTGCAATCAATAAAGAAAATTGAAAACTGGGAGTAACATTCCCAGCATGGCAATGTTCACTTCCAGATTTATTTATCAAATGATACCTCTTCTTTAAATTAGATATGGTGTTTTCACAATGTAAAAACTGTTCTTTTTATAATTGTATGCTTTTTTTTATTTGGAAATAAATCAGAAAATTCTTCATGTACGTACACCTGTAAAGCTATTGTTTTTCTGGTACTCGCTTGTAACAGTAAAATATTACTGGCAGTGTAAAAAGGAAACCCTACATGCAATGTGTTTTCCTTTTGTTTTGTTTGTTGCTTTTAAAATGCTGCTATGATTTGCATATTTAAAGAAAATAATAATCTTGCAATGCATCTTATTTCTGTATAGAAAAATATCTCTTGGTAGTTCTCTTTTATTTTAACATTTGTAATATACTTGCTTTTGTTTAAAATGTCTTTTTCTTGGTGCAGTATGTAACAAGAGTTGATGCGTATTTACAGCAAGTGGCTATTTGAGGTGCACGAACAAGAAGTTGCTGTGAAAGGTACAAAGTGATCAAATTGCATTGTGCTTCATACCGTCAACAACCTGCACGACCGTTTGCATTGTGTTTGTTCTGTTCAAGATTCGACCTAACTTATTATTTTGGTATAAGGAATCATATTCACTTTTAATATTCATTGAAAAATCTTTTCCTTTCAACCAGTCCTTTTGGTTATCCCCTCGCCAAAGAAGTTGGGGAAGATGGGATATAACATCTTTACTGTATGTCCGTCCATTTGTTCGTCTGGTCGTCCCTTCCGTCCATCCACATCTATTGTCCGTCCGGCCTCCTGCATTGTTCAGCTACTAGGTAGCAACAGATTGCTGTCCTAGGAAAGGAATTCCAACTATATTTATGAGGAAAAAATTATATAATGGATAGCAAATGCATTCCAGACTTAAAAAGCAACAATCAAAGGATTTGTTCTAGATCTGACGACTGAATGGAGTTTATAATGAAGTGTTTTGCGAATGAATAGCAACAAAAACAATAAGACTTTGCTTGAATAGAGGGACACATAATAGACTTATGATAATCTGCAAATTAATCTGTACTGAATTTTCATTTTAATTTGGTAGATAAATCAGCCCTATCTCGTTTATAGGGGAAAATAGTTGAGAATGTTTCTAATGGAAGTGTCAGATTTCAGTTAAGGCTGGAGGAGGGGGCGTTGTAGTGCAATGGAGTGAGTGGAGGTTATAGTAAAGGGTGTAATGATGAGTTGGTTAAGAGTATATTTGGTAGATGAGTGGATGGCAAAGGTGGGTTGGGGTAGTAGGTGAATGGATGATGGTAGGTGAATGGGGATGGTAGGTGAATGAGGGATGGTAGGTGAATGGGGCATGTTGAGTTGATAGAAGTGAGGGGATGGGAGTTAGAGGAAAGGATGTTGGGTGGAAAATGGTAGAGTGATTGGTAGATGTAGGAATTAGGATGAAAGTGGGATGGCATGAGGGACAGGTTGGGATAAAATTTGGGACAGGGTGGCATGTGGGGCAGGATGTCATGGCATATAGGACAAGGTAGGATAGCATGTGGGCCAGGTGTGATGAAATGTGGGACAGGGTGGCATGTGAAACAAGGTAGTGTCATGGCATTTATGACAGGCTGGGATGACATGTGGGATGGCATGGGGGACAGAGTGTAATGACATGTGAGACAGGATGGTATGTCGTCTGGATTTCAGAAATACGGCATTACCCGGAAACTTCACACCATTGGCCTCAGAGGCCACCTCCCCATCTTTATTCAAAACTTCCTCTCACCCAGGCAGTTCCAAGTTCGTATTGGCCACACCCTCTCCAAGCCGTACCCCCAAGAAGAGGGCGTCCCCCAAGGCAGCATCCTCTCCCCCACTCTCTTCAACCTGAGCATTAATGACATCGGGAATGACCTTGGCCCCAGCATCAAGCGTACCCTCTACGTGGATGACTTCACCATCTTCTACTCCTCCCCTAGCTTTCCTATTGTTGAAAATAGGCTTCAAACCAGCCTCAATCAGCTGCAAGTCTGGAGCAACAATAACGGTTTTAGATTCTCCAAAGACAAGACAGTCTGCATGCACTTTTGTCATTTCAACAACCTCCACCCCAACCCGAACTTTGTGCTCAATGGGAATCGATCCCTAAAGTTGAAAACACAAAGTTCCTTGGTCTTACTCTAGACCCCAAGCTCACCTACAAGCCACACATCACCAACCTGAAACTAAAATGCAATAGCTCCCTCAACCTCCTCCGACTGCTCTCCAACACTACTTGGGGAGCGAACCGCTATGCTCTCCTCAAAATTTTCAGGCTCACCATTCGTGCCAAGCTTGACTATGGCAATATTGTTTACTGTGTCGCTCACAACTCATACCTCAACCACATTAACACCATCCAAAATGAAGCCCTCAGGCTTTGTCTAGGAGCCTACAGGACCTCCCCAATCACTAGCCTTCATGTTGAAGCCAACGAACCCCCTTTCTACTTAGATGTAAACAGCTTAGCCTCTCCTATGCTTTAGAGTCCTCACCAACACCCAGAACCCTGTTTACAACCTCATTAGGTACCCCAATTTCTCCTCCCTCTTTGATAGGACTAAAACCCTATCGCCCCCTTCAGCTTACGATTAAATCAGACCTCTTTCAACTTGGCATCAACCCCGCCACTCTCGGCACCTATTCCTGGCCCACTTTTCCGCCTTGGGCCACCCCCTTCCTTCTGTCCACCTAGCCCTCTCCACTTATAACAAAACTCAAACTCACCCTAATCTCTTCATCAATCTCCACAACCAAATCAAAGACCAACTCTCAAATTACACCTCCATCTATACTGATGGCTCCAAGGAAGGCAACAAGACAGCTGCTGCTGCCATCATCCAAGACATCACCCTCAGTAGCAGACTTCCTGACCACTCATCCATCTTTTCAGCCGAGGCTAAGGCCATTCTCCTCGCCCTCAACTTTATTGAGTACTCTCCTCTTAGTCACTTTGCCATTTTCTCTGACTCAAAGGCTGTTCTTACTTCATTACTTAATCTTAAATGGGATAACCTCACCTGCCACCTCCTCCTCCGAAACTCTTTTCTCCCACCCTCTGCAGGAAAAGTGTTCTTTTCTTCTGATACCCAGCCATGTTGGCATCCCTGGCAATGACAGGGCTGATACAGCCGCTAAGCTTGCCCTTAACCTCCTCCCTTCCCTTTTCCCAAAACCCTCTCTGACATCAAACCGCTTATCGCTTCTCTTGTTCGTGACCGCTGGCAAACCTTATGGAACTTCCAAATTGATAACAAACTCCATGTTATCCAGCCCACAATCCCAATCAAATCCACCATCAACAACCTTTCTCGATCGACAACGTTCATATTACCCGTCTTAGAATTGGTCACACCCACCTCACTCACTCCCACCTCCTTATTGGTTCCCCCAACCCCTCTGTAACAATTGCCACTGCATCCTTACAATCCAACACGTTCTCCTTGCTTGCCCCCTGTACAACCTTCCCAGAGCTCTCGCTCCCCACAACTCAATTGCTGAGTTCTTCCAAAAATCCTCCAGATAAAATAGTCTCCTTCCTTCAGCATGCATCCCTCTACAACCATATTTAATCCTCCTCTTCCACCCCCTCTCTACTTTGTTTTTAGTTTTACCCATGCACCTCCTCTCTCGATCACAGCTTTCTGGCTTTTGTTCTTGAATTTCTCTCATTCTTCCCCTGGTCTCTTTCCTTACTACCTCTAAAATGATCTGACCTCTCAGGCACAATTTGACCTTCGTTGTCGTGGTGCCGTTAAGACCTCATCAAACAAACAAACAAACAAACAGAAGGGATTGCATATGGGACAGGGTGGGATACAATGTGGGATTGGATGGAATGGCCTGTCGGACAGGGTGGAATGGCACATAGTACATGGAAGGATGGCATGTGTGACAGGGTAGGATGGTACAGAGAGGGATGGGATGTGGGACAAGGTGACAATGTATATGGAACAAGGGAGGGATGTCATGTGGGACAGGGTGACATGGTATATGGGACAGGGTGGAATGGTATATAGGACAGAGGCATGGTATATGGGATAGGGTGGCATGGGACAGGGTGGCAAGACACATGGTGGGATGTTTTGATTGGCAGGTGTGATGGCATACAGGTCATGTTGTGGATTGGTATCTGGATTTTATGTATGATTTCCTGTAGGGAGGGAAGTAGCATGGTATGTTATGTGGAACAGGGTGGGATAAGAGGTGTGAAAGAGGCTGGAAAGCATGTTATTAGCAGCGAGGGATTTGTATCGTTTGCGATGTCTGGCTTTCTATTAAACTTATGCACTGATTTCTTGTTCTTATTTGTGCTGCATAAGGAAATTAATATTGTAAGTACTTTCCATTGTTTTAAAGAATATTTCTGTGAATTTTAATTTTCACTGATATGATAGAGGATTATGAAATAAACAAGTTGGTGAAAAAACATATTGATGCCTAATTCTGTTTAAGAGTTTTGCATTTTTTTTTGGATATTTATTTCTGCTTTTTCAACTTATATATACACAAATACAAAACTTATTTTTACAAAAAATTTTAAAGAGAAGAATTTCATGCCGTTTTAGTTTTATAGTATTGAAAAACAGAACCTGAAATTGTACAAGCATAGGACAAACAAAATACTTTCACAGCTTGCTCATATAAGCTGGCAAGATCAATAAACTTGTCGTAATTATTGCTATTGGAAGATAATTATTTTTTTAACTCAAAAAAGAAAACTAAAAAGTATTGAGTTTTGCATTTCAAAGATTTTTTTCAAAGAAAGTTTGATGTTAAAATTGCAGAATGATCCAAGACAATGCTTTTTGTACATCTTCTACCTCTTTCTAAATTATTGGGGACATTTTGTCTTTAATTTGATATGTAAAATGCACTTATCAAAAACATTCTTTGCCCATCTGGTCATGTACCAATACACTCTAAAATAAAATACATTTTCATTTTATAGAAATTCGTAAAGAAATATCCTGGAAGTGCAATTATTTTATCAAACTTTTTTAGGTCACTTTTCAACACACTGAAATCTTTGAAATACAATAACTCTTAGCCCTCACTCTACCAGCACTTTTTTGAAAATGCACTCGGGAGGCGGAGTCAAAGATGGGGAACCCAAAATGGTGATAATATCAAGGGCTGATTATTGAAGGGTCCTCTGTCTTCCAAGCAGCAGAGTCAGGCTCATTTTGCTTCAGTGACCCGCTGGGCTGTCCACTGGGATCATGCTGCATATATTTTTGAGTTGGCACTCTTGTTGCGGGGGTTGAAAATAACGGAGACAAAGATGGGGCTTACTTTTACCAGCACTTTTTTGAAAATGCTCTCGGAAGGCAGAGTCAAAGATGGGGCTTGGGAGAGTGAGGGTTATATGGAATACAATATCAACATGTTATTTTCACCTATTGTTTAGTCCTTTATTAGAAATTTCACAGGAATATTCATTTAATTGTGCATCAATTGTACACCTGTTTGCATTAATGTAGTTGTATTCAAACTAATCGTTTATTTGTGTTTCCAAAACAAGACTAGTTGTTTTTTTATTTTTTTATTCTGGTGAAAATTTCTTTCTTCCTTTAATTTGTGTTTGAGGTTTAATGATGTGCTGTATGTTAAGTTTGCAAAATACAACTGGGTGGTTAGGGGTTACCGAGCAGTGGCTTAACATTTTTAAGTGAGTAATTGCAGTAGAAAAAAAGTACAATGTGTAGAAGGATCCAAATTTGGATCACATCATAATTCCATTGTTTTATACTTAAACTTGCGGCACTTATGTCGTAAGAACATGCTTTGTCTGAATTACAAAACTTGTTGCTTAAGTATTCTTTTAAATATCAAGACATAATTTGTGTAGAAATTTAATTTATTTGTGATACTGTAAAAATGTGGAATCTACGAATTGTAGTATCGTTTGGTTACTTGGGTATTTCTAAGTCGATCACAAAACTCTTTCATTTTAACCCCCCTAAAATTGTTCATTTTATCAGTTGTATTCAACTACATCATTTGCCTCTCCTTTACCATGATTACTCCTAGGTTCTATACTAAAACACTACTAATTTTACCACCTCAAATGCACCAATTGTTCTGGAAGTTTGATATAACTTAAAGGTATAAGGACAGGTAACTAAATTAGTTTATTATCTATTAAAAAAGAGCAAAAACAAAACCACAAAAAAACATAAAGAAAGCAAAAGAAATTCATTAACAATTGGTTAAAATTGGCCTTTTTATACCTTTTTAAAGATATTTGTGCAAATATGCACATTTTTGTGTTACTCTTGTGATGTATAAGTGGGGTGTCTTTGTTTTTATGTAAATCCATTGTTTCTAACCCTCTACTGTTTCTCTTTGAAAAGAGAAGATATTTCTAATGAAGTTGATTTGATCTTTGGAAAACTAACTTGAAAGCATGTTCAGGTAGTTTCCTGTTCATGCATCATATGTTTTCAATATAGTTGATATATTGTTTGTTTTGCACTTGGGCATTTGCCAGGGAAAGCACACGTAAGTCACAATGACTTGTTTTCAGTGTGGAACCAATGAATTTGCCAGGATGCAAAGTGGATGTGCACCGGGTAAAGACACTGCTCTTTTCGAGAAGTGTTTAGAGAACCAGGCAGGGGGTGAAACTCCTACCATCGCGACCGACGGCTTTACGTCCCCTCCGAAGGACGGTGAGCGCCACCCAACCATTGGCTGTTTTTTCGCAATGGCTAGGTGGGAGAGGTGTGATGCAGAAGACAAAGCTCTGCGCTTGATGTCAGTGTAAGCCATTCTGCATATCTGTGGAAAAATCGCTGGTTAAATCAACGTTGGACTCGAAGCTGGGACCTCCAGCATCTCAGTCGTACGCTCAACCGACTGAGCTACCTGCCTCCTGTTTTCAAACTGATAACTTATAAATTGAAAACTCTACATTCTATTATCAGAATTCAAAGACTATTAAACTCAGAATTTAATGCTCTTTTTGGTATGAAAACATTTGTACCTGTCCATAGACCTTAAACTTTGACACTTTTTGTATAAGGGAAGACTGGGGGTTGAAATTCTATCGGTCTAGGTGTCCCAAGACAGGGCTAGGGGAACCGCAATTTGGACAATTTTCTGCATTTTCGGGAAATGGGGGCAGTACCAGGGCATGGATGCATCATTCATTGACTGATGGACCGACTGGCCAGTCCGCCCCTCCTTTTTGCTATCAATATGCAGACATATCTCACCAATCCCCTGAAAGATTATTTTTTAAATTTCAAATAGTGCTTTCAATTGTTCTTTTTAGTGAATTTAAGAAACATACCCCATGTACTCAATAGAAGCAATGTAAAATGATTTGTAACTCTTAACTCTCTCACTCTTGTATTCCTGATAGCAGTTTCCTTTAAGAATTGCATTTACTCACTCATTTATACTTCATTAATTCATTTCCATAAAATTTTGATGGCTTTTTGTTGCACTTGCTGAGTTGGTGGCAGATATTAAATCCCACTGATTTCAAAACTAGGTTGTTTTTATTCCTGTTACATTAATTACAAACATAATTTTATATCTCTACCCAATTTTTCTATTTACTAAGTGCCTGCATGTTTGCACTTATTTGGATTTTATATATGGGATGAAATAGTAGCCAAAATTATTCTATATTTGTGGAAATATAAGAATTACGGTTGGTATATATTAAAAGTATGAATATTTTATGTTCTGACCCTGCATGATCACTTCACACAACCAATTCATGAATTTATTTCGTAAATTGGCTTTCATTACTCAAAAGATCAATATCTTAGCCTCTATTCTAAGCAAACTTGTAATGAAAGGAAAGTAATCAAAAGTGCATATGAAAAAAAGTTACGTAAATTGGGCTCGCTTTTTTTAAAACCCTGGTAGAGTAAGGGTTAAAAAGCCAACTGGTCCCTTTTCTAAATCCTCTGTAACTCACCTCCCCCCCCCCATCCCCTTGAGGGTGAGGATCCCATGTCAACTTCAGTAAAATCCTTTTTAACATTGCCACCTGCTCTATTCCTAAAACCACCCCCTCCCCCTCCCCTCCTCTTCCAACCCCTGGTTCAATAATGACTGCAAAGCTGCCATTAAGAACAGGAAAAAAACCCTCAGGAACTCAAAACCAACCCGACGATGAACAACCTCAACCTTTTTTCACATCAGCTGTGCCAAAGCAAGGCGTACTATCAAAAACAGCAAAACCAACACTTGGAACAACTTTAATCTCTTCTCTGAACACCAACACCCCCACCAAGAAGATTGGAAACAGCTTTAATGGCAGGATGGACAGGTCTCCGATCTCCCATCTCTCTTGAAATATCAATCTACTCAACGATAAAAAAGATATTGCCAACTGCCTTGCTGCCTCTTTCAGCAACATCTCATCCTCGGCCAATTACTCTGCTTGCTTTTAAAGCCAAAAAAGCTCATGACAAAACCCGGAGAATTACATTTTCTCTGACAACACCGAGAGCTACAACACACCTCTCACCCTATCTGAATTAAAGCAAACCATCAATGATGCTGACTGCACCTCCAAGGGCCCAGATAATATTCCCTACCAGTTCCTGAAACATCCCCAACAAGGCCACTGCTACCCTACACACTATCTTCAACCACATCTGGCCCTCGCACTCATTTCCCTCTACCTGGAGAACAGCTTTCATCACCCGTGGAAGGACACCGATGACCCCTTCAGCTACCGCCCCATCGCCCTCACATGCTTTATGTGTAAAATTATGGAAAAGGTCATCAACCAGAGACTAAACTGGTTCCTTGAGACAAACAGAATTCTCTCCACTCACCAGAGCAGCTTGCGAAAATGTCGCAATACCCTGGACCAGTTAATCACGCTCGACACTGCCATCCGGGAATCCTTTGCAAAAAAGGAATATCTCATTGCCATCTTTTTTGACTTAGAAAGCTTTCGATACTGCCTGGAAATATGACATTACCCACAAGCTTTAAACCATCGGCCTCAGAGGCCACCTCCCCATCTTCATTCAAACCTTTCTTCCAGACAGTTCCAAGTTTGTATCGACCACGCCCTCTCCAAACCCACCTCAAGAAGAGGGTGTCTCCCAAGGCAGCATCCTCTCCCCTACTCTCTTCAATCTCAGCATTAACAACAATGTGGACAACCTTGGCCCCAACATCAAATGTGCGCTCTAGGTGGACCACTTCACCATTTTCACCATCTTCTACTCCTCCCCCTAGCTTTGAAAGTAGGCTTTCTCTTAGCCTCGACCGGCTGCAAGACTGGTGCAACAATAATGGTTTTAAATTCTCCGAAGACAAGACAGTCTGCATGCACTTCTGTCAATTCAAGAACCTCCACCCCAACCTAAATCTTCTGCCCAATTGGATTCCAAAAGTTGACCACACTAAGTTCCTGCGTCTAACCTTGATCCCAAGCTCTCCTACAAACATCACATCACCAACCTGAAACAGCACTGCAACAGCTCCCTCAACATTCTCCACCTCCTTTCCAACACAACTTAGGGTGCGGACTCCTACGCTCTCCTCAAAATCTTTTAGGCTCACCATTCGTGCCAAGTTCGACTACAGCAATATTGTCTACTGTGCTGCCCACAAATATTACCTTAACCACATCAACACCATCCAAAATGAAGCCCTCAGGCTTGTCTGGGTGCCTACAAGACCTCCGGCCCCATCACCAGCCTTTACATTGAAGCCAATGAACCCCCCTTTCTGCTAAGGTGTAGCAAATTTAGCCTTATAGATGCTTTTAGAGCTCTCACCAACATCCAAAACTGTCTACAACTTCATTAATTATAACAATTTCTCCACCATCTTTGATAGGACAAAACCCTATCCCCCTCCAGCTTATGCATCAAATCCGACCTCCATCATTTCAACATCAACCCCACCACCCTTGGCACCTTCTCCTGGCCCACTTTTCCTCCCTGGGCCACTCCTCCACCTTCTATCCACCTGGGCTTTTCCACTCATCACAAAGCCCAAACCCGCCCCAACCTCTTCACCAAACTGCATCAAAGACCAGCTCCCTAACTACACCACCATCCATACTGATTGCTCCAAGGAAGGTGACAAGGCAGATGTTGCTGCCATTATCCACGACATCACCCTCAGTAGCAGGCTTCCCAACCACTTGTCCATCTTCTGGGCCGAGGCTAAGGCCATCCTGCTTGTCCTCAACTATATTGAGTACCAGCCGCTCAGGCACTATGCTCAACTGGGACAACCCCATGTCCCACCTCCTCCACAAACTTCTCTTGCCTTCGCCCTCCCGACCCGCCTGCTGGATAATTATTCTTCTGGATACCCAGCCACGTTGGCATCTCCGGCAATGATAGAGCTAATTCAGACACCAGGCTTGCTCTCAACCTCCCCTTACCTTCTTCCCCAAAACCCTTTCTGACAAATCGCTCGCTTATTGCCTCCTTTGTTCGTGACCGCTGGCAAACTTCATGGGACTCCCAAACCAATAACAAATTCTACGACATCAGCCCAACATTCCACCATCCACAGTCTCTTTTGCAATGACAATGTCCACATTACCTTCCTTAGAATAAGTCACATGCACCTCACTCACTCCCACCTCCTTACCAGCTCCCCCACCCCTCTGCAATAACTACCATTGCCTCCTCACAGTCCACCATGTCCTCCTCACTTGCCCCCTGTACAACCTCCCCAAAGCTTACTTCGCCCCTCAGAACTCCATTGCCGAGCTCTTTCAGAGAAATTCCCTTGATGAAATAATCTCTTTTCCCCATCATTCCTCCCCTACAACCTTATTTATTCCTCCTCTCTCATCCCAATACCTTCTTTTATGTATTTTTTTTCTCTTACTTTTACACCTGTACACTTCCTTTTTTGTTCCAATCTTCCTGGCTATTACCCCCAGATCTTCTCTAAAATTCTTCCTATTATTGTTTTTCGTACCTTTGGAATGAGCTAACCTCTCAGGTACTATTTGACCTTAGCTGTCGTGGTGCTGTTTAGCCTCACCAAACAAACAAACAAACCCTGCATCCTTTCCTCATAATTCTGAATTGTTGTTACTTTGAAAACATTTAAACTGCCCAAAATGTTTAATATGTCACTCAAATCAAAGCCAAACAGACACGTTGGTGATAGTCACTAGATGATCTTTCCTCCATTCTAAGTTTTTCTTATTACAGAAAAGTTACTGTAAGTTTGTCTTTATATTCTATTTGTTTATTTCTTCTTGCAAATCAATGAAATAGCATAGAAGGGGACCATTACATGAATGGTAAAAAATACGCATGAGAGACAAATGTTTGAAATACAATGGAAAATAAACAAAAGAATAAAACATGACCAACTCTAAAGATTCTATTGATTTCCATTTATTGGCCTTAATTTCAAATTTTATCTAAATGATCTCATTAACTTCTCAGTTTTGCATGAAACTATTTGAGATACCAAACAGAATTATCAAGTAATAAAATACATGATATCATCAGAAGTTTGGAAAATTAAAGTAGGTTTAAAGAATTCCAGACATATGATTGTCTTTTGGTCTTCTTGTCTTTCAGGAACTATAGAACAAGGACTATTATTAACCCACCGAACAATACCATCACAAGAGGTAATTAGCAACCTATAAATATTCACCATTTTTAAAAGTATTTTCTTGAAAATATGATAACAGCATAAAGAAAGCTGGCACATATGTGATAAAGAGGTTTATGTAGTAGTGATTTGTTCCCATACCTAATGGTTGTAACATATCTGTGATTGTCTATTTATATGACAGACTGACAAGCATGATGGAAAACTAGAAGACACTTCCCCAACCAAGGCTGACAAGAATGATGGAAAACTAGAAGACACTTCCCAGACCGAGGCTGACAAGAATGATGGAAAACAAGATGAATCAGCAATGATTGCTGGGATGATCAGTTTGAAAAACAAAGAAGTGAAAAAGAAGATTGCAAATGTAAGGTGAGCATGCAAAGAGGATACAATTACTTCCATAATTAATCAAATCCATTGTGTCATTATGGGCCAGATTTAACTCTTTGATTTTGCAACTCATTTCATGAACTTCTTTTACATGGCCTCTGGACTAAAAAGGAAGATCATAAACTTTGTTTAATGTCAGATAATCGGATAAGAGCAAAGTATTTTTTGGTGCATTGAAAATATAACTATTATATGTTCTTCTATAGGGTAAGTGGACAAAGTAGAGCTAATATTAATGGTGACATAAAATCTGATACAATCATTATTTGTCATGATAGAGGATACAAATTTTAACCAACTACCAAAAACAACAAATCAAAATCATATTCCTACCTCAAGTTTTTCGTGCTTGAAATCGACACATGGGGGCTGCCATTTTGGTCAATTCTGTATTGAAATATTGTGCATGATGATAATTTTCTTAATAGGGACAAAAATTTAATGTATTTCTTTATAAATGTGATTTAAGTTTTTGTTCCAAAATGATGTTACACAAAGTTTTAAAAGAATGTTTTGATAATTTCATGTGTACACAAAAATGTCCTTGACACATACACAAAAAAAACGATTTCCCTTCAGCTAGAAAACTTGAGGTAGATTATAAAGAAATACAAAGCATTCCAACATTCTGCTGGGCAGATGACATCATAATCTGCATGTTTTAAAATCAAAATGGCAGCTCCCATAGTATTATTTAGTAGTAGCATTAAAGTTTTTAATAATTAAAAACTTTGTGTTAAGATTGCTTCGGGGAGTATAAAAAACTTGGTCAGAATTTTTTTTTACTTTTAATTCTTTTATATCAAATAAGTATTATGTCAGACTTTGTCTCCTTTAAATGTTTCAGAATTGTAATTAAATTCAATCAGTTTTTCAAATTACAAACACACTTTGATGGAAACTTGCATTGCTTTTCCTTTGAATAGTGCTCAGACTGATTCATTAATCCTATACATTTCCTTCTAACAAAAGTTGATACAGTGACCTTATATGAATTTCGTAGATCACTTTTTCATATTACAAATTTTAAACTATTGATTGATCCACTTCACTCATATATGTTATTAAATTTCTATGGAGTATTTGCGTTGCCATGACCCGTGCATTAAATCCCCGTAATGCACGAGGTTCGGTACATGCTAAAAAGTTTCTCTTTAAGCCTACCTGCACCAGACACCTGAGTTAGTCCCGAAAACTCAGGTATGACAATTACGACTTCCTGTTCTGTGTATTGTGTTTCCACTCCAAACAATGATTGTTTATCTGATATTCCCATGCACACCACAGACCAGTAGCCCTAGGCTATTTGTGTATTTAAGATTACACAAAGCCAGGGCTAAACAATCAAGGCACTTTTGTGATTGAAATCACCCATCCGTGTTAAGTGTCTTAGTGTGAGAATTTTATTTGGAAACTGGTAATGAAAATAATTGTGTATCATATGCCTGAGGTGATGTGTGCATTAATTGTGAATGTTTGATGGACCATTTTTCTTAAGGAAAGATATTGCTTCATGATTTAGTTTAATCCATTTTACACTGGGTGAATTTCTTAACAAAGCGAAAAAATGTATGTTAACTTTACTCGTTTTTCATTCATTTTTGTTGTTTTTATGCATTTTGAACAATCTAACATGGGATTTTTTTTTTTTTAAGTAATGTTTTTGGCAAAGTTGCATTTATCTGCCTATTTAATGCACTTTTCAAAGGTTTTTGCACTCGCAAATGACCCTTGGGCTAAGATCCTTTGAAACTGTGCATTAAATACGCATATAAACATGATGTCAAAAACATTCATATCTAATTAATTTGTTCTTTGCATGTAGGATCCTGTTGAAGAACTGAAAGAGAGGAAGATACTACAGGATTTCAGAAAGAAGACATGTCAATATCATAAATGGCATGATTCCAATTTGAAGGTAATTTATTTTGAAGACTTGAAGTTCATTTAGTTCCAACTTTGGGCATGGAGAACAGCAGAAGGTAGAAGATGAGTAGAGGATGGGTAGTGTGAGTGGAGTATTAGTAGTGAGTGCTTTAGTGCTTGTAGGTAGGTGGGGAGAGTAAGTGAATATGGGTGGTGTAGTAGATGGTAAATGGATGGGATCAGTGAGTCTGGTGGGTAGGTGAAGGGGAGCTTCATGGAATAGATGTGGGAGTAGGGGGTTACGAGTTAGTTGATTATGGAGGACAATAACTTTTTTTGGGTTTAATGATTGACAGCTTGTTTTAACCAATCACCTCACGAATTTGCCTAGCAACAAAATCTGTGTAACTAAGTGGCGCAAACAACTTACGGGGTACTGGTACAGTACATCTTGCTAATGGCGTGCGCTCATGTAGTCAATGCAACTTACTGTACAAAACAAATTTCTGCACACACAGACTGAGTGACGGCAAAATGGTGAGCAAAAATTGCGCTAACTGGCCCGCTGCGGGCTTTGTAAATCTGACTGCTGTTACCCAGAACACTTAGCCAACTGAATTTTGTTTATCCTATTTGCTATCTGGAGAAGTGCCATAAATGAATCAAAACTTACGGCAGGCCTCACGAACATCTAAATGTCAACTCATTGGTAATGCACAATTGTGGATTTGAGGTTTGTTTGCTCCACATAGTTACCGCATTGCTATGGTGGGCGTGGCCTGTTTGGAAACCTGGAAAGATTAATTGGAGATTAGATGATGGGTGGATATTGAGGGTATAGTAAATAAAGGGGGTAGGTGGATTTGAAGGCTGTTTGGGGTACAGTCTTTTGGTGGGGCATTTGGGGAACCAACAATTTGGAGGCTCCTCCACGGCTTTTATTTTGGCATGTTTACAAATATTTTGTTCTGTTCATTCTCCCCTCTATCTTATAAAATAAACATGCAATAATAATTTAATTTACTTTATTATTATTATTATTATTTATTTCATTTTATATAGCGCATGCCATAACATGGTTTTCGGCTGCGCTTTACAATTAAAATACAAATATAGAAAAAAATATATAATCATGTACGTATAAATATCAAAATCGGATAAAGGAAAATACAATACTCATATCAAAACTACAGTAAAAAGTTGAATATAAAAAGTAATTTGGAAATCGATAAAATGGTTTAGAAAAATATCACTTGGTATAAATGGTATATAACACTGGATATAAAAAGATAAAAATGTGTAAAATGCAATTTCAAAAATTAAGAAGGGAATTGATGTGTCTTCAGCTGCCTTTTAAAAATGTTTACATTGGGAGAAAGTTTGATGTTATTTGGAAGTTTGTTCCAGAGTTCTGCTTCTGCAACACTAATAGCTCTTGAGACAAATGTTTTACGCTGAGTACGTGGAATCACCAATTTGTAGGCAACATTACAGGAGCGGAGGGATCTGGTTGAATTAGTGGCTAATAAAAATTTACACCTAAGGTAATCTGGGACCGACTTTTCAACAACAGACTTGTATATCAGGGTCAACACTTTATGAATAATTCGGGACTTGATAGGGAGCCAATGTAAATCACGCAGTGCCTGAGAAGCACTTTATGTGACTTAAGTTTAATTCTAAGTGTTATACAAGATTTTCTTGCTAGTGTTTTCTTTGCTCAGTTATGCGATCTTTAAAATATAATCTGCTACGATGAATGAGCCCTTTGATGAAATATTTTTGATGTTTCTTTTATTACAGAAAAGAATGCCCCGATTGCATCTTGCAACACTTCAAGATTGTGTTGCTATTGTCAGATATTTGCTATATATTGGTGTTTGTCCAAACACCAAAGCGAAGGTATGATTGATTCATTTCTGTTACAACCCTTGATTTTAAATTATGCAAAATACTTTTTTAGATTCAAAATAAAAGAAAATCAAATAAATTATGTGATTGTTCTAGTATGTAAAACTTGTGAGGTGGAAGGCAGCCAAAATCTTTACACAAGTAATTTTTTTCTATCAAGTTCTAGTTTTTGATGATTTTGCTAAATGTTTATCAGGGGAATGAAGGTCGGTGACCAAGATTGTATAAATCCTTGTCAGAGTTCTTTGCTTTCCTATTGGTGATGGATTGATACAATGACTCTACTTTAGAAGGTGGAGAACTAACAACTGGTGACATCACAAATTATAAGTTGTATGGGATAATAGATTTAAAAAATTAAAAAAGCTGTTAGGTACATTCTCTTACTGCTGATTGTGATTTTAACTGTTTGTGTTCATAATATTGTATTGGTTATTTGTAAACTGGTAGCTAAGCGGTAAATGGTCTGGCATTTACTCCCAAAATACTGGTACTTTTCTTTTCTTCCTACCTCTGGAATGATCTCACCTCTCAGGAACAATTTGACCCTTGCTGTCGTGGTGCCGTTAAGCCCTCATCAAACCATGGAGCTCTTAGTTAATAGCTCCATGATCAAACAAACAAACAATTCCAATCTAGTTACATTGTGTTCTTGAGCAAGACGCTTCATTCCTGATTGCTCCAGTTGCTGTAAATTGAGTACCAGTTTGCTGGGGAATTATAAATCTCTCTCAGTTAGATGATTGACAGCTTTTTCAACCAATCACCGCACACATTTGACTAGCAACAAAATCTGCATAACTAGGTGGGGGAAAATCCTATGCAGTACTGATAAAGGTATGGCTAGCTAGTATGGCTTGTCTACTAACTGTGGTGTAGCGGTTATTATACATGTATACAGACCACGAGGCCCTGGGTTCAAGCCTGGGTTGGGTAGACATGCCAGTGCACCACAACTGGTTATCAAAGGCCGTGACTTGGTTGCCTATGATAAGTCTGTCCATACTTCGTACTTGTGTTCTCGTCCGGATCCTATTAAGCGTTTCGTGATAGCATTGTTACTATCATAACCGAATACGCAGGCGACGTCCCCGTCATTGTAATTGTGTGTTCACTCGTCCTCGTACCTACGCGCTCGCTACGTGCTTTTTAAACGGAAGTCTGTTTACTGCTTTTGCTTATACTTTTAAGATTTGGAGATGTGCCATAAATGGATCAAAACTTTAGGCAGGCTACATGAACATCTAAATGTCAATGCATTGGTCATGCATTTCTTTCGGATTTGAGGTTTGTTTGCCCCACTAAGTTACTGCGTTGCTATGGTGGGTGTGGCTTATGTCCTTAATCAGAGCAGTTAATTAGCATGTGATGGACAGGTGTCCCATCCAGGGGAATCAAGTACTCTCATCAGCATGCACTAACGAAAGATGAGATAAGCACTGGCCTATATGAACTTTCATTGGCTCCTTCCTTCACCGTGCCTCTCTCCACAACCATATTTAGTCCTCCTCTTCCATCCCCCTCTACCTACTTTTGCCTTTTTCTGCACCCCTGCACTCGATCCCAGCTTAGCATAGCAAGGTTTAACGTTCCGAAAGCATCCAATGCTGGACATTATATCAAGACGGCCACGGCTTTTGATAACCAGTTGTGAACTCACTGGTTGCAGACCCACCGGATCCTGGCTTTTAGCTTCCTAGCTTTTAGTCCCCGTACTTCTCTCAGACTCCTCCTATTTTCGCTTCTTTCAATCTCTGGAATGAATCTCTCAGGCACAATTTGACCCTCGATGTCATGGTGCCATTAAGCCTTCATCAAACAAACATTCATTGGCTCATGAGGATATAAAAGTCTATGGACAAGTGCAACAGTTTAAGTTTTTGTTCAACCACGCATCAAAAAGAGCGTCAAATTATGAGTTGAAGAGTCTTTGAATTTTGAAAATCGTTAAGAGTTTAAGAAGGTTTAATATATTGAAGATATGCTATGTATGAACAGGAAACATCTCAAAATGTTTTTGTTTTTCTTTATATTTCTTCCTAATTTGAATTTTTTAACACCCTCTTGGCACATTTGACTCTGACTGTCGCGGTGCCGTTAAACATCAACAAACCAAACCTATTTCTTCGCTTTAATTTCACACCTTGAAAATGCTCAAAATACCTTCTCCAGCATGAAGGATAAAATCCTCTTCATTAGAATTATCTTCTCCTTTTGAAAGAGAAATGTCAGAGGGTTCAAAAACTATGGATTTACGTTAGAAAAAAGGGATTATACATCACAAGAGTAACAATTTGCATTTTTGCACCAAAAGCTGTAATTCATTTTTGCTTTTCGTGTTTTTTAGCAGGTTTTAACACATCGTGTATACGTGTCCATATTTGTTTTCTCTCATGTACCAGCATCGCGTATACGCGACAGATATCATAGCATCAATTACATGGAATTTATACAAATTGGTGAAGTACTTCCTTTTTTGTTTTGTAAAATTAACGTAAATAAACATTTTGTCTACCTATTTTCAAGTGTAGGGGTCGGTCATACTTCCTGTTTTTGTAAGAAAAGGGTCAAACACAAGACAAAAATTTGTGAATGAAGCGAAGCAGAGATTTACATAGGCAATTTACACACAAAATGGCATTACTAGTTGGCCATCCTCTGCCATTAGATAGTGACGATGAGTCTGATCAACTCCCTGGTCTGATTTATAGCCAGATTTTGTAGATTTTGATACGAACAGTGATAGCGAGAGTGATTTTGACAGTGATGAAGAGGAATTGACCATAAATAATGGTGATTTTTGGATCAACTTTGACATGGACAACGCAGATAAAAAAAGCTAAGTGGAGCAATGATAAATTTGGAATAACTTTCCGGGCCCTAAGGGAATTACACACACATAAAAACCTAGTGGGACTCGTTGTGTTAAATCAATTGTTGTCTCTAACTGGCCATATACCTTTATCTTTAGCCTTCCTTTTTTTTATCCCCTCACCAAAGAAGTTGTTGAAGAGGGGGATATAGCACATTAACCGTTCGTCCGTCTGTCGGTTTGTCCACATCCACTGTCCGCTCGACCTCTTGAATTGTTTAGCTACTGGGGAAGGTGTGTGTGTGGAAGGGAGGTGGGGTTACAATAGATTCTAGCCCTTGAAAAGAAATTCCAACTACTTTTTATTACAAGAAATTTATATCAAGGAATATCTTGCTTTGAAACAAATGCCTTCGAAACTTGTATATAAAAAGTAAAATGTTTGTTCTGGGAGAAACAGAAAGTTGAATAATACAGAGTTGACGAGTGAATAGAATGTATAATGAAGTGTCTTGGGAATGAATTGAGAACAGACAATAAGTCTTTGTTTGAATAGCGTGGAAACATAATGGACTTCTGATAAAATTAAAGTTAATCAACAATGAATTTCCATTCTGATATGTGGAAGCTCTTTCGATTGATCAGCTCTATCTGGTTTAGGGAGAGAAACCACAACTGGTTGTCAAAGGCCGTGGACATTGACTTGGTTGTCGATGTTATGTCTGTCCGTACGTCGTACCTGTGTTCTCGTCCGGGTCGTATTAAGCGTTTCGTGATAGCATTTGTACTATCATAACCGAATACGCAGGCGACGACCCCGTCATTGTAATTGTGTGTTCAACTCTCTCTCTCAGGGAGAGAAAAAAAATTGAGCATGTTTTATTAGGAGTGTCAGATTTAAGTTGTAAGGTGGGGAGCTGTGTTGCAATGGAGTAAGTGATGGTTATATTGAAGGTTGGAATGATTAATTGGTTCAACCCTCGACATGACCAATTTGACATGCACTTTTCAAAATATATTTTGCTTTGTCAAATAGGCCCACAGCAGTGATCCTGGTATCTATTTAAATAGCTCGAATAGTTCTTTCAGAAAATGTAACTTTATGATAGGGGTTATGTTGAAGATGTTTGAGAAAAAATATAATGAAATTGAGAAAATTGGGGGGATCATTGATTACTTTTTGCGGGAATCCCGCATCTAAATGTGAACCCTTCGACCGTGGGCTATTTGTGAACCACATATACGTTGAATCCAGTGTATGTATTTTGCAGTATTCTGAACTATTATTTCTTTTTTGTTCACTTTATTTTGCATTAATTGTTGTGTCGCTGCACCATGAGCATCACTTTTGATACATACTGGCGCATAACAAGTATTCATTATTATCGTTCTTGAGATATCGCGTTTACGAGCTGGCCGACACATGCACACAAACATACACCCCACACGCATACATACACACACACCATCATGATCGCATAGGTTCCTGATGCTATCGTATCGGAACCAAAAAATTGCATTATTTTGCCTAAAATTTGCATATTTATGTCAATATTTTCTTCTTTTTTTACTTTTTTACTGAAAAGTTTGTTGTCTTAGCATTCATATAAACTAAACTTGTAGTGATAGAAAACGAAAGGAAAGCCATGAAAATTAATTAAACAAAATAATAAAAAATGCGAAAGTTTTTTATGTTTTGAATCCATAGGACTTTAAAGGTTAAGAGCATATTTGGTAGATGGGGTGATATCAAAAGGTGGGTTAGGGTAGTAGGTGAAACAGGGATGGAAGGTGAATGTTGGGTAATGGAGGATGTAGGTGAATAGAGGATGGTAGATTAATGGAGGATGGCAGATTAATGGAAGATGGCAGGTGAAGAGGGATAACAGGTGAATGGGGCATGTTGGGTTGATAACTCTAAGTGAGGGGATGGGAGGAAAGAATGTCGGGTGGAAGATGGCATAATGATTGGTACTATAGATGTAGGAATTGGGATGAAGGTGGGATGGCATGAGGACTGGATGGATTAAAATATGGGACAGGGTGAGATTGCATGTGGAACAAGGTGCCAAGGAATGTGCGATAGTATGTCATGGCATCTAGGACAGGGAGGGATGGCATGTGGGACAGGGTTGCATGGCATGTGAAACAAGGTTGTGTCATAGCATTATGACAGGCTGGGATGGCATTTGGGATGAGGTAGGATGGTATGGGGACAGGGTGGATGACATGTGGTACAGGGTGGTATGGCATCTTGGACAGGATGGCATGTAATTGAAGGCATTTGGATTTTAGGTGGGACGGTCGAATAGCATGAAATGGCCTGTGGGATAGGGTGGAATAGCAAGCACTTGATACAAGGAGGGAATGCATGTGGTACAGGGAGGGATGGCATGTGGGACACGGTGGTAAGTCATATGGTTGGATGTCATCTTGATTGCAGGTGCGATGACATATTGGTCATGGTGAGGGAAGTAGCATGGTATGACATGTGGAACTAGAGGGTCGGATGGCAGCTGTGACAGAGGCTGGAAAGCATGTTATTAGCAACGATGGGATTTGTATCATTTGCGATGTCTGCTTAACAAAGAACCCTATTTCCCTAATGTTAGACAATCATTTAGGGTAGAAAACCTCATGCTTCATGAGATTTTTTATTTTATTTCTTCTTGTTGTAGTTGGGAAGTACTGCCCTTCATGTTGCTGCAAATAACAGTAGTCATCGATCTGCAATACAACTTATAGAAGATAAAGCTGATGTGAATATGCTTGCATTTGAAGATAATGCCCCCATCCATATTGCAGTACTGAAAGAAAGTTTACCAATGGCTCAGTTACTGCTGGAAAATAATGCATGTCCAGATCCTCAAACCACAAATGACAGCACTCCTCTACACATTGCAGTGAAGTTGGGCAACGCACCAATGGTTACGTTACTGCTCAAGCACAACGCTTCGATGTATAAGAAGACAAAGGTGCGGAAACATTTTGGATTTAATTTTAATTGCAATGAACTTTTACTGTTTGATTTCATTATGTATCAATGCTACAATCTTGGACAAAACTGTTGGAACATTGAAGCGTTTTTCTTACATCAATCATGTCATTAACTGCAATATGCGATTTATTCTGTATACTTCCCCCTTTCCCATTCAATGTTGAATTGAAGATACAAACTCTCTCAACAAGGATCAACATTGATTGGGGGGTGGGGAGGAGGAGGGGAGGGTTGTGAATTATTCCAGGAAAATTCCTGTATATACCTGTATACATATTCCAGGGACAAAATAGAAGATGACACAATTATTTTTTTTGGACACATTTTCAGAAAACACATAATTTATCATTTATTTATTGTTATCCTCAATAGGGGAGAGGCAGAAAGAAAATATTCTGATCATAGGCTGAATAGTTTGACTTTATAAACAAAATTGCAAGAGATTGTGTTTGTAGTTGTGACTGTTCCAACAAGTTTTGCCCACGATTGTAGCTTTGATGCAATTTATGCAAACCCACGTTTTAATTTGTCTATTTTCAGTGACGTCTAGACATTTTGAGTAGAAAACATTGGCAAGGGTATCAGCTTAATGAAAAAATGACTTGGCAATATACATGCTTAATCTTTATAAAGCAAGGGTCATGCAGTGATACAATTAATTTTATTCCAAAATAAGCTATTATTAGGATCGGAAGCCATTGAATTGTGGTGTCACACTGACCGACCGCCTGTTTGCATCTCTCCACCAAAGTCAGTGGTGAAAGATCATTGCATGTAGCAATTTTATATTTGTTGAAAGAGTATTCAGTATGAGCAGATCAGTTTTTGAATTTTGAAGAAGAAAAAACAAACTTATTGATTATTATTTTGTTGTTGTTGTGATGCATGACTGGGTAAACAGCTACAAATTTTGATGTAATGCTTTAAGTCTCTTTCCTAAATCTTATAGTAACTGAAAAATGAAGGGAACATCGATTCCTGCTAGGGTTTGATTTGGGGCATGACAAAGATGAAAAATGTTTGGTCAGAATTTGCCACACCACTTCAAATAATTAAGAAACATAACACAGCGTGTGCAACGAGAGCGACGTGACTTCTATCTGATTCTTTCCTTTCCTAAATATTTTGCTCCGTTTTTCACTTTACTTTGCACAAATTTTGTTTTATATCATCATTTTTGGATCTCTTCTCTGTGGATAGGCTTTTGTTCTCGGTGAGATTGTTTCCTTTTATATTTTCCCTTTCGTTCCTTTTCGTTCTAACCAGACTTTTCGCGCCTTCGGTACAAGTATAGCGGTCCTAATATAGTAGTTCCGCGACTGTTTTTTCTAGCTGCCTCGGGTCTTGGCCCTTGGTTTTTTTTCACGATGACAAAACGCTTTTACCTTGATCTTGACCCTCCCTTCCCTCCCCGTGACCCACCTACTACCACTGTTAACCATTAATCAGCCCCAATCCCTAAAATCCTTATAATACAGGCCACAAATAAAGAAGATAGTTTCAAGAGTTTCCCCATTCCTAATCCAAAAGGCACTCCAAGGCCTTGTCGGTACCCTCCCTAAAGTCTCCACCCTCAGATCCGGTGATCTCCTGGTGCACTGCACCAGAGATACTCAAGCTGCCACCGTCCTCAAGATTAAAACCCTAGCTAATACAGGTATCGACGTTACTGTCACCCCCCACCGTTCCCTAAACTACAGTAAAGGTGTGGTCAGATCGAGGGATCTGGCCTACCTTACTGATGAAGACCTCGTAAACGAACTAATCAACCAAAATGTAATAGAAGCCCGTCGTCTTGTCCTCAAGAGAGACGGTGCCGAAACTCCCACTAATACCATTTTCCTAACTTTTTCCACACCAACTCTCCCCTCCCACATAACAGCAGGCTACCTAAGGATCCCTGTTACCCCTTACAACCCAAACCCCCTCCGTTGCCATAAGTGCCAGAGGTATGGTCATGGGAAAAACTCCTGCCGCAGCCAAGCGCGCTGTGGCAACTGTGGAGCCCTAGACCATGACAGCACCTCCTGCACCAGCACCCCACACTGCACGAATTGCAGCGGTACCCATCCAGCAAACCATCCCTCCTTTTTTAAAGACTGCCCCACCTGGCTCCAAGAAAAACAAATAATCAAACTAAAATCCTTTAACCCCAAGATCACATACCCAGAGGCCAGGAAGCAATTTCTCGCATTACTGCACACTAAACCATCCTACTCGAGCGTAGTCTCCTCCAACACCAATAATGCCCCCCCCCCCCTAACACAAAAAAAAACTGACTCGCATACCCAAACAATCCTCACCTGGCTCTTCTTACCAAGTCCTAAGCCCATCACCATTGACAACAAACAATCCACACCTACTACCCAAACAACCTCCACCACCACCACTTCTCCCCCTAACCTTCCTTCCTCCTCAAAGACTTCCGCCATTCCCTACGTCAACACATCTAATGCCAACAAACAGCAAACTCAAGCCAACGTGGCTAACAGTAACAGTCACCCAATCAACAAGCAACAAACCAACAAACAAACAGTCCACCATCCAAACCCACACCCACACTAATGACACAGAAGAGAACATGGATTGTTTGGTTACCGAACATACTTCTCGTCCAAGTTTCAAAAATAACTGCTCCCAAAGTTATAGGGACAAATCCAAAGAGAAAAATAACCAACTCAGACCGAACAGATCCTCCTCAAGGTAACCCTTTGCCTCCTTATGGCGTGCAACGTAAACGATAGAAATAACATTCTCAACATCATACAATGGAACATAAGGAGCCTTAAGGCCAATTCTGAAGAAATTGACCTTCTGGTCACCACCTTCAACCCGGTCGTCTTCTGCCTACAAGAAACTTTCTTGAAAGCCACCGACCATTACTCCCTCAACAACTTCGCTTGCTATCACAAACCATCAAGTGGACGCCGACAGGGCCTGTGGGGGCGTCTCCATTCTCGTAAGACACGATATCTCGCACAGCCGTGTTCAAGTGCACACTGACCTTCAGGCCATCTGTATATCTATCTCCCTCCACAAGACTTTCACTCTTTGCAATATCTATCTCCCCCTCTTCCAACACCAACATTTAGCCAACCAGCCTTAACAACCTCATCTCTCAGCTCCCCTCCCCCTTCATCCTTCTTGGTGACTCTAACGCTCACAACCCTCTGTGGGGCTCTGTTACCACCACCCCAGAGGAAAAGAGCCCTCAGGAACTTCAAAACTAACCCGACCACCCATAACCTCAAGCTCTTTCGCATCAGCCGTGCCAAGGCCAGACGCACTATCAAGGACAGTAAAACTATCACTTGGAACAACTTCATCTCTTCTCTTACCACCAACACCCCCACAAAGAAGATTTGGAGAATGGTTAACAGCTTCCACGGCAGAGTGGGCAAATCTCCCATCTCCCATCTCTCTCAGTTACATAACCTTCTCACTGCAAAAAAGGACATCGTTAACCACCTCGCCGCCACTTTCAGCAACATCTCATCCTTGACCAACTACTCCAATGCCTTTAAAACCAAAAAAGCTTCTAATAAAGCCCGGAAAATCACTTTTCCTTCCGACAACTCTGAAAGCTACAACGCCCCTCTCCCCCTTTCTGAATTAAACCTAGCCATCCACGACGCTAGCTGTACCTCCAAGGGCCCAGATAACATCCCTTACCAGTTCCTGAAACACCTCCCCATCAAGGCCACCACTACCCTACTCACAATCTTCAACAACATTTGGATCTTACACTCCTTTCCCCCTATATGGATGACAGCTATTGTCATCCCCGTCCTTAAACCGGGAAAAGACGGTACCGACCCCTACAGCTACCGCTCCATCGCCCTAACTTGCTGTCTCTGTAAAATTATGGAAAGGATCATTAATCAGAGACTTAACTGGTTTCTTAAGACCATCAGAATCCTCTCCCCTGACCAAAGCGGCGTCCATAAACGTCGCAATACTCTAGACCAGTTAATTACGCTCGACACCGCTATTCAGGAATCCTTTGCAAAAAAGGAACGCCACATTGCCATATTTTTTGACCTTGAGAAAGCTTTCGACACTACTTGGAAATACGGCATTACCCGCAAACTTCACACCATCGGCCTTAGAGGCCATCTACCCATCTTTATTCAAAACTTCCTCTCATCCAGGCAGTTCCAAGTTCGTATTGGCCACACCCTCTTCAACCCGTACCCCCAAGAAGAGGGCAACCCCCAAGGCAGCATCCTCTCTCCCACTCTCTTCAACCTGAGCATCAATGACATCGCGTATAACCTTGGCCCCAACATCAAACGTACCTTATATGTGAATGACTTTACCATCTTCTACTCCTCCCCTAGCTTTCCTATTGTTAAAAGTAGGCTCCAAACCAGCCTCGACCTGCTGCAAAACTGGAGCAACAAAAACGGTTTTAAATATTCCAAAGACAAGACAGTCTGCATGCACTTTTGTTATTTCAACAACCTCCACCCCAATCCGAACTTTGTGCTCAATGGTAATCGCATCCCAAAAGTTGAACACACAAAGTTTATGGGTCTAACTCTAGACCCTAAGCTTACCTACAAGCAACACATCACCAACTTGAAACTGAAACGCAACAGCTCCCTCAACCTCCTCAGACTTCTCTTCAACACCACTTGGGGTGCGAACCGCCTTGCTCTCCTCAAAATTTCCAGGCTCACCATTCGTGCCAAGCTTGACTACGGCAATATTGTCTACTCACAGCTCACAACTCATACCTCAACCACATTAACACCATCCAAAATGAAGCCCCCAGGCTTTGTCTAGGTGCTTACAGGACCTCCCCAATCACCAGCTTTTATTTTTAACCAACGAACCCCCTTTCTACTTGGATGTAGAAAGCTTAGCCTATCCTATGCTTTTAGGGTCCTCACCAACACCCAGAACCCTGTTTACAACCTCATTAGGTACCCCCAATTTCTCCACTCTCTTTGATAGGACTAAAACCCTATCCCCTCCCTTCAGCTTACGCATTAAATCAGACCTCTTCCATCTTTGGCATTAACCCCACCACTCTCGGCACCTTCTCCTGGCCCACTTTTCCTCCTTGGGCCACCTGGGCCTCTCCACTCATCACAAAGCTCAAACCCATCCTAACCTCTTCATCAATCTCCACAACCAAGTCAAAGACCAAGTCTCAAATTACACCTCCATCTATACTGATGGGTCCAAGGAGGGCAACAAGACAGCTGCTGCTGTGGTCATCCAAGACATCACCCTCAGTAGCAGACTTCCCGACTACTTATCCATCTTTTTAGCCGAGGCTAAGGTCATTCTCCTTGCCCTCAACTTTATTGAGTACTCCCTGCTCAGCCACTTGGTTATTTTCTCCGACTCAAAGGCTGTTCTTACTTCTTTACTCAACCTTAAATTAGATAACCTCACATGCCACCTCCTCCTCCGCAAACTCCTTTCTCCCACCCTCTGCAGGAAAAGTATTCTTTTCTTCTGGATACCCAGCCATGTTGGCATCCCAGATAATGACAGTGCTGATGCAGCCGCTAAGCTTGCCCTCACCCTCCTCCCTGCTCCTTTTCCCAAAACCCTCTCTGACATCAAACCGCTTATCGCTCCCCTTGTTCAGGACCGCTTGCAAACCTCTTGGAAGTCCCAAATTGATAACAAACTCCATGTCATGCAGCCCACAATTCCGATCAAAGCCACCATCAACAACCTCTCTCGCATTGACAACGTTCATATTACCCGTCTTAGAATTGGTCACACTCATCTCACTCACTCCCACCTCCTTATTGGCTCCCCCAACCCCTCTGCAACAATTGCCATTGCACCCTCACAATCCATCACGTTCTCCTTGCTTGCCCCTGTACAACCTTCCCAGAGTTCCCTCGCTCCCTACAACTCAATTGCTGACTTCTTCCAGAAAAATCCTGCGAATGAAATTATCTCCTTCCTTCATTATGCCTCCCTCTACGACCATATTTAATTATCCTCTTCTACCCCCTCTCTACTTTGTTTTTGTTTCAGCCATGCACCTCCCCTCACGATCCCAGTTTTCTGACCTTTTGTCCTTAAATTTCTCTCATTCTCCCCCTGTTTCCTTTACTTCCTACCTCTAGAATGATCTGACCTCTCAGGCACAATTTGACCTTAGTTGTTGTGGTGCCGTTAAGCCATCATCAAACAAACAAGCAAAACAATATGGAAGACATGTAAAAAACAAAAGTGTTTAAAAACAAAAGGTTGCCCTGCAATACATCACAAAATTTGCAGAAATATGAAAAATGGGGCTGAGATTGAAATGTTTTACTGGAAATGTTTTACTACTATGGTGGTTTTTAATAAATTTTAAAGCAATTCAGTTATTGTTGCCTCTGCATGTCCAAATACGTTTTAAAGGATTAGTTCAGGGGTCAAAATGTCCATCTTCTTTGAAAGAGGACTTTAAAAGAAGAAAAATGGGAAGATAGCATTACAAAAATCTTTTTCTGTTAAGGAGATATTTAAGTTTAAAGTTTGATATCATTTCTGTTGAAACGACTGAAATCAGACTAGTTGTGATGTCACAGCCTCAGATTCCTTAAAAGAAGATAGACTTGCTTGACCCCTGAACTAATCCTTTAAAGTATTGAGTACAGACACTGTACATACTGCCTGCTTGCACTGCCACAGTCAAAGGGAAAATCAGTATGGAAGATTGTGGAAATATTTTGCCTAGCTAATGCCAATTATAATTTGATATGGCGACATAATGCAGTGGTAGACATAAAGAAGTTATACAAACTACTAATGTTATAAGATTCAAGTCCTGTTTTGCCAGACTTGGACTCAGTACCAAAGACTCAAACTCAGATTAAAGGGACTTGACCATACAGGACTGGATTTGAGTTCTGTTTTACTGGACGAGGACTTAAGCCCTCAGGTACTTGAATGGGTGGGTAGAGGGTAGGGGGTCATTCACAAGGGATGAAGTCAACAAACCACAGCATTGCATGATGGAGGCATCTAAATTTCTTTTACTTTTTAATATTATATACAGGATGGCCTTACTGCTATTGAATTGGCTGAGGAGAATGCAGAAATAAAGACAATTTTTCAATCTTTTATTGGTAAGTCATTTTGCATACTCATCTCAGGTGTAGGAAACGGGGAGGGGGAAGGGGGAAATTCTTCCCAGTTATGAACCTGCTGACCTTCTGATGATATAGCTCATTCTTTAAAGGCCAGTTGTTGTCTCTAACGTACGAGGTAAATGAAATTCAAATCCTGTGTTTTGATTGGTCGAAACACAATGGTACAGTGTGCACTTACATTGATAAGCCAATCAGTTTTGTTTTGGAATAAATTGTACCCCGCCACTTTTCAATCACGATAGATGGCCTTTAACATAAATAGTGTCCAGGTCTGCCACAATGCTAATGAAATAAAAAAAAAATATTTATGTAAGTTTCAATAAGATTCACTGAAAAATTATGTTCAAGTATCCCCAAATCTCAAATACAAATTGCCAGCCTTGGTTATTTTTGGTAAGATGCACATTGGACGATGTGATTGGTTGATTCTTATTGAGAAATCGTGCATACTCTTAACTATATTATGACTGTCTGTTGCAGGAGACATTTTATTCTCAATCAGTTTTATTTACCCATAAGCCTCGTGTTATAGTTGGAAGGAACCATGTGAATGTTTGTGGACGGACGCTACAGCAGTTATCGTTTTAGTTATATAAGAGCCTGACAATAACTAACAAGGAAATTGTCTACACATTTTGGGTGTTGTATGTTTACTGAGATAAATAAAACAACAACTTCCATGACTGAATTACAAAAGACAAAAAATTAGAGATCATTAGCATTGGCTTATCATAATTAAAAATACTATGTCTGCATTCTATGTCTGCATTCTATGTCTGCATTCTTCAAATCTTTGTTCTTTTGACAGGCTACAACAGGACTTGACAAATCCTGGGATGGTTAAAAGTTTCAGTGTGCAATCAAGTCGGAGAACATCACTATACCGGTGATTTTTTAGGCTAGCTGTGAATTCCAGTAAACTATTGTGAATTTACATTTTTAACAAAATAGAGTGAATCGACTGCCAGATCCGACTGCTGCGGCATGGAGTAGTGCTAGACTCAATTCACAACTCATCACCATCTAATGGTTTTAAGGAGTGCATCAGGGAGGGAGGGAGACAGACAGACAGACAGACAGAGAGAGAGAGAGCAGGCTTATGACAAAGAATAATTATAATCATGTGACTGCAATATTATGTCTTCCATTGTTCTGTCTTTCATAGCAGGCATAATTTGGATATGTCAAGATTTTTTTTAAATCACTCTGAAGTATTGTAAGAGCGATTGCTTTTAGAAACAGCTTCTATTTTCAAAATGGATTTCTATTGTCAAAATGGACTGGAATAAAGCCTTCACATTAATATTATACTCCAATTTTGGTACTGAATAAACTCTGTACCAAAATAGCTAACAGAATTTATGCCTGCTATTCTGGTAAAGAGTTTATCAAGTCCCATAAAAGGAGTATAATGGTAATGTGAAGGCTTTTTTCCAATTTATTTTGACAATAGAAATCCATTTTGAAAATAGAAGCTGTTTAAATTATGAATTCCAAAGCGATAATATTTTGAAGAGTGTCTTTATTCATAGTCTTGTGACTGCAATACATCTTCCATTGTTCTACAGTATGTTTTGACGTCTTTCAGAGCAGACATGTTTTGGATGGGCCAAGTTTCTTTAAAAAAACTTGCTACATGTGAAGCTTTATAAAGACATATGTTTTGGTATAGCCATGTTGAATGTATATACATTATAAAATATTTGTTAAATTACAAGCAATACTATAAATACTCACCACATACTGCCCTATGATAGGAAACTGATAAAGTATACAATAGTAGGGAAATGGATATTTTTTGCATAAAGAAATGTGGTATTTGGGAGCTGTTACCATTCTGACTTTTGATGATTATATTAACTTGCTCAGTGGTGATAAGAGAGCCAGAAAAATAATTGGTAAGGAAAATGAACGAAGAAAATTCCTGAAAACAAGGTTAGACAAAAAGAAAAGGCTGGCAGGCTGATATGGTTGTTTGTTGAGAAACAAAACAGAATACATATATTTGTATTCACCGAGATATAATCCCACTTCAAAGTAGCGCAAAAGAAACATTGCCAAATTTAGTTCACGAAGATGATAGTAGAATCTTTAAGAAGTCAATGGATAAAGCACCACCTAAAGATAAAATAATGTTAAAATATCCTTGGCAATTTGAAGCAGGTTTTATGTGTTTTGTAATAATGATATTAAGAATAAACATATAGCTGATATTAAATATTCAACGATTCTAGACTTTAGCATTGTTTGTCAGCAATATCAGCTAGTGTTTTCATTCAACTTCATTTAAATTATTTCTGCTTTTAAATAAGATCAAAGCAAAAGGTTATTTCACACTATCTAGCTGAAATTTCTAAATTAAAGATCTTATTAGTAGTATTTTTTTAATGCTAATAATACTTTTAAGACAATAGGTTCCATCATAATGTGAATAACGTGCCATGAATTGTAAAATTGAATGCATTTTCTCTTTGAAGATTTTTAAAATTGATGTGTGTTCGTAAAGGATCGAGAAGGGCAACATCACCACTTTATGGCCAACTTATGAAAAGATCATGATTGTTCCCATATATTTGAAATCCTTCTGTGCTTCATAATTGGCAATCAAATGATTAAAAGAAAGCTAACATTTTCTCATGAAATATTTTGATATTTTATAAAGAAATTTTAATTATGAATGAAAAACTTGTTTATACACACTGATGAGAATGCAGATGATCTGTACATAAGCATATAAACCCATTAAATATTCTATGTGCAATGGTGGGTATAAGCTATATGTATTTTTTAATTATTTTCAAGAAAAGATGTTATGATTGGGAGATACTAATTTTCATAGCTGATGTGTACCAGAACCCACATGAAGCTGCACAGTAATTCAGATTTGTGTTTTCATTGACAGAAGCACAATCTGAGAGCCTAAAAGTGATAAACCATCCATTTCTTTATGGGGGAAAGTATGAGGAATCAATTCATTTGTATTAACTTTGCTTTAGAACTTTTTTTGATGGACAGAATTCTTTGACCAAACAATGAAAAGATCATGTCTTTGTAAAATGTTTGAAAAGTGTATTACCTATGATAAGTTTCAACTTGGAATGCAAAAAAACTTACCGAACTGGCTGAATAACATTTCAAAACAAAATTGGGCGGTAACAGGAGACATTCTTACAGTTTAATTTAGTCACGGGGATTACTAGATCATCATGAAATGTAAGGGCTGTTCTAAACGTTTTTGTTTGTTTTACTGTTGGAATAGATGATGTGTTTTTAGGACGTTTTCTTTGCTGTATATCAAAATTGGTTGGTATACAAAATATTTGACACTTGAAATGGAGTTACAAATGGTGTATTTGGTAGAAGAAATTTTAATGCCAGATTTGAAGGGTGGTCATGGTGCACAGGGTGACAAGAGAAAGGTTTTTTATTATACCCTCAACCACGATGTTGGTGAAGGAACAAAAGATTGCTGCCCAAGGAAAAGAAAAAATATATAAATAAAGGAGAACAAAATGCATTCCAGACTTGAATAGCAACAATTAAAAGACCGGTTCAAGAATTTAAAAAAAGTTGAATAATAGAACTGACGCAACTGAATGGAACTTATAATGAAGTGTCTTGGAAATAAATAGTAGACATAATAAGTCTTTGCTTAAATAGAGTGGACACATTGTAGAATAAGATAATAATCTGCAAATTAATCTGTACTTAATGAATTTTGAGTCTGATTTGGTAGATATGTCAGCCCGATCTGGTTTAAATGGGGAAAAAGTTAAGCATGTATCTATTAAGAGTGTCAGATTTCAGTTAAGGCTGAGGGGAGGAGGGAGGGGGGGGGGGGGGTGAGCTGTAGTGCAATGGAGTAAGTGGAGGTTATAGTGAAGGTTGGCATGATGAGTTGGTTAGGGTTCGCGTCATAAAGGCTTTATGGCCCGGTCGTACGACGGAGGCTGACGCATCGCCGACCCAACCAAACACCACAAACGCGACGCACAACTTGTTATGTTTTCCAAGACAACACAGACAAGTTCAAATGCCATACACTTCACGCACACTAAATTTTACTGTACATACACGTACGATACGATGGGCCTCGGTGATCAGATGTGTCAATGAACTTTTCATCATGACAAAGACCTTGAAAAGAAGTTGGTCCACTGCGAATTTTATTGATTTTTGTATTCAAAGAAGCAAATACCATTCAATGTTTTTCTTTTCAACAATGGACAGCATGGCCGGTGGATTCATGTATAACTCTCTGCCAGCAGTCTTGTACTTAACTTAGTGCTATAGTGTTCATGCAACAATTCCATCAACTGTACTAACTCATTTGAGGTACTTCAAAGTTATTCTTCCAGTCTTGACTCAGGGTCCAACCACCATCCCGATTTCAAATTGAAAACTAATCCAAAAAAGGTACAAGGAAGGTTCTAAAATTTCTTGTTATCAACTTTCAAAGTGTTTGAAACAAGAAAGCCCCCACTGAAAGTCTTATAAAAGACCCAGATGTCATTACTGGCACTGAAACCTGGCTAAATTCCGAAATCAACAACTCTAATAAAAAATGACCTGATTTTCACTGAGCTCACTAAACTAGACTCTGACTGTGAGATCATCTGGACCAAATTCTAATTCCCTAAGGAAAAGAGCATGTATGTAGGAGCTTTTTACAGGCCCAGTCACAATGACCTTACTAGCCTTCTTCAATTGAGAAAATCACTACAAAAGTTAGGGGAAAATGCTAAAAAAAAACAATGTTATTCTTGCTGTGGAGCCAAAACATTATTTCAGGCACTAACGCTTCCTCCGAAGGAGCCAAAATGCTTCTTGAAGTGGCCGATTCACTCAACCTTACTCAAATGGTGCAGTCACCTACCAGAGATAACAACATTCTTGATCTTGTATTTACTAACAACTCACCAGCTGTTACCTCAGCTAACATAATACCCGGTATAAGTGACCATGATATTGTTGAACTGACCCTAAACATCTCCCCTCCACGTAAAAAGTTGCCTAAACGTAAAATCTATTTAAGGAAAAAGCTAACAGAACAGAACGCATAAAAGAAGACCTGTCTAAACTTAAACTGCGATATTATTCTAAATTCAATAGCTCATTCATTATTGTTGATGAAAAATTGAATTTTTTTGAAAAGAAAATTAAACTGATTATTGAAGACAAATTTACCTCAACTAAACTAAATCTACCTTGGTTTACCCATATGCATTTTACGCCGTCTCTGCAAGAAAAACATAAACTGTTTAAGAAAGCTCAACAAATTTATGACTGGAATACATATAAAAGCTTTAGGAAATCTGTCCGTAAAATGTCTACTAACTGTGGTGTAGCGGTTATCATACCTGTCTACTGACTACGAGGCCCTGGGTTCAAGCCTGGGTTGGGTAGACACGCCAGTGCACCACAACTGCTTATCTAAGGCCGTGGACATTGACTTGGTTGTCGATGTTATGTCTGTCCGTACGTCGTACCTGTGTTCTTGTCCGGGTCGTATTAAGCGTTTCGTGATAGCATTGTTACTATCATAACCGAATACGCAGGTGACGACCCCGTCATTGTAATTGTGTGTTCACTCGGTCCGTAAAAACATCAAAGAAGCTAGAAAGAACTTCATCTGTAATAAACTAAAATTTTCTTTAACTGAAAACCCTAAGGCATTTTGGTCCTACATAAAAAGACTTAAAAGTAATTCCGTCGGTGTGTCAGACCTTATGAACAACGGTAAACTTTGTAGTGACAGTATGACTAAAGCTAAAATTCTCAGTAAACAACCAGTTTTTCAGCGTTTTCACAGAAGAAGATACCTCTCAAATCTCTGTAACTAAACCACTCACCACCAATAGAATAAACCAAGTTCTAATCACTGCAGAAGGTGTCAAAGAGCAACTGCAAAACCTAAACCCAAACAAAGCCTCAGTTTCCGACCATATACCACCATGGTTTTTAAAAACACATGCGGAAGACCTTTTTGAAATCCTAATTGATCTCTTCCAAACCTCATAACAGTACTATCCCAAACAAGTGGAAAGAAGCAAACATATGTAGCATTTAAAAAAAAGGTGATATACACGACCCAGCTAATTACAGACCAGTCTCTCTTACCTGCGTGTGTAGTAAAATACTTGAGCATATAATCCACTCACATGTGATGAAATTCATTGATGAGCTTACATATCTTAACTGATCTCCAACATGGCTTTCGAGCAAAAAGATCAACTGGAACACAACTTCTCTTAATAATAAATGCTATTTTAAAACAAATTGACCAAACAGTACCATCTCTATGGCTATACTCGACTTCTCAAAAGCGTTCGATAAAGTCCCACACCAACGTCTGTTATCCAAAACTTTCCGCATATGGCATTGATGGAAATCTACTGGCCTGGTTTGCATCCTTCCTCAGCAACCGCATTCAGCGTGTTGTCTGTGATGGCGAAATCTCAAATCCTAAACAAGTTATATTTGGTGTACCACAAGGTAACGTTTTAGGAGAGAGAGAGAGAGTTGAACACACAATTACAATGACGGGGTCGTCGCCTGCGTATTCGGTTATGATAGTACAAATGCTATCACGAAACGCTTAATACGACCCTGACGAGAACACAGGTACGACGTACGGACAGACATAACATCGACAACCAAGTCAATGTCCACGGCCTTTGATAACCAGTTGTGGTGCACTGGCGGACGTTTTAGGTCTTTTACTCTTCCTTTTATATGTCAATGACATCCCTGATAATATAAACAGCACGGTTAGATTGTTTGCTGATGATTGTATTATGTATAGAACTACTGATAAACCCTCTGGCCAACAAATCCTCCAAGATGATCTAGATAAACTTGAACAATGGCAAAATAAATGGTAAATGAATTTCAACCCCTCTAAATGCTACATCCTCTCAATATCTCCTAGAAAATGATATCAATCACCAGTTTATACCTTGTGCAACCAGCCGCTAAAACATGTCAACTCCAACCCGTACCTAGGTGTTGAAATTGATACTAAACTCAGATGGGATAAACATATACACAACATCACTAACAAAGCAAACTCTGTGCTTAGCCTATTAAGACGTAACTTCTCAAACTGTCTCACTGACGTTAAAACCACTGCATATATAGCTCTAGTTAGGCCAGTATTGTCTACTATCTGTGGTGTAGCGGTTATCATACCTGTCTACAGACCACGAGCACATGTTGAACTTTCCAAAAATGTGCATATTTCCGAACTCAAATATGCAAATTAGGTCATTGAATTAGCATATTAGGTCTCCAAACATTCTACCTTTATGACACGCTTGTGCCTTGTGGCTAAATAGCAAAAAAATATGGATAGAATTTCTGAATCGTCCTTGGAAAAACCTTTCATTTGATACTATTCATGGATTTTTAGAAATCAGAAAAAAGAAATGACGCAAATATGAAAAATTGGGTACATTTTGACGTAAAAATTATCCCCCGATTCTGTGAATAATCTATCTAATGGCACTAAATTTCCCCTTCTATGATGTCCAAAACTAATAGAATGCAGAAAAAAAGATGTTTACATCATCATTTGCAAAAAATGAAATAATAAATTATGCAAATGATATGCAAATTAGGTCATTTACCTCATTTATTATGCACGAAAGTGTTTTTTGTTTATTTCTGACCCAATTTTAGCCATTACAAGCTTCACAGCTACTTTTATGTTGATAGACTATGCTGATTATCTATTGGACACTTACTTCTGTTCATTCCACATGGAATTCATAAGAAACGTTTACCGAAAAGGTCCAAATTTGTAAAGTCTTCTGCTATACCTTATTGCTGCAAATAGAATAACAAATAAATATAAAAAATTGCAACTATATTCATTCAACTTACTTTAGTTTGGTCTTCCCATAAGCAGTTACCGAAGACCTCGTGTCGATCCCGGTCACTCTCCACCAGTACTTCCCACAGATGATAGTCTTTATCGGCTGCAGGGATGACCTTCGACCGTTGTATCTCCTGCAGCCGAGCGTTCCGCTCTTCCTCCCTGGTTTTGAAGGCAGCTTTTTCCGCTGCAGTTGGATTTTCTTTGAGTGGTGATGGTGGCGAGACTGCAGCGGAAGGCCTGGAAGAGGGGCCTGGGCTCATCTTCAACTGTCTGTCCCTCTTCCTCTTGGGTTGGGGAGTAGCCGGCGGCTCGTCCTCTTCAAGCATACGCATAACATGTTATCGCATAACATGTTATTGTGGTTTCTAGTAGCGGGCAAACCTTATGGAACTTCCAAATTGATAACAAACTCCATGTTATCCAGCCCACAATCCCGATCAAATCCACCATCAACAACCTTTCTCGTATCGACAACGTTCATATTACCCGTCTTAGAATTGGTCACACCCACCTCACTCACTCCCACCTCCTTATTGGTTCCCCCCAACCCCTCTGTAACAATTGCCACTGCATCCTCACAATCCAACACGTTCTCCTTGCTTGCCCCCTGTACAACCTTTCCAGAGCTTCCCTCGCTCCCCACAACTCAATTGCTGAGTTCTTCCAAAAAAATCCTCCTGATAAAATAATCTCCTTCCTTCAGCATGCATCCCTCTACAACCATATTTAATTCTCCTCTTCCACCCCCTCTCTACTTTGTTTTTGTTTTACCCATGCACCTCATCTCTCGATCACAGCTTTCTGGCTTTTGTTCTTGAATTTCTCTCATTCTTCCCCTGGTCTCTTTCCTTACTACCTCTAAAATGTTCTGACCTCTCAGGCACAATTTGACCTTCGTTGTCGTGGTTCCGTTAAGACCTCATCAAACAAACAAACAAACTAGTAGCGGGCGGCTCGTCCTCTTCAAGCATACGCATAACATGTTATCGCATAACATGTTGTGTAGTTTCTAACCTGCCCCACAATTTTGTGGTAACCGTGGGACAGACTTTTTACAGCCAGGAAGCCCGGGGTACATACAGGGGTCCAAAATGTATGTTTTATTGATCTAGTCATCACCACAACAGTGGCATAGCCAGGGGGAGGGGAAAAGGATCATGGTCCTAAAAAATGGGGCATAAAAATAATGTGCCTGTACTAGGCCTATATACAAGCATTTTCTTCTAAATGGGCCTGGGGCACCCCCAACATGTGTATTTTGCCCTAACATAGAACCCCTACTCCACTTTCCCCCATAAAATTGTGATTTCGGCCCCTGAAATAATGGAACTTCGATTTTGTGAAATTGGGAATACACATATTTCAGTAGGCCTAAATTTACAATTTTGCCATTGGGAAATGCATATATTTCAGTCCATTTAGAAATGTTATTATTGGGGTTCAGCTTTCATTTGTTTCATCCGGGCTATTATAGAAAGGACCTAAATCCTTTTTTTTAAATGTGATTCTAGTGTCGCTTTTACTTGTTTATCGTAACAAGCAAAAAATCCCCGCTAATTTATCATTAGAATTCTATAAGCCTTATTTTATTACTACACATTTACAATGTAGTACTTTCGCTATTTTTGGAAGAAAACACTCACCAACTCCGTAATATGGAACAGATCACTATCCATCTCAGCAGGCTCTATATTCTCCTCTTCCTCAATCTGGTCGAGTTCTGGTACATCTTCTTCATCAAAAGTACCTTCCGACCCCTCTGAGTCATCATTATTCTGAAGAAAACATAGGAGTCGGAAGGCACGTTCGACGTTGTAACTTGTATTTCGCCATTTTGTGATGTTGAATGTGCGAAGAAAAAAAAAAAAAAGAAGCAAATTGACATCATCATCAGAGACCTTTTAGGCAGTTAGAGGGAGTGCATCTGTTATTGTTATAGTTCGTCTGAACGATCTATTTCTCCTCTACCCGTAGAGATTTTAAAAATTCCAATACAATATTTGGGCCGTTTTTTATAATTTTTTCATCAAAAAAGGTCAAAAATGGCCCAAAATCACAAATTTTGGCATATTTTCTCCAACAAAACACAAACATTGACCAAGTACAAGTAAAAATCGTGTAGCAACCAACAATTCAAACTTTCTTTATACTTTACCTGAAGAAAAAAAAATTGAAAAAATATTCATGTATGACATTCGTCTTTCAAAAAAAAAAAAAAAATGCCCGTTTTTTTTTTTAAATGCACTTTTTTGTAACGATTTTACTCAAAAAATTTCAATCTAACTCCCCAACAAAATAAGCATATTGTGAAAGATCTATTCAATCTGGTTTGAATGAACTTATTTGCAGCTCTATAGGATTTTAGGAAGGTACTCAAAAACATTTTTGGAAAATGGATCGTAACTGTCACGGTCACCGTGACGCTGGGAGAGTAAGGTTTAATATTCTCTTGTATTATAAATGTTTCTATGCTTGCGGACTGACAAACAATTGTTTGTTGTCATGGTTATAGGCCTACATATGCTTCAACTTGAGTTCGAAATTCGCAGTCCACATAACTTTATGTAAACTTAGGTTAACAATTTGAATGATTTTCGATCTTCATTTATTTATTTCTACAGATTTCCAGTTTCTTACGATATGGAATGGATACATTTTCTGACAATTATAATACTCATTAAAGGAACAAGTGGTAAGAATGTGTTTCCTCCTCTTAAACCTTTCGAAATAGTTCTGGAAATGCATCTTGATCTATTCATATCTTTTAGTTAAGCACAAGGGCGTAGAAATTAGGGGTGACTTTCAGAGGAAGGGAGGGGGGGGGGAAGGGGGTGTAAGGACTCCCCAATTTGATTCCAGCGGAAAACATTTCCGGAAATATTCGAGACATTTTCCGGAATTGTTGCGAAATTTCACAAAAAGTTCAAATAATTTGTTTAATGGTTTGTTGACTTTTGACCAATTTTATGCTAATAATTTCTCAATTTTAACCTTCCAACCGAACAATAGCATGTAACTGGAAAGGTTATAAACATCCTCTCAGAGGGGTACCTTTCCCCTGCCCCAGTCCCTATAGGCGGTTCTGGTTGAGTAGTTTTTTTTGCACAAACGATATAAATAAAATATAAAAAAATATACCAACCCAGTCCGGGATGAACAATTAATAATGTATGCTTAGTACTAAGGAATATCATTATGAAGTTCATAAAGCTTGATCAGCTTGAGTATTATTGACAATGCCATACTTTCAAGTAAACTGTGTAATTGTATTGTTACTCAGGCATACTTAATCATGTCATAGATATCATTCCGCACACCATCCTATGATCCTGAGGCTACAAAGTCATAACCTTTAAGCGGCCACTAATTCCTGAGATAAAACTAATTATTTTCCCGCTTATGAATCGGTAAATTCACTGTTTGATATACATAATCTTGGTAAGCATTCTGTTTCCAAAGTTATGATGCATTGTTTCGCGTCACTGCGGAACAAGATGACAGCAAAATTTAGAAGAAAAAAAAAAGAAAAAAAAACTCTTAATCGCATATGATAGTTTGCAGTGGTCGTTCCAGGCACCACGGACTGGGAGGACATCTTCTCTTCGAATTTTGAACGAAATTCATGTTGGTGGGCAATCGGGGAGGTATAGTGAGAGTGAGAGAGTGGTGGGCAATGTGAGGGCATAGTGAGATTGAAAGAAAAAGGGAGGTGGGGGCGGGGGGAATTTGTTGGTCTTCTCCGTGGCGTCACTAATGGGGAATCTACGCCTCCCACTCTACATTTTCTTCTCGTATGTGTCCTCCAGCCCTCCCCTTGACGCCGTTGCTGACTGACTGATAGTTTGTATATGAAAGCTATTCCCAGAAAACATTTTATGTGTATCTGAGTTAAAACATATGTAACAGTTTACGGCACTCTAAATTTTAAAACATAAAAATTGTGATCTGTGCGCTCTTCTCTATTAAGTTTATCATCTTAAGTTTATTTATGCACACACAGTAAACTGTCATTCGTCTCATCCGTTTAACGTGTCAACGGCTGATGACTTTTTATCCAAAATAATCATTTGGATCGATATCCACATTTCCCTTCAAAATTTACTTAATTTCTTTCAAATTTACCTAGTTGACATAACCTTGAATTTGACCTACTTTGTCTTTTATTTGAGCAAATTTATCTTTAATGTTTTTTGAATAAATCCCAAAATTTACATTTCGATCGGGAAAGTATGCGCCTAGGGGATGAAACCCTCTTAACCTGGTTCAGCCCCTCCCCTTCCCCACTTTTTAAGCCTCTGAAATGACCCATAAGAATGTTCAAGGCTGTTTCGTTAGTTTGCACGGCTGATGAGTTTCGGTAAATCCCCTTTTAACCAAAAATATCGCTTGGATCGATGTCCATATTTGTTTATCAAAATATACCACATTTCCTTCTAATTCAGGTGGAAATACCTCCAAATATCCACAGCTATTTTCGAATTTAAGTGTTTAATGTGTAAACGAATTCATTGAATTCTTGAAAATCACCTTTTAACAAGAACTGTTATTTGGATTGATTTCAATATGCCTTGATCAAATTTAATTTGTAAATAGAAAAACAGTAAGGAAACTACTATTTTCTGCATCAGTTCTGTAATCTTTATTTTTGTTTACTACACTTTAAAAAATGAATGTTCAAATTTTGACCACAACTTGGTCAACTCTGCACCGAACCAACTTTGGTCGAATTAAACAACAAATTTGACCACAATATGGTCAAATTTGTCCATAATTAACATATTATATGAATACATACTACGCTTAATTTTGACCAATTGGTCGTTTAGTTTTGACCAATATTGGTTTGGTGCAAAATCGACCTTCTAATGGTCAAATCTGACCATTCTTTTTTTAGAGTGCAGTTGTTCGTCATACATTTTTGATAAACGTTAAAAGGTATCTAATGATCTTAGACTTATTCATTATAGCCGACGACAACACTATTCTCTGTTAATTGTTGAATGTAGATCTCTTCAACATACCTTTGGACCTTAGATGTTCTTGTCTGTCAGTCTGTTTGTAGAGGAAATTCCTCTTTTTATTAGCAGATTGGCAGAATTATACTACTTTGAAAATAGATTCGCACTAAATTGATCATTCGATACTTCATAATGTACGTTTAAATTAAGCATGATAGCTCGACTGCGGTAAGCCAGTTATCTAAACCTTTTTATGAGGGGGAGGGGGGGGGGGGGGTGGCGAGTAAACCGCAGGCCTTATGTGCATCCAGCATGATAAACAGGTAACTTTCCAATGTGAAAAAGATGATGTTGTTTATAACTATGCATTTTTACCAGTTTACAAACTTCCAAATCAGCTAATCTGTTATAAATAATAGCTCTCTGGAAGACAAACCAGCCAAACAAAACCTCATGAATCAAACAAAAACAACAAATGGATTCAAAGAAATATTATTTACATCTTTGTGGGAGGACTAACATTCAATATGCATAACTCCAATTTATTCAACATAAAGGAATTGTCTCATGGCTTTTAATTTTTTCATAATATGATAGAGAACATTTTGTAGAAACAAAGTGGTGATAAAACTATATCAATATCTTATTCCGTTTAGAAGACATAACAATTCAAAGAGTAGAACAATTTCCTAAAAACACCTCGTACACTTATGTTCTTCAGCTTGGTGATGTCATCAAGGCATTCCAGTACAGTTCTTATGTATTTCTTATCAATGTAATCACTCTTGTTTTACATTATTGAACAGCATGTTTGGTTCATTATAGAGATGGGGTGGAATATATAATTTTTAAGAAAGCATCTTCTTGTTGTACATCACATTTACAATGATAACAAAATCGAAATCATTTTAAAGAAATACAAAAGACTTTTTGTTGAAATTGTCTCTATGAAATCACAGATGTTGCCAATCAGTCACTTTTGTCCAAATTCAAAAATAATTTCAAAATTTCGTAACTTCTAATTGGAATAAGATATTAACTTAGTTTCTTCACTACTTTGTTTCTAAACTTGTTCTCTATCATATATGAAAAAATGAAAATCCATGGGATTATTCCTTTACTTATGTAATTCATTCTACATCAATTTTCCAAATATACAACTAACTGCATTTCTAAATTTACCCATAGCCGCTTGTAACCTTGAGTATACTTATCCTTAGGTTATAAGACTTAGGTTATCTCGTTGTCGTAATAAGCCATCCTGACCATACAAACCGCGGGTTGTATTGTGTGTACGATGCAGCATTAACGAGATCAAAACAATGCGCTCATTAATTGCGTGCAGTATGATGAAGAGAACGACTGATCAGAGAATATCTCACTAGAGAGACAAACTTTTGGCGCATGCCCAGAACCAATTCCTAATGTTCCCATTAATGGGAATGCTACTGGACTGACGAGGCCCTGGGTTCAAGCCTGGGTTGGGTAGACACGCCAGTGCATCACAACTGGTTATCAAAGGCCGTGGACATTGACTTGGTTGTCGATGTTATGTCTGCCCGTACGTCGTACCTGTGTTCTCGTCCAGGTCGTATTAAGCGTTTCGTGATAGCATTGCTACTATCATAACCGAATACGCAGGCGACGACCCCGTCAATGTAATTGTGTGTTCACTCGTCGTCGTCGTCGTCGCAATACTTGAGTATGCATCAGCAGTTTGGGACCCCCATCACCAGTGCGATGTAGATAAGCTTGAATCAATTCAACGGAGAGCAGCCAGGTTCTGTATGGCAGACTGCTCTTATAAATCTAGTGTCACTAGCATGCTTCATAAATCAGATTGGCCCCTGTTAATAACAAGAAGAAGGAACACCCGTCTAAAATTGCTATGTAAAATCAATAACAGGCTTGTCGCCATTGATAATGATAAACTGATCCCAAACGCAAGAATTAATACAAGAAATAACTGAATGATCTGAATTTTCACGTTCCTTATGCTAAAAACAATGTTTGTAAATACTCCTTCTTTCTTCAAACACTAAAAGATTGGAATGATGTACCATCGGACATTGTACATGCACCAAGTCTAAACTGTTTCAAAGCTAAACTTGCTAAGCTTGTTAATTGATTTATTATTATTCATTTTTTTCTTATACTTTTGCTACGCACGGTTGGCGTTCATGTCCTCTAGAAGGATTTTTGCCGACTTAACCTATTCAGATTCAGACATGGTATATCACTGTATGATACTGTAAGTACGTTTATCGCGGGTGAAATAAAGATTCACGGAATATAATGTATCTTACCTGAAAAAATACACACGCATTCTAACTTCGAAAGTGTTGTTTTGAGTTTGAAATAAAGATGAAAACTTTGTGTCGTATTTTACCCCCCACTGTCCTTTACATCTACGTTCTGTGTAATCACTTATTGGGCCTACTTCGTCTCATTCGAATAAAAAACATTTATTCCCAGAGAGTGTTCACAATCAGACGAAGGGGAATCCTGGTAACGTGAACTTTTAATCGGCCCGTCATTGTAATTGTGTTTACTCGTCGTCGCGTCAAGTCTCATAATTTTGTGTTGTTTGCTTTGAGATTGAAAAAAGAACAAACATTTTATATGTAACAATCATAACCGATTACGCAGTGTGTGTTTCTGTGTGTGTGGGGAGGGGAGGGGAAGGGTTATACAAATTGCACAGAGATACAAGACATATACCACAATACAGAATATGTAAATATGGAGAAAATAAGTTGGAACCTTTTCCCCAAAATCCCGCCTATGCAGCCCGTCACATTTACACAAAATATTCTTTTTGTAGTTAAGTCAATACAATTCGGGAGACGGAGCTTGCAGTTTATTCCATGAATGGGTAGCACCCTTCCTCCCCCTTCCCATTTAACAAGTCATCATTTCAGATTGCGAGTAAATAAGTTGCAAACATTTAGAGAGAGAAATGCAACTTGAGGTTCTACAAGTTTTGTAAGACGTAAAAGTGATTATTTTGTGCTTGGTTCAGCCATACATATGCAGCTTTGGGTTGCCAGACCCCTCACAAGAAGAAATCAAATAAAAAATATGACGATCACGAAGTCACCCCGTAAATTACCCTTCAAATTATAGTATTTATCAGTCTTTATGAAACACTCTTTCTATGCAAAATGTGCTCTTCGCTGTTTCCAATAATATGCATCAATGATGATAAATCAGTATTTACAATGTTTATACCTCTTTATTCTTTTTACCTATACTTCTTTAACTGTTTAAGTCACAGTGGAATCTGAAGGGATTCCCCTTTGTCAGATTCAAATGTCATACACTTCACGCACACTAAACGTTACTGTACATACACGTACGGTACGATAGGCCTCAGTGATTAATGTTTCAATAAACTTTTAAAAGTTCACGTTACCAGGATTCCCCTTCGTCTGATTCAAATGACATACACTTCACGCACACTAAACTTTATACGTACGGTACGATAAGCCTCGGTGATTAGATGTGTCAATGAACTTTTAAAAGTTCACGTTACCAGGATTCCCCTTCGTCAGATTCAAATGCCATACACTTCACGCACACTAAACTTTACTGTACATACACGTACGGTACAATAGGCCTGGTAACGAAGGGGAATCCTGGTAATGTGAACTTTTAATCGGCCCGTCATTGTAATTGTGTTTACTCGTCGTCGTGTCAAGTCTCATAATTTGTTGTTGTTTGTTTTGACTGACAATAGAACAAACATTTTATATGTTACTATCATAACCGATTACGCAGTGTGTGTTTGAGTGTGTGTGTGTGGGGGAGGGGAGGGGGAAGGGGTTATAGAAATTGTACGAAGATACAAAACATATACCACAATACAGAATATGTAAATATTGAGAAAATAAGTTGGAATCTTTTCCCCCAAATCCCGCCTATGCAGCCCGTCACACATTTACCAAAAATATTCTTTTTGTAGTTAAGTCAATACAATTCGGGAGACGGGGCTTGCAGTTTATTCCATGAATGGGTCGCACCCTCCCCTCCCCTCCCCCTCCCCTATTTAACAAGTCATCATTTCAGATTTCGAGTAAATAAGTTGCAAACATTGTGAGAGAGAAATGCACTTGAGGTTCTACAAATTTTGTAAGACGTAAAAGTGATTATTTTGTGCTTGGTTCAGCCATACAAATGCAGCTTTGCAGGGTTGCAAGACCCCTCACAAGAAGAAATCAAATTAAAAATATGACGATCACGAAGTCACCCCGTAAATTACCCTTCAAATTATAGTATTTATCAGTCTTTATGAAACACTTTCTTCTATGCAAAATGTGCTCTTCGCTGTTTCCAATGATATGCATCAATGATGATAAATCAGTATTTACAATGTTTATACCTCTTTATTCCTTTTACATATACTTCTTTAACTGTTTAAGTCACAGTGGAATCTGAAATAAAAGTCATCATCATCATCGTCATCGTCATCGTCATCGTCATCGTCGTCGTCGTCGTCGTCGTCATCGTCATCGTCATCGTCATCGTCATCGTCATCATCATCATCATCATCATCATCATCATCATCATCATCATCATCATCATCATCATTATTACTATTATTATCATTATTGTTGTTGTTATTATTTTATTATTAGTATCATTATTATTAATATTGTTATTATTATCATTATTAACATTATTATCATTATTATTAATTTTTTGTTTGGATGAGGATTTTCATGGTTTCTGCGCCCCCTCTGAATCCGCCCCTGGCACCAATCACATTTATAATGGTTGATTGACATAATAAACATATAAAGTACATTGCGATTGTAAATTTTCCCTCGTGAGCCTCGTCCATTTTTATGTTTAATTTATGTTATTCTTGGTCAGTTTATCATCTCTTTAATATAAAAGTTGTAGTAATAAATCTTTCCTGGTAATTCCTAATAAAGCATAATTACAAATTTCTCCGTACGTAGGCATATAATAATAATAATTAAAAAAAAGCCTATAACTTGGGGCAGGCAAAAGGGCAGTGAGAAAGAGCACGTAGACCTATTAAGAACGTTAATCTTTTAGTTTATGTTTTAACTTAATCAATATATTTTCAAAAAGGCATTCGGTTGCCCCCGCCGCCCCGTTGTAAAAAAGGAACGTGGGCACCCCCCCCCTTCCCTGTCGGATGCCCCCGTTGTGCCGGCAACACTGCCTTGCCTATATATGGCGTGCCGCCCATATGACAGTATGGACGAGAGCTTCGTATATATCTGTATATGCAATGGTTGTAACGTCTCTGGGGTGGGACAGTTTGAGAGATTACATTTTAAGTCCTTTGCCCCGTGCATTTAATACGCATATAAAAACTCGGCCTCAACATTACTGGTTATTTTTTTGGTATTTGTCCTCATTTCATGACATAATCACCAAATTAGACCCACCTTATATTTGTTTCTAGTATTCCCTATTCCCGATTCGATAGCAACACTAATTAAATATACAACGCGGGTAGCACCGGTGGTTTGTTTGAATTTACCGTCGGTGTGTATGTGTAATTGATCGCTTTCCCGCTTTCAAGTATCAACCGCATAGTTTCTGTCATTATCATTTAGGGAATAGTGGTTATTATAGGCTACCGTAGATTTTAAAAATAAGTTGAAGTGACTTACAGTAGTCCGTAACTTAGTGGAGAATCCCCCGTAGGCGTATCGTATGATCAACCCTGATGGATCGTGTTGCTTCTGTTCTTAGGCAAAGAGGTTAGTGGAAATTTCATCTTTTTATGGTTGCTTTTATCATAAATTTAATATTTTATAATGCCGTCAAGCTTTTACAACCTATTGTAACACAACAGAGTGTTTTAAAGTTACGTAAATTAAAATTTTCAGGTCAAAATGAATGACGAAAAACATCACAAATATTTCACGTAAATGATTGAATACATGTAGGCCTAGGCCTATGCCAGGTAGGGCTAAAGCGCTAGAGCAGGCCAAATCCGAAATCCGAGTTGCCAGAGCGCGTAGTGGCCAAGTCGGGAAATGAACTAAGTCCCAGCTCCGTCACAGGTTGCGCTTTTGGTTGGCCCTCATTGGTGCATGATGGGTCCCTTCTGCTCTCTACCCCATTTAACTTTTAGATCTACCCCTAGGGTACAGATATAAATCAATAAATCTATCTTAAATGCAGAAATATCACAATTATACGCGAAAAATTACACCAAAATTACAAAAATTTCCCCATTGAATTAACATGCGGATTATTTTCGGAAAATAGACTAAGTCCTAGCTCCGTCACAGGTTGCGCTTTTGGCTGGCCCTCATTGGTGCATGATGGGTCCCTTCTGCTTTCTACCCCATTTAACCTTTGACCTTTTGACCCCAGAGTCTACGGGACACGAATTCATGTACCAAGGTATCATGGTACAACACCACAGTAGTTAGATAAAAACACCCTCATTTGTTTTTATTATTTTATAGTTGTCAGTGATAGAAAGCATGCATGTGTGTGTATGCAGCAATTAATTTTGTGTAAACACAACTCAAAAACTATAACATACAAATGAACCAAAATTAGTGGATGGGTAGACCTATTTGGGAACTTTTGTCTCCAAGGTTTTGGATACAAGGGTCAAATGTCACATGTCAAATGGGACAAGCTTTTGGTGGTAGCTGTATCCTTTAAAGGAATTATACTATTCCCCATTTTGGAATGGTAAGAGTGATCTGAGCGTGGGAGGGGTCATAATAGTAGGGTAAGATAAATGTCAACAATTTCAGATTTTGTTTTAGTGGTTAGGGTCAAAGGGGAAATTTACGATTCAGGGGGTTATTTTGCTTCTAAGTTTAGAGGATACAAAGATCAAAGGTGAATGAAACAAGTTTGGGGGATGGTTGTATCTTTTGAAGGAATTTATTGGTTACTTTTACAAATTGCATATGTGGGGAGGGTTTAAAATTCTAACAAAAACTGAAAATAAAACTGAAAGTAATTGGAGGTCAAAAGGTCAAAGGTCATGGTTCAAAAGTCAAATAAGTGTTTTTTTATGCAAAATTTTGCGCCATTTTAAACTAAAAAAGTACAATACCTATACCAACCCTATGTTGTACCATGATACCTTGGTACATGAATTCGTGTCCCGTAGACTCTGGGGTCAAAAGGTCAAAGGTTAAAGAGCTATTGACCACTTTTCACCATTTCCCCCTACAGTTATAGAATGGTTAGTGTGACGAGAGTGTAAATTTTTGGTGTAAATTTTCGCGTATAATTGTGATATTTCTGCATTTAAGATAGATTTATTGATTTATATCTGTGCCCTAGGGGTAGATCTAAAAGTTAAATGGGGTAGAGAGTAGAAGGGACCCATCATGCACCAATGAGGGCCAACCAAAAGCGCAACCTGTGACGGAGTTGGGACTTAGTTTATTTTCCAAAAATAATCCGGCGTGTTAAGTCAATGGGGAAATTTTGTAATTTTTGGTGTAAATTTCGCGTATAATTGTGATATTTCTGCATATAAGATAGATTTATTGATTTATATCTGTACCCTAGGGTAGATCTAAAAGTTAAATGGGGTAGGAGCAGAAGGGACCCATCATGCACCAATGAGGGCCAACCAAAGCGCAACCTGTGACGGAGCTGGGACTTAGTCTATTTTCTATATTCCGAAAATAATCCGCGTGTTAAGTCAATGGGGAATTTTTGTAATTTTGGTGTAAATTTCCGCGTATAATTGTGATATATTTCTGCATATAAGATAGATTTATTGATTTATATCTGTACCCTAGGGTAGATCTAAAAAGTTAAATGGGGTAGGAGCAGAAGGGACCCATCATGCACCAATGAGGGCCAACCAAAAGCAACCTGTGACAGAGCTGGGACTCTTTTTCAGAAAATAATCCATGTTAAGTCAATGGAGAAACTTTTGTAATTTCTGGTGTAAAATTTCGCGTATAATTATGATATTTCTGCATTTAAGATAGATTTTTTAATTCATATCTGTACCCTAGGGGTAGATCTAAAAGTTAAATGGGGTAGGGAGCAGAAGGGACCCATCATGCACCAATGAGGGCCAACCAAAAGCGCAACCTGTGACGGAGCTGGAACTTAGTCTATTTTCCGACTTGGCAGCTTGATACGCTTTGGCAACTTAGATATAGGATTTGGCCTGCTTTAGCGCTTTAGCGAAGCTGGGACTTGGTCTATATTCGAAAATAATCCGCGTGTTAAGTCAATGGGGAAATTTTTGTAATTTTGGTGTAATTTCGCGTATAATTTGTGATATTTCTGCATATAAGATATATTTATTGATTTATATCTGTACCCTAGGGTAGATCTAAAAGTTAAATGGGATAGGAGCAGAAGGGACCCATCATGCACCAATGAGGGCCAACCAAAAGCGCAACCTGTGACGGAGTTGGGACTTAGTTTATTTTCCAAAAATAATCCGCGTGTTAAGTCAATGGGAAATTTGTGTAATTTTTGGTGTAAATTTCGCGTATAATTGTGATATTTCTGCATATAAGATATATTTATTGATTTATATCTGTACCCTAGGGTAGATTAAAAGTTAAATGGGGTAGGGAGCAGAAGGGACCCATCATGCACCAATGAGGGCCAACCAAAAGCGCAACCTGTGACAGAGCTGGGACTTGGTCTATTTTCCGAAAATAATCCGTGTTAAGTCAATGGGGAAATTTTGTAATTTTGGTGTAATTTTTGCGTATAATTGTGATATTTCTGCATTTAAGATAGATTTTTAATTCATATCTGTACCTAGGGTAGATCTAAAAGTTAAATGGGGTAGGGAGCAGAAGGGACCCATCATGCACCAATGAGGGCCAACCAAAAGCGCAACCTGTGGACGGAGCTGGAACTTAGTCTATTTTCCGACTTGGCAGCTTGAACGGCGCTTTGGCAACTTAGATATAGGATTTGGCCTGCTTTGGCGAGCGAAGCTGGGACTTGGTCTATATTCCAAAAATAATCCGGCGTGTTAAGTCAATGGGGAAATTTTTGTAATTTTGGTGTAATTTCAGCGTATAATTGTGATATTTCTGCATATAAGATATATTTATTGATTTATATCTGTACCTAGGGTAGATCTAAAAGTTAAATGGGATAGGGAGCAGAAGGGACCCATCATGCACCAATGAGGGCCAACCAAAAGCGCAACCTGTGACGGAGTTGGGACTTAGTGTATTTTCCAAAATAATCCGTGTGTTAAGTCAATGGGAAATTTTTGTAATTTTTAGTGTAAATTTCGCGTATAATTGTGATATTTCTGCATATAAGATAGATTTATTGATTTATATTTGTACCCTAGGGGTAGATCTAAAAGTTAAATGGGGTAGGGAGCAAAGGACCCATCATGCACCAATGAGGGCCAACCAAAGCGCAACCTGTGGAGCTGGAACTTAGTCTATTTTCCGACTTGGCAGCTTGATACGCGCTTTGGCAACTTAGATATAGGATTTGGCCTGCTTTAGCGCTTTAAGCGAAGCTGGGACTTGGTCTATATTCCAAAAATAATCCGCGTGTTAAGTCAATGGGAAATTTTTGTAATTTGTGTGTAATTTCAGCGTATAATTGTGATATTTCTGCATATAAGATAGATTTATTGATTTATATCTGTACCCTAGGGGTAGATCTAAAAGTTAAATGGGATAGGGAGCAGAAGGGACCCATCATGCACCAATGAGGGCCAACCAAAAGCGCAACCTGTGACGGAGTTGGGACTTAGTTTATTTTCCAAAAATAATCCGCGTGTTAAGTCAATGGGGAAATTTTTGTAATTTTGGTGTAAATTTCGCGTATAATTGTGATATTTCTGCATATAAGATAGATTTATTGATTTATATCTGTACCCTAGGGGTAGATCTAAAAGTTAAATGGGGTAGGGAGCAAAGGGACCCATCATGCACCAATGAGGGCCAACCAAAGCGCAACCTGTGACAGAGCTGGGACTCTTTTTCAGAAAATAATCCGCGTGTTAAGTCAATGGAGAAACTTTTGTAATTTCTGGTGTAAAATTTCGCGTATAATTATGATATTTCTGCATTTAAGATAGATTTTTAATTCATATCTGTACCCTAGGGTAGATCTAAAAGTTAAATGGGGTAGGGAGCAGAAGGACCCATCATGCACCAATGAGGGCCAACCAAAAGCGCAACCTGTGACGGAGCTGGAACTTAGTCTATTTTCCGACTTGGCAGCTTGATACTGGCGCTTTGGCAACTTAGATATAGGATTTGGCCTGCTTTAGCGCTTTAGCGAAGCTGGGACTTGGTCTATATTCGAAAATAATCCGGCGTGTTAAGTCAATGGGGAAATTTTTGTAATTTGTGGTGTAAATTTCGCGTATAATTGTGATATTTCTGCATATAAGATATATTTATTGATTTATATCTGTACCCTAGGGGTAGATCTAAAAGTTAAATGGGATAGGGAGCAGAAGGGACCCATCATGCACCAATGAGGGCCAACCAAAAGCGCAACCTGACGGAGTTGGGACTTAGTGTATTTTCCAAAATAATCCCGTGTTAAGTCAATGGGGAAATTTGTGTAATTTTTGGTGTAAATTTCAGCGTATAATTGTGATATTTCTGCATATAAGATAGATTTATTGATTTATATTTGTACCCTAGGGGTAGATCTAAAAGTTAAATGGGGTAGGGAGCAAAAGGACCCATCATGCACCAATGAGGGCCAACCAAAAGCGCAACCTGTGACGGAGCTGGAACTTAGTCTATTTTCCGACTTGGCAGCTTGATCGCGCTTTGGCAACTTAGATATAGGATTTGGCCTGCTTTAGCGCTTTAGCGAAGCTGGGACTTAGTCTATATTCGAAAATAATCCGTGTTAAGTCAATGGGAAATTTTTGTAATTTTGGTGTAAATTTCGCGTATAATTGTGATATTTCTGCATATAAGATAGATTTATTGATTTATATCTGTACCCTAGGGTAGATCTAAAAGTTAAATGGGATAGGGAGCAGAAGGGACCCATCATGCACCAATGAGGGCCAACCAAAGCGCAACCTGACGGAGCTGGGACTTAGTTTATTTTCCAAAAATAATCCGCGTGTTAAGTCAATGGGGGGTAATTTTTGGTGTAAATTTCAGCGTATAATTGTGATATTTCTGCATATAAGATAGATTTATTGATTTATATTTGTACCCTAGGGGTAGATCTAAAAAGTTAAATGGGGTAGGGAGCAAAGGACCCATCATGCACCAATGAGGGCCAACCAAAAGCGCAACCTGTGACGGAGCTGGGACTTAGTCTATTTTCCGAAAATAATCCGCGTGTTAAGTCAATGGGGAAATTTGTGTAATTTTTGGTGTAAATTTCCGTATAATTGTGATATTTCTGCATATAAGATAGATTTATTGATTTATATCTGTACCCTAGGGTAGATCTAAAAGTTAAATGGGGTAGGGAGCAGAAAGGGACCCATCATGCACCAATGAGGGCCAACCAAAAGCGCAACCTGTGACGGAGCTGGGACTTAGTCTATTTTCCGAAAATAATCCGCGTGTTAAGTCAATGGGGAAATTTTTGTAATTTTTGGTGTAATTTTTGCGTATAATTGTGATATTTCTGCATTTAAGATAGATTTATTGATTTATATCTGTACCTAGTGGTAGATCTAAAAGTTAAATGGGGTAGGGAGCAAAGGGACCCACCATGCACCAATGAGGGCCAACCAAAGCGCAACCTGTGGCGGAGCTGAAACTTAGTCTTATTTTTGATTTTTCTGATTCTGGGCTTTGGCCCCTAAAAGCGCTTTGACCCCGTCTCGCCTATGCAGTATTACTAGTGATAGTATCACTGGGAGCTCTTTGCCGCCTCCCTTTGTCGCACAGGTGTGTGTACGAGCTCAGTACAGTTTTAATAACTTAAGAAGAGGGGAAACTTTATCATTACATACAATGGGATATCTTTTTTTATTTTTATGAATACTTATGTCGCCTCAGCCAGTCATATATGTTGGAAACTATTATCTAATAGTACACATACTAAATGAAGGAAAATCAATTCTATCCAGTAATGGCAGTATGCTATTGGTTCAAAATTGACAAAAAATAGGTTTTTTCTCCCATTGACTGCAATTGTAATTGACTGCTGCTTTGTGATAATGAGATTTGAATATAGGCTATACACACTTGGAATTTTGGATCTCAATCTGAATAGGTTCAGTCGGCAAAAATCCTTCTAGAGGACATGAACGCCAACCGAGGGTAGCAAAAGTATGAGAAGAAAAAAAAAAGTCAATTAACAAGCTTAGCAAGTTTAGCTTTGAAACAGTTTAGACTTGGTGCATGTACAATGTCTGATGGTAAAGCATTCCAATCTTTAAGTCTTTGAGGAAAGAAGGAGTATTTATAAACATTCTTTTTAGCATAAGGAACGTGGAAATTCAGATCATGGTTATTTCTTGTAATAATTCTTGCGTTTGGGATCAGGTTATCATTATCAATGGCAACAAGACTGTTATTGATTTTATATAGAATTTTTAGACGGGTGTTCCTTCTTCTTGTTATTAGCAGGGGCCAATCTAATTTATGAAGCATGCTAGTGACACTGGAATTATAAGAGTAGTCTACCATACAGAACCTGGCTGCTCTCCGTTGAATTGATTCAAGCTTATCTACATCGCACTGGTGATGGGGTCCCAAACTGCTGATGCATACTCAAGTACTGGCCTAACTAGAGCTTTATATGCAGTGGTTTTAAGGTCAGGGGACAGTTCGAGAGGTTACGTCTTAATAGGCCAAGTACAGAATTTGCTTTGTTGGTGATGTTTATATGTTTATCCCATCTGAGTTTATTATCAATTTCAACACCTAGGTACGGATGGGAGTTGACATGTTTTAGCGGCTGGTTGCACAAGGTATAAGCTGGTGATTTATAGCATTTTCTAGGAGATATTGAGAGGATGTAGCATTTAGAGGGGTTGAAATTTATTTGCCATTTATTTTGCCATTGTTCAAGTTTATTTAGATCATCTTGGAGGATTTGTTGGCCAGAGGGTTTATCAGTTGTTCTATACACAAGACAATTATCAGCAAACAGTAACTATGCTGTTTATATTATCAGGGATGTCATTGACATATAAAAGGAAGAGTAAAAGACCTAAAACGTTACCTTGTGGTACACCAGATAGAACTTGTTTAGGATTTGAGATTTCGCCATCACAGACAACCCGCTGAATGCGGTTACTGAGGAAGGATGCAAACCAAGCCAGTAGATTTCCATCAATACCATATGCGGAAAGTTTTGGATAACAGACGTTGGTGTAGGACTTTATCGAACGCTTTTGAGAAGTCGAGTATAGCCATAGAGATGGTACTGTTTGGTCAATTTGTTTAGAAATATCATTTATTGTTAAGAGAAGTTGTGTTTCAGTTGATCTTTTTGCTCGAAAGCCATGTTGGAGATCAGTTAAGATATTATGCTCATCAAGGAATTTCATCACATGTGAGTGGATTATATGCTCAAGGATTTTACTACACATGCAGATAAGAGAGACTGGTCTGTAATTAGCTGGGTCGTGTTTATCACCTTTTTTTTAAATGCTACATATGTTTGCTTCTTTCCACTTGTTTGGGATAGTACTGTTATGAGGTTTGGAAGAGATCAATTAGGATTTCAAAAAGGTCTTCCGCATGTGTTTTTAAGAACCATGGTGGTATATGGTCAGGACCTGAGGCTTCGTTTGGGTTTAGGTTTTGCAGTTGCTTTTTGTGACCTTCTGGAGTGATTATAAGTTGGTTTATTTTGTTGGTGGTGAGTAGTTTAGTTACAGGGATTTGAGAGGTATCTTCTTCTGTGAAAACGCTAAAAAACTGGTTGTTTAGAATGTTAGCTTCAGTCATACTGTCACTACAAAGTTTACCGTTGTTCATAAGGTCTGACACACCCACGGAATTACTTTTAAGTCTTTTTATGTAGGACCAAAATGCCTTAGGGTTTTCAGTAAGGGAATTTTTAAGTTTATTACTGATAAAGTTGTTTCTAGCTTCTTTGATGTTTTTATGGACAGATTTCATAATAAAGCTTTTATATGTATTCCAGTTATAGATTTGTTGCGTTTTCTTACTTTCTTGAACAGTTTATGTTTTTTCTTGCAGAGACGGCTTTGGATATGGGTAAACTAAGGTAGATTTAGTTTAGTTGAGGTAAATTTGCGAGGTGTTTTTTTTTCAATAAACAGTTTAATATCCTTTTCAAAGAAATTCCATTTTTCATCAACATTAATGGATGAGCTATTGAATTTATAATAATATCGCAGTTTAAGTATAGACAGATCTTCTTTTATGCGTTCTGTGTTAGCTTTTTCCCTTAAAATAGATTTTACGTTTAGGCAATTTTTTTACGAGGAGGGGAGATCTTTAGGGTCAGTTCAACAATATCATGGTCACTTATACTGGGTATGACGTTAGCTGAGTTAACAGTTGGTAAGTTGTTAGTAAATACAAGATCGAGAATGCTGTTATCTCTGGTAGGTGACTGCACCATTTGAGTAAGGTTGAATGAATCGGCCACTTCAAGAAGAATTTTGGCTGCTTCGGAGAAAGCGTTAGTGCCTGAAATAATGTTTTGGCTCCAGTCAATGTCAGGTTGGTCGAAATCACCAGCAAGAATAACATTGTTAGTGTCAGTATTTTTCCTTAATTTTTGTGGTGGTTTTCTCAACTCAAGAAGGCTAGTAAGGTCATTGTGACTGGGTCTGTAAAAAGTTCCTACATACATACTCGTTTCCTTAGGGAAATGGAATTTGGTCCAGATGATCTCACAGTCAGGGTCTAATTTAGTGAGTCTAGTTTAGTAGACTTAAGGAGTAAAGTGTTTGAATGTTTTTGGCAGGGATTGGATCAGCTGCAGGGTATGGGGCTAATTTGGTTGGTTGCTTGGGGTCCTGATGAGCACTCAAACTAGAATAGTAATGTTTTAGAAGTACTTTAGGTTGTGCATGAGAAAAGAAAAAAAAAAACCGAAAAGGGCTACCACTTAGTACCAGTGGCATTGCCAGAGCTTTGGTTGGGGACAGCAGTCTACAATCCCGGACAAAAGTCTTGGCACTTTTTTTTTGTAATCGTAATATACATGTACTGCAACATTGCAGAGGGGTTTAAGATTAGGGAAAGAAAAAAGTGGCAAGTTGAGGTGTCACTAAAGAAGTTTTCAATAATATTTGTTGGGGGTTTAGAAAGGTGTCACTAAAGATGTTTTCATGTGCGTAACAGTGTAGAGTCCAGTAAGGTCATGCGGTACACGCTCAACACAAACCGTCTCAGATTTTTCCCAATTTGATGTAAAGTTGTACAATTGTTATAAGCCTTTTACCCAAAATATTAATCGGTTCCGTAGATATCGATCCTCAAAAATTGGGAAAATGAAGCCCTAAAATCACTAATGGCAGCCATTTCTGTGAATTTCTTTGAGAGTTAATATTCCTGGAATTTTGTTACTATTACAGTGCTCTAGCAATAAACATACTACAGCCTTATTTGGTAGTCAGTTATTTTGGATTATATAAAATTCCATGGTTGTGTTAATTTCTGCAAAAGTGAATCTTAAGACCATTAATTACTGTAGTATTTTGAAATTGAATAATGGAAATTTTCAGGCAATGTCACAATAACATGTCATGTCCATACATATACTGTACCTGCATTGTCTAACACTCCTTGCAGCCATGTGTAAAACTCGTCCTTCATCAGCTCTTCTGCATTTTCTGTGTGTGTACATTATCGTGATGTGTCTAGAATAAAATCTGGCTTTAACAATTCTTCACCATGCACTGCCACAAGACTCTCTACAATCCGTGAAAAAAGTACTTGACACCTTTTTTCATTCCCCTTCTGCCCCTTTTCAATGTTGAAATTAAATTTCAGCTCTCCTTTGTGTCTCCTTTTTGGCATGCCGAGAAACGAACAATATGGAAACAGGGGGGAGAGGAAAAAGTGTCAAGTATTTTGACGCAGATTGTAGGTGCCAAGTCTGGAACAGACATAAACTTATTGTTACTTGGGCTGTTGTTGGTTGCCCACTTGTTTAAGCTTTGGACATATTTGACTTGCTGCCTACCTCTGCTTTTTTTGCCCTCAATTTTCCCACATACTGCAAGCTGTTCCGACCCACCCTCCTGATAAACATGCCCGAAAAATTGCATCTGTCTCCTCCTCCTAGCATTGAGGAGGAGATAGTGTACTGTCATATAACACCACTCTTGATGATGATTTAGTTCATAGAATCTTTTGGCACATATGACTTCAACTGTTAAAGTCCCCCGAAACACAAACAAACAAACATCAATTCCTAAGTTCATTGGTTACCAGTCAATGAGGACACTTTCTGCGTCCTTGGACATAATAATTGCAACCCTTTTCCTGTGGTTGTCATAATCTCTTCCCGAGTAGAGTGCTGTTTCACTGCTTGTAAATTTCATCCCCTTGCCCAGTGACTCGCACTGATCCTCATTTCTCATCTTCCTTTTACCCATCTGAGATGCTCCCTTGCATTCCCATGTTGGTATTATAAACATCCTCACATTCCAATTCCTGATTCTTATCTTCGTTTTTGGATTCATAGCAGCTTATGAGCATCCTCTCTGCTGTGGCTCAAACGCATCATGATTGACCATCCTCTGTTTCTGGTTTAGGTAATTAATACAGTGTGGAGAGATTGTCCCCACAACTTACATGTACCCCCAACCTGGAGACCAGAGATTTTATGTAGGGTCTCCTTGCCTTAGATAATTTTATTCATGCTGATGAGCTCATCTGTCCAGGTTAAATATAATACTAGTCTGGGCTGTTGACATGCTACTACCCAACCAAGGTAGGTTTGTAGTCAGAGCTTTCCTTCTCAACCACATTTGGTCCTCAACACTCCTTTCCCCTTATCTGGAGGACAGCTATCATCACTCCTTCCCCAAACCATGGAAGGACAGTACCGACTCCTCCAGCTACCGCCCCATTGCCCTCACCTGCTGTCTCTGTAAAATTATGGAAAGATCATTAACCAGAGACTAAACTGGTTCCTTGAGACCAACAGAATCCTCTCCCCTCACCAAAGTGGCTTCCGGAAACGTCGCAATACTCTGGACCAGTTAATTATGCTCCACACTGCTATCCGGGAATCCTTTGTAAAAAAGGAACACCTCATTGCCATCTTTTTTGACCTTGAGAAAGCTAATTCGACACTACTTGGAAATACTGCATTACCTGCAAACTTTACACCATTGGCCTCAGAGGCCACCTCCCCATCTTGATTAAAATCCTCCTCTCACCCAGGCAGTTCCAAATTTGTAATGGTCACACCCTCTCCAACCCCTACCCCAAAGAACAGGGCATATCCCAAGGCAGCATCCTCTCCCACACTCTCTTCAACCGGAGCATTAACAACATCATGGACAACCTTGGCCCCAACATCAAACGTGCCCTCTACGTGGATGATTTTACCATTTTCTACTCTTCCCCTAGCTTTCCTCTTGTCGGAAATAGGCTCCAACTCAGCCTCAACCGGCTGCAAGACTGGTGCAACAATAACGGTTTTAAATTTTTCAAAGACTCAATGGCAATTGCATCCCTAAAGTTGACCACACTAAGTTCCTGGGTTTAACTCTAGACCCCAAGCTCTCCTACAAGCAACACATCACCAACTGAAAACAGAAATGCAAAAGCTCCCTCAACCTTCTCCGCCTTCTCTCCAATACCATCAACACCATCCAAAATGAAGCCCTCAGGCTTTGTCTGGGCGCCTACAGGCAACCTAATCCCCTCCCTTCAGCCTACGCATCAAATCAGACCTCCATCTCGGCATCAATCCCGCCACTCTTGGCACCTTCTGCTGGCCCAATTTTCCTCCCTGGGCCACCCCTTCCCTTCTATCCACACTGGGCCTCTCCACTCATCACAAAACCCAAACCCACCCTAACCTCTTCATCAACCTCCACAACCAAATCAAAGACCAACTCTCAAACTACACCTCCCATCTATACTGATGTTTCCAAGGAAGGTGACAAGACAGCTGCTGCTGCCATCATCCAAGACATTACCCTCAGTAGCAGGCTTCCCGACCACTCGTCCATGTTCTCAGCTGAGGCCAAGGCCATCCACCTTGCCCTCAACTTGATTGAGTACTCCTCGGTCAGCCACTTTGCCATCTTCTCTCACTCTAAGGCTGTCCTTACTTCTTTACGCAACCTAAAATGGGATAAACTCACATCCCACCCTCTCCGTATACTCCTTTCATCCACCCTCTGCAGGAAAAGTATTCTTTTCTTCTGGATACCCAGCCATGTTGGCATTCCTGGCAATGACAGGGCTGATGCAGCCGCTAAGCTTTCCCTCAAGCTCCCCCTACCACCACCTTTTTGGCTCCCCCAACCCCTCTGCAACAATTGCCATTGCACCTTTACAGTCCATCACGTTGTCGCTGCTTGCTCCCTGTACAACCTTCCCAGAGTTTTCCACGCTTCCCACAACTCCATAGCGGAACTCTTCCAGAAAAACACTCCAGATAAAATTATTTCCTTCCTTCATCATGGTTCCCTCTACAACCATATTTAGTCCTCCTCTCCCAACCCCCTCTCTCTACTTATGTTTTTTTCACCCATGCACCTCCTCTCTCGATCCCAGTTTTCTGGCTTTTAGTTTTCGTGTTTCTCTCAATCTCCCCGTTTTCTTTCCTTTCTACCTTTGGAATGATTTAATCTCTCAGGCACAATTTGACCCTCGCTGTTGTGGTACCGTTAAGCCCTCATCAAACAAACGAACAAGTATTCATGTAGCGTTCCATGACTAACAATGACAAGGCTTGTCTCTCTGGGTTTTTCAGTTATCCATTGATCCAATCATACCAAGAGTCTCTGTCAGTAAGTCTAGCTGCTATGCATGAGTAAAATAGTCAGAAGAAGGCCGAGGTTGAGCTGTGAATAGGGAAGCAATTATGGACAGGCAGACTGACATATGTGACAGTACTTGTACATACAGCTGGGACAGTACAGCTGTAGAAGGATGCTAAGGCAGGGAATGCATGCAGGAGGAGAATATGTAGGTAGTGAGCAGCAAAAATGCAAGCAAGCTGAAGCTGCGCATCTACACATCATCCACTAAGATTCATGTGGTACCTGGAAAGTTCAAATTTAGCCTTAACTTGTTGAACGACCAAATCGCACGCCGCTAATTACATGACAAACTTCCAAAGCTAATAAAAACTGGTCTTCCAACCCCTTTTAATGAAACCACAATTTAGACTGAAATCAATTAGTTTTGGTTGCAAATCATCTGCATGAATAAAGCCTCATTCAGCACAATCTGTTGTGCTTCATCCTCATTTTGCTTGAGTGCACTTTTACACAAAAGCTCCATGTATGCAATAACTGACAAGCTGATAATTGACCAATTCACCTTACACTGGGGCTTTGTGTCTGGCCTTTCACTGGAGCAGTTGTGGTTTGTGAATGATTTAAGAAAAGGATATTGTATGTCGGAGGGGGAGGGGGGAATTTAATCTCCTGATCAAAATGTAGAAAACATTTGGGACTTGTGGGGTAAAAGCAATAGCATGATAAGTTTGTAATGATATATACATTTTTATGTTTTTAGACTTTACAGATTCATCATTATGCCTTACCAGATGAGATGTTTTATAGCATTATGATTTTGTCAAATATGTTCCTGTAACTTAACAATATGCCAGTCAAATTTGCCAGTTTTCATGGAGTAATGTTATAAAATCGGTATAAACTTTGACTGTTTTTGTTAGTAAGACATGTTTTTTAATTTACTGAAGTCTAAATGGGTTCTATAGAATTCAAAAATATAAATAATATACTGTATTGGAATAAAAACAATGTAAAGCTAGTAAGGGACTGAATTTATGTAGGGAAGCAGGTTGCTCAGTCTGCTGAGATGCTGGAGTTCCCAGCTTGGAGTCCAACTGCAATTTAACCAGCGATTTTTGCACTGATATGCTGCAAACAATACACACTGACATCAAGCGCAGACGTTTATCTTCTGCATCACACCTTCTCCTCCAAGCGACCTTGGGAAAGGTACGTGGCCAATGGTTGGGTGGTGCTCACCATCTTTTAGAGGGGACATAAAGCTGGACCTGTCCCAATGGTATTAAGCTCCTGGCTAGTTCTTTGGACACTTCTTACAAAGATCTAGAGTGAGTTAACCAGGTGTTCATCCACTTCCTATCCTGGCAATTTCCTTGGATCCATACTGAAAACAAGTCACAAATTGTGACTTGCGTGTGCTCTCCATAGCTGGCATGTGCCTAAAAGTGCAAAACAAGCAAACAAAACAAAAAAAGAATTGAAATATTTACAATCCCTCATCACACAAGTCAATGGAAAAAACCATGTGCATTTGGTGACCTTCATCAAAGACATGGTGGCTTAAGTCACTCATATGAGCTCAACCGTCTTCATTGATTAATTGCTATGGTATCATATGCATGTTAAAAAAGACAAAGTCTGATACAATAATTATTTTATATGATAGAGGATACAAATCTTAACCAATTGCCAAACACAGCAAGTCAAAATCTTATTCCTATCTCAAGTTATTCATGTTTGAAGTTGACACATGGGGGCTGCCATTTTGTTCAATTCTGTATTGAAATATTGTGCATGATAACATACTTTCCCCAATAGGGACATAAGGAATTTAATGTATTTCTTTATATATGTGATTAATAAAGTTTTATTCCAAATGATGTAACACAAAGTTTTATCAGCATGTTTTGTTAATTTCATGTGTACACAAAATTTCCTTTGCTTACAAAAGAAATACAATTTTCCATGAGCTAGTAAATTTAAGGTAGATTATAAAGAAATACAAAGTATAATAACATCCTGCTGGGCTAATGACATCATAATCTGCATGGTTTAAAATAAAAATTGCAGCTCCCATGGTACTATTAAGTAGTAGTATTAAAGTTTTTAATAATTACAAAAAAATGTGTTAGATTGCTTGGGAGTTATGAAACTTAGTCAGAATATTTGTTATTTTTAATTCTATTATATGAAATAAGAAATTATGCCAGACTTTATGTCTCCTTTAAAGATTTATTGACATCTACAGTAAGTTTTTGTATAATGTCAAAGTAAACAAGAACAGGTACTGAAATCATGAGTGGAATGGTTTTTGAAATTATAAAATTACCATATTTAATATTCAAGTTGTAACTAATTAGAGTTAATGTATGCAAAATACATGATGTTTGAATGTTGTATGGGATCACATGGTGATAGCAAGATGGAAGAATATAGATTGAAGAGCAGATTAAGAGTGAATGGTTCAGTGAGGTGGCCAAGTGATTGAGTTCATAGTATATTATTGAACATTTTGTTTTTGTTTTTGTTCTCATTCTTTTTACAGGGCCACCGATAGCAGACTCTCTGGAATTTAAGCATTAAGGTTTGCCATTGCTTTAGGAATTGAATACTTTTAAGGATCTACGATACAGGATGGCTTATCAAGAGGTAATTTGAAACTAAACGACTCACATACAGTTTTAAATGATAAAATTATTCAGTGATGTCCTCCGAAATTTTCAGTAGATTTCATTGATTCTCTTGGCCATCTTAGCAACAAAAGCTTTCCTTTTTAAAATTATTTTGGGAAATGTAATCTGTTCATGTTTCCTGTCAGTCTACATTTTATTTAATTCTGGAGTTTTAGATATTTTCTGTGTGACTCAAAGGAAATGATACACAATGGAACTTCTTGCTTGAAAAAAACAGAAAACATTTAGTCATGGTATTATTAAAAGCATTCGAGACATTTAATCTTTGGTCTAAAGGAGAATTCACTCAATGGAAATCTTCTGTTAGAACTGACTTGATCTAAATTTTTAAGCAGTGCCTTTACTAATGAAAATGATCTAAATTTTTAAGCAATGCCTTTAATAATGAAAATAATCTAAATTTCTAAGCAGTGCCTTTACTAATGAAAATGATCTAAATTTTTAAGCAGTGCCTTTACTAATGAAAATGATCTAAATTTTTAAGCAGTGCCTTTAATAATGAAAATAATCTAAATTTTCTAAGCAGTGCCTTTACTAATGAAAATGATCTAATTTTCTAAGCAGTGCCTTTACTTATGAAAATGATCTTAATTTCTAAGCAGTGCCTTTACTAGTGAAAATGATCTTAATTTTCTAAGCAGTGCCTTTACTAGTGAAAATGATTTAAATTTCTAAGCAGTAAATCAATGAAGTCACATTCTAAAAGAATCCAATATATTACATACATGTATAGTGGAAAAACTTCATTCACATCTGTCTCTGTTTCATGTAGTCTTGATTACCTCAAATCCTTGTCTTTGAAATGAAGTAAGGGAGTATTACCAGAGTGGCGAGAAGTATCGTCGGTCGGGATCTAGAGAAATAACGGCGAAAACACAAAAGCTTTGAGGCCACAAGTACATAACTTTTATTGTATTGAAACCAATTTCCAATATCCAGTGATGTTGATGTTAAAATAATACTTTAGGCTACATGTAGGTGGATGTGGTTTTGGTTAAGAAACCTGCAATAAAAAAAAAAAAAAAAAAAAAAAAAAAAAAAAAAAAACTCTTTTTTCTTATTTCAGGCTGATGAAGAGAATGCATGTTCATCAATAGATATTGATAAAGAAAGGAATGATGGAAGTTGGAGCAAGATGGAACAAAAGTACAGAACTTTGCAGAAGGAGTACGAAGCACGTGTAAAGGTAAATGGACACAGGTCATTCATGCTGTGCACAAAAAAAAGGAAAATTGATTTATTTAAACACACTGAAGCTGCCTTCAGCTTACTGTTTTACAAATTTTCCATTCACTGAAGTTTCATGGAATTCTGAATTAACTGTAGATCAGAAACCACACGGTTAATTGAGATGTTTTAGAAGCTATTTAAATCCTGAGTGTAAATTCTTCTTCTTAATTGTACCCTCCCAACTTGCCCTCCCAACCCCACCAACTTGCCCTCCCCAACCCAACAACTTGCTCCTCCCAACCCGCCAACTTGCCCTCCCCAACCCGCCAACTTTCCCTTAACAACCCGCCAACCTGCCAACTTGCCTTCCCCAACCCGCCAACTTGCCTTCCCCAACCTGCCAACTTGTCCTCACCAACCGGCCAACTTGCCTTCCCCAACCCGCCAACTTGCCCTCCCCAACCTGCCAACTTGTCCCCTCCAACCCGCCAACTTGTCCTCAACCCGCCAACCTGCCGCCAACCTTCCTCCCAACCTTCCCACCCGCCTTCTTGCCTTCCCCAACCAGCCTTCTTGCCCTTTCCAACCCACCAACTTGCCCTCCCCAACCCGCCAACTTGCCCTACCCAACCCGCCAACTTGCCCTCCCCAACCCGCCAACTTGCCCTCCCCAACCGTCAGCACCATAACAACCCGCCAACCTGCCAACTTGCCTTCCCCAACCCGCCAACTTGCTTCCCCAACCTTGTCCTCACCCAACCGGCCAACTTGCCTTCCCCAACCCTTTGCCCTCCCCAACCTGCCAACTTGTCCCTCCAACCCGCCAACTTGCCCCGCCAACCTCCCCTCCCCAACCTTCCCAACCCTTCTTGCCCCAACCAGCCTTCTTGCCCTTTCCAACCCACCAACTTGCTCTCCCAGCCAACTTGCCCTACCCAACCCCACCTTGCCCTCCCCTAACCCGCCAACTTGCCCTCCCCAACCCGCCAACTTTCCCTCCACAACTTGCCTTCCCCAACCCGCCAACTTGCCCTCCCCAACCTGCCAACTTGTCCTCACCAACCAGTCAACTTGTCCTCCCCAACCCGCCAACTTGCCCTCCCCAACCTGCCAACTTGTCCCCCAACCTGCCCCGCCAACCTTCCCTCCCCAACCTTTCCAACCCGCCTTCTTGCCTTCCCCAACCAGCCTTCTTGCCCTTTCCAACCCACCAACTTGCCCTCCCCAAACCGTAACTTGCCCCTACCCAACCCATAACTTGCCCTCCCCAACCCGCCAACTTGCCCTCCGCCACCTGCCAACTTGTCCTCACCAACCCGGCCAACTTGCCTTCCCCAACCCGTAACTTGCCTCCCAACCTGCCAACTTGTCCCCCCTCCAACCCGCCAGCCTGCCTTGCCAACCTTCCCTCCCCAACCTTCCCAACCCGCCTTCTTGCCCCCAGCCAGCCTTCTTGCCCTTTCCAACCCACCAACTTGCCTCCCCAACCCGCCAACTTGCCCCTACCCAACCCGCCAACTTGCCCTCCCCAACCCGCCAGCTTGCCCTCACCAACCCGCTAACTTTCCCTCCACAACCCGCCAACTTGCCCTCCCCAACTCGTCTTCTTGCCCGTTCCAACCCGCCAGCGTGCCTCCCAATCTGCCAACTTGCCCCTCCCCAACCCCGTCAACCCTCCCCAACCCGCGTTCTTGCCCTTTCCAACCGCCAACCTCCCCAACCCGGGAACTTGCCCTCCCAACCCGCCAACTTGCCCTCCCCAACCTGCCAACTTGCCCTCCCCAACCCGCCAACACCCTCCACAACCCGCCAACTTTCCCTCCCCAACCCGCCTTCTTGCCTTTTCAACCCGCCAGCTTGCCCTTCCCAACCCATTAACTTGCCCTCCCCAACCCATTAACTTGCCCTCCCCAACTGGCCACTTGCCCTACCCAGCCCGCTAGGTTGCTTTTAAAACCGCCAACTTGCCCTCCCAACCGCCAACTCTCCTTCCACAACTCGCCAACTTTCCCTCCACAACCCGCCAACTTGCCTTCTCCAACCGCCAACCTGTTGCCTCCCAACCCGCCAACTTGCCCTTTCCAACCGGCCACTTGTCCTCCCAATCCAAGTTGCCTCCCTAACCCGCCTTCTTGCCCTCCCCAACCCCAACTTTTGCCCTTCCCAATGCCAGCTTGCCTCCACAACCCTCAAACTTGCCCTTCCCAACCCGCCATTTGCCCCTTCCCAACCCGCCACACTTGCCCTCCCCTCAACCCGCCAACTTGCTCGCATGAACCCGCCAACTTGTCCTCTCCAACCCGCCAACCTGCCCCAACCTGCCTCGCCAACCTGCCCGCCAGCCTGCCCGTAACCAGCCCGCCAACCTGCCCCGCCAACCTTTCTTCTTCCCCTCCCCAACCCATAAACTTGCCTCCCAACCAAACTTGCCTCCCCAACCCGCAAACTTGCCTCCCCAACCCGCAAACTTGCCTCCCAACCCATAAACTTGCCCGCCCCAACCCGCCCAACTTGCCCTCCCCAACTCGCCAACTTGTCCTCTCAACCCCCGCAACCTGCCTCGCGAACCTTCCCTCCCCAACTTTCCCTCCCCAACCCACCAGCTCGCTCTACCCAGCCCGCCAGGTTGCCCCCCAAACCCGCCAGGTTGCCCTCCCCAACCCCTTAATTTGCCCTCCCAATCCGCAAACTTGCCTCCAACCCGCCTTCTTGCCCTCCCCAACCTGCCAACCTGCCCTCCCCAATCCATGTTCTTGCCCTCCCCAAGCCGCCTTCTTGCCCTCCCCATTTCGGGCCAACTTGCCCTCCACAACCAGCAAAGCTGCCCTCCCAACCAGTTGCCCTCCCAACCCGCCCAACTTTCCCTCCCCAAGCCGCCAACTGGCCCTCCCCAATCTGCCAATTTGCCTTCTCCAACCGCCAACTTGCCCTCCCCAACCCTTAACTTGCCCTTTCCAACCGCCAACTTGTCCTCCACAACCCCAAAACTTGCCTTCTCCAACCCGCCAACTTGCCCTCCTAACCCCTCAACTTGCCCTTTCTAACCGCCAGCTTGTCCTCCCAATCCGCCTAATCTTGCCCTCCCCAACCCCCAAACTTGTCCTCCCCAATCGCCCAACTTGCCCTCCCCACCCGCTTTCTTGCCTCCCCAACCCTCTTGCCTCCCCAACCCGCCAACTTGCCCTCCCAACCCTCCAAACTTGCCTCCCAACCCGCCATTTTGCCCTTCCCAATCCGCCTACTTGCCTCCTCAACTCGCCAACTTGCCCGCATGAACCCGCCAACTTGTCCTCTCCAACCCTCAACCTGCCCCGCCAACCTGCCTCGCCAAGCCTGCCCGCCAACCTGCCCAGCCAACCAGCCCGCCTAACCTGCCTCGCCAACCTTTCTTCTTCAACCTTCCCTCCCCAACCCGCAAACTTGCCTCCCCAACCCAAACTTGCCTCCTAACCCGCAAACTTGCCTCCCAACCCGCCAACTGCCCTCCCAACTCGCCAACTTGTCCTCTCAACCCCCAACCTGCCTCGCAGACCTTCCCTCCCCAACTTTCCCTCCCTAACCCACCAACTTGCTCTACCCAACCCGCCAGGTTGCCCCCAAACCTGGTAGGTTGCCTCCCCAACCCCTAATTTGCCTCCCAATCCCTGGGCAAACTTGCCTCCCCAACCCCCCTCTTGCCCTCCCTAACCTGCCAACTTGCCTCCCCATTCCCAACTTGCCCTCCACAACCCGCCAATTTGCCTCCCCAACCCGGCAACTTGCCTCCCCATTCCGCCAACTTGCCTTCACAACCCGCAAACTTGCCCTCCCAAAGCCGCCTTCTTGTCCTCCCCAACCCGCCAACTTGCCCTCCACAACCAGCAAACTTGCCCTCCTCAACCCGCCAACTTGCCCTCCCAACCCGACAACTTTCCCTCCCCAAGCCGCCAACTTGCCCTCCCCAATCCGCCAACTTGCCCTCCACATCCCGCAAACTTGCCCTCCCCACAGGCAAACTTGCCTCCCAACCATGCAACCCTCCCCAAGCGGCCAACTTGCCTTCCCCAACCCGCCAGGTTGCCTACCAACCCAGCAACTTGCCCTCCTCAATCTGCCAACTCGCCTTCCACAACCCGCAAACATGCCCTCCCCAACCCTTCTTGCCCTCCCAATCCGCCAACTTGCCTTCTCCAGCCCGCCAACTTGCCCTCCCAACCCGCCAACTTGCCTTTCCAACCAGCCAACTTGTCCTCCACTACCCGCAAACTTGCCTTCTCCAACCCGCCAACTTGCCCTCCCCAACCCGCCAACTTGCCCTTTCCAACTGGCCAACTTGTCCTCCCCAATCCGCCAACTTGCCCTCCCCAACCCGCCTTCTTGCCCTCCCCAACCCGCCAACTTGCCCTCCCCAATCCGCCAACTTGCCCTCCACAACCCTCAAACTTGCCCCTCCCAACCCGCCATTTTGCCCTTCCCAATCCGCCAACTTGCCCTCCTCAACCCGCAAACTTGCCCGCATGAACCCGCCAACTTGTCCTCTCCAACCCGCCAACCTGCCCCGTCAACCTGCCTCGCCAACCTGCCCCGCCAACCTTTCTTCTTCAACCTTCCCTCTCCAACCCGCAAACTTGCCCTCCCCAACCTGCAAACTTGCCCTCCCCAACCCGCAAACTTGCCCTCCCCAACCCGCCAAATTGCCCTCCCCAACTCGCCAACTTGTCTCTCCAACCCCCCCAACCTGCCTCGCAACCTTCCCTCCCAACTTTCCCTCCCCAACCCACCAACTTGCTCTACCCAACCCGCCAGGTTGCCCCCAAACCCGCCAGGCTGCCCTCCCCAACCCCTAATTTGCCCTCCCCAACCCGCCAACTTGCCTCCCAATCCGCCAACTTGCCCTCCACAACCCTCAAACTTGCCCCTCCCAACCCGCCATTTTGCCTTCCCAATCCGCCAACTTGCCCTCCTCAACCCCAAACTTGCCGCATGAACTCGCCAACTTGTCCTCTCAACCCGCCAACCTGCCCGCCAACCTGCCTCGCCAACCTGCCCCAACCAGCCCGCCAACCTGCCCGCCTAGCCTTTCTTCTTCAACCTTCCTCCCAACCCCATAAACTGCCTCCCCAACCTGCAAACTTGCCCTCCCCAGCCCGCAAACTTGCCCTCCCCAACCCGCAAACTTGCCCTCCCCAACCCGCCAAATTGCCCTCCCCAACTCGCCAACTTGTCCTCTCAACCCCCCCAACCTGCCTCTTGAACCTTCCCTCCCCAACTTTCCCTCCCCAACCCACCCTTGCTCTACCCAACCCGCCAGGTTGCCCCCCAAACCCGCCAGGTTGCCCTCCCCAACCCCTAATTTGCCCTCCCAATCCAAACTTGCCTCCCCAACCCGCCTTCTTGCCCTCCCCAACCTGCCAACTTGTCCTCCCCATTCCGCCAACTTGCCCTCCACAACCCGCCAACTTGCCCTCCACAACTCGCCAACTTGCCCTCCCAACCCGCAAGCTTGCCTCCCCAACCGGCACACTTGCCCGGCCAACTTGCCCTCCCCAACTTTGCCGTCCCCAGCCCAATTTGCCCTCCCCAACCCGGCAACTTGCCTCCCCATTCCGCCAACTTGCCCTTCACAACCCATAAACTTGCCCTCCCAAGCCGCCTTCGTGCCCTCCCCAATTCGCCAACTTGCCCTCCACAACCCAGCAAACTTGCCCTCCTCAACCCGCAAACTTGCCCTCCCAACCGCCAACTTTCCTCCCAAGCCGCCAACTTGCCCTCCCCAATCCGCCAACTTGCCCTCCACATCCATAAACTTGCCCTCCCCACAGGCAAACTTGCCTCCCAACCCGTCAACTTGCCTCCCCAAGCGGCCAACTTGCCTTCCCCAACCCGCCAGGTTGCCCTACCCAACCCAGCAACTTGCCCTCCTCAATCTGCCAACTCGCTTCCACAACCCGCCAAACATGCCCTCCCCAACCCACCTTCTTGCCCTCCCCAATCCGCCAACTTGCCCTCCACAACCAGCAAACTTGCCCTCCCCAACCCGCCAACTTGCCCTCTCCAACCCATCAACTTGCCTTCCCCAACCCGCGAACTTGCCCTCCGCAACCCGCCAACTTGCCCTCCCCCAACCCGCCAACTTTCCCTCCCCAACCCGCTAACTTTCCTCCACAACCCGCCAATTTGCCCTCCCCAACCGGCCAACTTGCCCTCCCCAACCCGCCGTAACTTGCCTTTTCCAACCTGCCAGCTTGCCTCCCCAATTCGCCAACTTCCATTCCCTAACCCGCCAACTTGCCCTCCCCAGCCCGTCAACTGCCTCCCAACCCACCCCTTGCCTCTCCCAACCGACCAACTTGCCCTACCCATTCCGCTAGGTTGCCCTCCCAAACCCGCCAACTTGCCCTCCCCAACCCACCAACTTTCCATCCACAAGCCACCAACTTGTTTTCCCAACCCGCCAACTTGCCTTTCCCAACCCGCCAACTTACCTCTCCCAACCCGCCAACTTGCTCTCTCCCAACCGCCAACTTGCCTTCCCCAACCCGCAAAGTTGCCCTCCCAACCCGCAAAGTTGCCCTCCCCAACCCGCAAAGTTGCCCTCCCCAACCCGCCAACTTGCCCTCTCCAACCCGCCAACTTGCCCTCCCCAACCCGCCAGTTTGTCCCCTCCAACCCGCCAACCTACCCCACCAACCTTCTCTCCCTAACCTTCCCTCCCCAACCCGCCAACTTGCCCTACCCAACCTGCCAGGCTGCCCTCCCCAACCCGCCAACTTGCCTTCTTCAACCCGCCAACTTGTCCTCTCCAACCCGCCAACTTTCCCTCCCCAACCTGCCAACTTGCCCTCCTCAACGTGCCCTCCCAACCCACACATGTCTAATAAATTTCTTGTCTGATATATGTATACTTTGGCTCTTTGCAGTGCATACCTGGGGTACGGTTCTTGTTTGACGGTGGACTGTGTTTTCTGGTAACACCAGAAAATCAAGCATCTGTTCATTTTCTCAATCTGATGAAGCAAACATCTGATGCCTTTTTTGAACAACTCAAGTCCAGATCTCAGGTATTTTATTGCTGATAAATATTTCGGAAAGATATGTATGCAGTTGAGAGTTACAATTTTGAAAACTTATTTGCATAAGAATATTTCATGTCCATCTAGTTTAAATTCTTGGTATTATATGTAAATCATTTGTTTTTGGTTGGCATGCGAACGTACAAAATGGCTATTTTGTCTGGCTGTCCACATTAAGGTTTTCCTGAGATTTCTTTAGAAATGTTCATTGAGAATTCCTCAGAAAATGTTAAAGTTTCTTCAGAATTCCTCAAGTTTGAAAGTTTATTTAGATATCCTCGTGGAAGTTTGGAATTTCCTTTGAAGAAATGTTTACATTTTTCAGAGACCCTTAGAATGGTTGAAGACTATCCTTAAAAAGTGATATACTTTTCTAGTATTGTTCAGAGATCCTCAAGTGTCTCTCATAACACTTGAGGTGTAAAATTTGACTTTATTGTTCTGTTCATTTGCATAAAGTTGCTACAGTATATGAGGTGACAAGACTTTTATACTTAGTATGCTCAGTCAGGGAGTGTGACAGGCTGTACTGCATATGCATGATGAAATAAGCATCCTTATGAAGAATGGTCCATCAATCATTCATGGGTTTTGCACAAAGTTCTTTCAAGCATATAATGTTTTTATTTTTATTTAGGCTCTGCCAAGGACTAATCTGATTCGTATCACTTAACAGCAGTTATGTAGCAAGCTACATAAGATGAATGACCTATTGTGTACAGTGTAACAGTAGCTGGTTGCTAACAAGTGAACTGTGAATAGGCTATGAAGATGTTATCAGATAAGGAGGTATAGACCAACCCTGTGTTGTGTATGGTGTAACAATAGCTGGATGCTAGTCATTGAAGTGTGAAGAGTCTCTCGGGTTGAATGGTGTGGATTTTTTCTCAAAATCAGGGGTGTCGGGTTGGAGGGGTCTAAGGGCCAAAAATTCTTAATGTGGACGCATAGAGGAATGCCATGTGGGACATGGGTGGGAGCCATGTGGGACATAGGATGGGATATACAGTATACCATGTGGTTTGCATTAAGGGCTACATGAAGCAATATCTTTCCTTCGGAGAAATGATCCGTCAATCATTCACAGTTAATGACAACATTACCTCAAGTATATAATACACAACTATCGGATAGGATATCATGTGGGACATAGGGTGGAAACCATGTGGTACATAGGGTGGGATGTCATGTGTGACATATGGTGGGATACCATATGTGACAAAGGGTAGGCCATGTGGGGGTAAGGAATGTAATGTGGGACATGAAGTGGGATGTCATTTGGACATGGGGAGGATTACCAAGTGGGACATTGGGAGGGATACCATGTGGGACATGGTGGTATCCAATGTGAGACATAAGTTGGGGTACAATGTGGAAAGTAAGGAAGGATGAGGGATGTCATATGGTATATATAGGCATGATATGTGCACTATGAAGTTTGGCCCAATATCATGATAGGGCATATCACTTTGCAAGAAAACAAAAACTAGCTAATTTATATCTTATATAACTCATATCATATATAGCATGTAAAGTAGCATCTACAAATTTAAGCATTCTGGTTTCTCTTTTCAGGCTGTTCCAAATGAGGCTGCATCTTCATCAATTAATAGGATTAATAGATTATTGAATGCTGCTGTATTTTCGCAGATCAAAGATAAAAACAAAAAGACGTATACAACATTGGAAGATGAATATGAAGCTTGTGTGAAGGTAAAAAAACACTTGGAGAGGAACTCCTATGGTGTGCCTATAGTGTGCTATAAATCCTGAAATCGACATATGCAAAATTGAAATGACATATGCAGTCAGTTTAAATTCTACATATGCAGTTTAAATTCTACATATGCAGTTGAAAATCTACATATGCAGTTTAAATTCTACATATGCTGCTAAAATTCTACCTATGCATTTTAATTCTACATAAGCTGTTTAAATTTTACATATGCATTTGAAATTGTACAGGTGCACTTTCAATTCACATACACAGTTTCAATTCTGCATATGCAGGTTTCTTGCTTGCATGAAATTGTCATCTCTTTCCTGAAACCTACACATATATCTTCTAAGTGATGAGAAATGGAAAAAGTGTGATGACTGTGGTGGTTTACAGGGGAAGTGTGAGAGTAAATGGAGATGAAGCAGAAGGTTTGTGGGTTGATATTAAAGTTTGCTTCTCCATAATCTTCACTGCATCAGGAACTTATGCAAGCAAGTTGGTGTGTATATGGGTGTGTCTATATGTGTCTGCCATAGAACAAAGCTTGTAACCATACAATGCAGTGATGTAAAATGTACACATATAGCGTAAGGTCTGCAGATATACCCTAGTGTTTTTGGGAATGAAATCATGAATGTTATGAAGTAGGTTGGGGCTAAAAATAAATTTATGTTACTTGATACTGTTCGTTTCTTGTGGAACTTAGGGCCTTAACAGTTGTCCTCCACTGTTGTCGGTCTCTGGCTATAGTTTTGGCAGCTTCTTATGAAAGTTTCTGTGGCTTTAGCTAGTTATTTAGTATTTCAAGTTCTTGCTCATCTTGGTACCCATTTACCAACTGCCCTGTCTTGCTCATCTTGTCAGGTATACCAATCTTGTTACCCAGTTATACCAACTGCCCTGTCTTGCTTATCTTGTCACCCAGGTATACCAACTGCCCTGTCTTGCTTATCTTGTCACCCAGGTATACCAACTGCCCTGTCTTGCTCATCTTGTCACCCAGGTATACCAACTTATCTTGTCACCCAGGTATACCAACTGCCCTGTCTTGCTACCCAGGTATACCAACTGCCCTGTCTTGCTTATCTTGTCACCCAGGTATACCAACTGCCCTGTCTTGCTTTTGCTACCCAGGTATACCAACTGCCCTGTCTTGCTTATCTTGTCACCCAGGTATACCAACTGCCCTGTCTTGCTTATCTTGTCACCCAGGTATACCAACTGCCCTGTCTTGCTTATCTTGTCACCCAGGTATACCAACTGCCCTGTCTTGCTCATCTCACCCAGGTATACCAACTGCCCTGTCTGTCTTTATCTTGTCACCCAGGTATACCAACTGCCCTGTCTTGCTTTTTGCTACCCAGGTATACCAACTGCCCTGTCTTGCTTATCTTGTCACCCAGGCTTTTATACCAACTGCCCTGTCTTGCTTATCTTGTCACCCAGGTATACCCAACTGCCCTGTCTTGCTTATCTTGCTACCCAGGTATACCAACTGCCCTGTCTTGCTTATCTTGCTACCCAGGTATACCAACTGCCCTGTCTTGCTTATCTTGCTACCCAGGTATACCAACTGCCCTGTCTTGCTCTTGTATCTTGCTACCCAGGTATACCAACTGCCCTGTCTTGCTTATCTTGTCACCCAGGTATACCAACTCCTGTCTTGCTGTCCCAGGTATACCAACTGCCCTGTCTTGCTTATCTTGTCACCCAGGTATACCAACTGCCCTGTCTTGCTTATCTTGCTACCCAGGTATACCAACTGCCCTGTCTTGCTCATCTTGTCACCCAGGTATACCAACTGCCCTGTATACCAACTGCCCTGTCTTGCTTATCTTGCAGGTTATCTTGTCACCCAGGTATACCAACTGCCCTGTCTTGCTTATCTTGTCACCCAGGTATACCAACTGCCCTGTCTTGCTTATCTTGCTACCCAGGTATACCAACTGCCCTGTCTTGCTTATCGTGTCACCCAGGTATACCAACTGCCCTGTCTTGCTTATCCTGTCTTGCTACCCAGGTATACCAACTGCCCTGTCTTGCTTATCTTGCTACCCAGGTATACCAACTGCCCTGTCTTGCTCATCTTGTCACCCCCAGGTATACCAACTGCCCTGTCTTGCTTATCTTGTCACCCAGGTATACCAACTGCCCTGTCTTGCTTATCTTGTCACCCAGGTATACCAACTGCCCTGTCTTGCTACCCAGGTATACCAACTGCCCTGTCTTGCTTATCTTGTCACCCAGGTATACCAACTGCCCTGTCTTGCTTATCTTGTCACCCAGGTATACCAACTGCCCTGTCTTGCTTATCTTGCTACCCAGGTATACCAACTGCCCTGTCTTGCTTATCTTGTCACCCAGGTATACCAACTGCCCTGTCTTGCTCATCTTGTCACCCAGGTATACCAACTGCCCTGTCTTGCTTATCTTGCTACCCAGATATACCAACTGCCCTGTCTTGCTCATCTTGTCACCCAGGTATACCAACTGCCCTGTCTTGCTTATCTTGCTACCCATGTATACCAACTATTAACATATCCATCACTATAAATTTGATTAAAGTTAAGCTTGGTGTAGTGGTTCTGGCATTAAGTAGGACAATTTTGAGGTCATGTGAGAGTGAAGGGATATCCCATATGGTAAACAGAGACCAAGTGGTCTGTAGATGTTTACTATTGTTTTGATATTATGGATTTTGATGAGTAGATGTGGATTAGGGTAAGATTCTACAACTGTTGATATGTGATTTTAGTTCAAGTTGGGGCTGACATTGAGTTGTATTTTTGATAGGTCACATGATATTGACTACATCAATATTCATGAGGAGGTAGGATCTGGTATTATGATTAAAATGGCTTGTAAACACAAAATCTGAAGAACACATTTTTTTAACTTGGATTATTACTATTTTGTCTATCTTACAATAACAGTCCCATATCTTACAATAACAGTCCCATATCTTACAATAACAGTCCTATATCTTACAATAACAGTCCCATATCTTACAATAACAGTCCTATATCTTACAATAACAGTCCCATACCTTACAATAACAGTCCCATGTCTTACAATAACAGTCCCATATCTTACAATAACAGTCCATGTCTTACAATAACAGTCCCATATCTTACAATAACAGTCCCATATCTTTCAATAACAGTCCCATATCTTACAATAACAGTCCCATATCTTTTAATAACAGTCCCATGTCTTACAATAACAGTCCCATATCTTACAATAACAGTCCCATATTTTCAATAACAGTCCATATCTTACAATAGCAGTCCCATATCTTACAATAACAGTCCCATATCTTTCAATAACAGTCCATATCTTACAATAGCAGTCCGTATCTTACAATAACAGTCCCATATCTTACAATAACAGTCCATATCTTACAATAACAGTCCCATATCTTACAATAACAGTCCCATATTTTACGATGACAGTCACATATCTTACAATAACAGTCCCATACCTTACAATAACAGTCCCATATCTTACAAGAACAGTACCCGCATATTCAAAATGCTCAACTGTTTTTACCAGCATTTTTGCATCGAAACCTCAATACAAAATTGCATTCTGGTTGAGCAAGTTTACAATCATTCTGTTTGTTTTCTTTATTGCAGTCTATCCAAGAGGAAAGAGAACTAGATGGACAAGCTAGCATCAGGATTGCTTTTGAAAACCGAGCAGCCATTGAAATCAGGGAGAAGAAGAGGACGCTCTTAGCTTTTAAGGAGGGAGTACAGAGGTTTGAGTACTGGGCAAAGTTCCATTTTGATTATTAGAAGATGTTTTCATGCAAATTATACATCCATTATTACTCTAGTTGCTATTCCCCAAATGTACATCCACAACCCATAATAATCACGTTGATACTGGCACATGTTGAATCTTATCATAATATTGAATAATATTTGTGTTTCACTTGAAATGTGTAATTCATGCAATGGGAGAAAAGAACTTGAAACAATGCATTCCTGATATCAATCACAATTAAAATGCCTGTTTCAAGCACAAAAAGAAAGACACGCAATAGATCCTCTTGCATCAATGGAACTTGTGATCTAGAATCCTACATCAAAGAAAATGGAACAATATTGTTAGCTTGAATATAGATGAAACAAATGATATATGAAAACTTCAAATCACCTTATCAGATTTTTGAGAACAAACATCAAGTTGGGCATGGGATTTAGGAGTTTATATTGACGAGGTAGTATTTTTCTGTTTAAGAAAATTTGAAGGAGGGAAGTTAGAGTCGAGGTGCTGGAGAGGGAAGGAAAGTAATCTGAGGTTGGGATTAAGAGTGGGGGTGATTTGAGTTCATACCCTGACCACCAATCAATCCATCCCATTATATGTTGCTGCACATGGAAATGTAGGCTTGAAATCATGTATTCAAAGTAAATATGTCTTGACTTACAGTATTACCTAAACTGTTATGGGCATGCTGTTCTCTGGTAGTTATTTCTATTCTGTTAACTTTTTTTTTGTTGAATATGTGAAACATGCAGGTGGAATTGGGCAGTGCAGCTTATAAAGTATACATAAATTTGCATATCAAATGTGCATATAAATATATAATACTTAAATATAGAAAATATGTAGAAATATATGCCAAAATATGTATATACTGTAGATATATTATCCAAATTTATGGAAATCTATGCCAAAATGTGCCTATGAATATAATATGGAAATATAGAAAACAATGCCAAAATGTGCATATGACTATTATCTAAAATGTATATAAATCTATAAAATATATCCAAATCTATGCCAAAAATGTGCATATATGAAAATGTATTATGGAAATCTATGCCAAAATGTGCATATGAATATATTATCGAAATATAGAAATCTATGCCAGTGTGCAATGAATATATAGAAAATATATGAAGATGTATTATCAAAATATATAGAAATATATCAAAATGTATGCCAAAATGTGCAAATATGAAGATGTATTATCAAAATATATAGAAATATATCAAAATGTATGCCAAAATGTGCAAATATGAAGATGTATTATCAAAATATATAGAAATATATCAAAATATATGCCAAAATGTGCACATATGAAGATGTATTATCAAAATATATAGAAATATATCAAAATGTATGCCAAAATGTGCAAATATGAAGATGTATTATCAAAATATATAGAAATATATCAAAATGTATGCCAAAATGTGCATATATGAAGATGTATTATCAAAATATATAGAAATATATCAAAATGTATGCCAAAATGTGCATATATGAAGATAGATGTATTATCAAAATATATAGAAATATATCAAAATGTATGCCAAAAAAATGTGCATATATGAAGATGTATTATCAAAATATATAGAAATATATCAAAATGTATGCCAAAATGTGCATATATGAAGATGTATTATCAAAATATATAGAAATATATCAAAATGTATGCCAAAATGTGCATATATGAAGATGTATTATCAAAATATATAGAAATATATCAAAATATATGCCAAAATGTGCATATATGAAGATAGATGTATTATCAAAATATATAGAAATATATCAAAATGTATGCCAAAATGTGCATATATGAAGATGTATTATCAAAATATATAGAAATATATCAAAATGTATGCCAAAATGTGCATATATGAAGATGTATTATCAAAATATATAGAAATATATCAAAATGTATGCCAAAATGTGCATATATGAAGATGTATTATCAAAATATATAGAAATATATCAAAATGTATGCCAAAATGTGCATATATGAAGATGTATTATCAAAATACATAGAAATATATCAAAATGTATGCCAAAATGTGCATATATGAAGATGTATTATCAAAATATATAGAAATATATCAAAATATATGCCAAAATGTGCATATATGAAGATAGATGTATTATCAAAATATATAGAAATATATCAAAATGTATGCAAAATGTGCATATAAATGTATTGTCAAAATATATAGAAATATATCAAAATACATGCCAAAATGTGCATATATGAAGATGTATTATCAAAATATATAGAAATATATCAAAATGTATGCCAAAATGTGCAAATATGAAGATGTATTATCAAAATATATAGAAATATATCAAAATATATGCCAAAATGTGCAAATATGAAGATGTATTATCAAAATATATAGAAATATATCAAAATATATGCCAAAATGTGCACATATGAAGATGTATTATCAAAATATATAGAAATATATCAAAATGTATGCCAAAATGTGCAAATATGAAGATGTATTATCAAAATATATAGAAATATATCAAAATGTATGCCAAAATGTGCATATATGAAGATGTATTATCAAAATATATAGAAATATATCAAAATGTATGCCAAAATGTGCATATATGAAGATAGATGTATTATCAAAATATATAGAAATATATCAAAATGTATGCCAAAATGTGCATATATGAAGATGTATTATCAAAATATATAGAAATATATCAAAATGTATGCCAAAATGTGCATATATGAAGATGTATTATCAAAATATATAGAAATATATCAAAATGTATGCCAAAATGTGCATATATGAAGATGTATTATCAAAATATATAGAAATATATCAAAATATATGCCAAAATGTGCATATATGAAGATAGATGTATTATCAAAATATATAGAAATATATCAAAATGTATGCCAAAATGTGCATATATGAAGATGTATTATCAAAATATATAGAAATATATCAAAATGTATGCCAAAATGTGCATATATGAAGATGTATTATCAAAATATATAGAAATATATCAAAATGTATGCCAAAAATGTGCATATATGAAGATGTATTATCAAAATATATAGAAATATATCAAAATGTATGCCAAAATGTGCATATATGAAGATGTATTATCAAAATATATAGAAATATATCAAAATATATGCCAAAATGTGCATATATGAAGATAGATGTATTATCAAAATGTATAGAAATATATCAAAATGTATGCCAAAATGTGCATATATGAAGATGTATTGTCAAAATATATAGAAATATATCAAAATACATGCCAAAATGTGCAAATATGAAGATGTATTATCAAAATATATAGAAATATATCAAAATGTATGCCAAAATGTGCATATTTGAAGATGTATTATAGAAATTTATGCCAAAATGTGCATATGAATATATATATAGAAATCTATGCCCAGGTGTGCATATGAATATATATAAATCTATGCCAAAGTGTGTATACTAATATATATCATTAAAATATTTGCCAAAAAGTGCATATGAATATATGTTAGAAAAATATATAGAAATATATCAAGATATATGCCAAAACGTGCATATATGAAGATGTATTATCAAAATATATCAAAATATATGTTAAAATGTGCATCATAAAGATGTATTATTAAAATATATGCCAAAATGTGCATATAGATATATTTTATCAAAATATGTCGAAATTATGCCACAATGTGCATATATGAAGATGTAATCAGTAAATCTATGCCAAAATGTGCATATGAATATATTATAGAAATCTTTGGCAAAGTGCAATGAATATATAGAAATTTATGCTAAAGTGTGCATACTAATATATATCATTGAAACATGTAGAAATATATGCCAAAAAGTGCATATGAATATATGTTATAAAAATATATAGAAATATATTAAAATATATGCCAAAATGTGCATATATGTAGATATATTATCAAAATATATAGAATATATCAAAATATTTCAATAATATATATTAGTATACACACTTTGGCATAGATTTCTATATATTCATTGCACACTGGCATAGATTTCTATATTTCGATAATATATTCATATGCACATTTTGGCATAGATTTCATAATACATTTTCATATATGCACATTTTTGGCATAGTTTTGGATATATTTCGATAGATTTATATACATTTTAGATATAGTCATATGCACATTTTGGCATTGTTTTCTATATTTCCATATTATATTCATAGGCACATTTTGGCATAGATTTCCATAAATTTGGATAATATATCTACAGTATATGCATATTTTGGCATATATTTCTACATGTTTTCTATATTTAAGTATTATATATTTATATGCACATTTGATACGCAAATTTGTGTATACTTTATAAGCTGCACTGCCCAATTCCACCTGCATGTTTCACATATTCAAAAAAAAAAGTTAACAGAATAGAAATAACTACCAGAGAACAGCATGCCCATAACAGTTTAGGTAATACTGTAAGTCAAGACATATTTACTTTGAATACATGATTTCAAGCCTACGTTTTCACATTGTGCAACAACCTTTAATGGGATGGATTGATTGGTGGTCAGGGTATGAACTGAGGTCCTATTTCTCCCTCAAATCACCCCCACTCTTAATCCCAACCTCAGATTACCTTCCTTTCCTCAACAACACCTCGACCCTACTTCCCTCCTTTGGATGAGTTTTCATAAACCGGAAAAGCATAACCGTCTAGATGAACATTAGGGCATGGAAACTAGAATAATCAAAGTACTGAAAGCACTGGTGATGGGTTCGATTCATAGTTGTCATTTGTGTAATTGATATAATGTATAGTCTTATACATCTTTTAATTTTACAGGCCATTTTTTATTTGTTGATATGAAGATTATAAAGAACAATTTAGCAATATAATGAGGAGTACTAGACCGAAAAGTGAGGGTGTATCTTTAGGGGTCCCAAAAAATCAAATGCTTATCCAGCCTGCAACGGTAAAACAATTTTCTGGTTGATATGAATATTCAAGTGGCCTTATAGCCCTCACATCGTCTGTGGGCTATGGAGGCATGAAGTTTATCGATCTGTTGTGGATAATATATCCATTAGTTGTTGTGTTCTTAAAAATTCCAAACAGTCAGACCTGATCTGATATATAAGCAGGTCTGGTCAGACTTTTCCTCTTTATTTTCTTTATTCTGAAAACCACAAGCAGTTAGGATCAAATTTCCCTTAACAATGGCTCCATTGTACTAGTTCTTTATTTGGTCCTGGGTTGTGGAAGTTGGTGTTGAGTATAAAATTAGCAATAGATGAAGTCCTTATTGTGTGGTTGAGTGGTTATTTTTATTCAGGTAAGTGGCCTCATTATTTGCTACATTAAGTTTGTGGCTATGATTTACTGGAACAAATTTTTAAGCAAAAGGACAAGTCATGTGTGAAATTCACAGACACAAGCGCCCTCACTTTTCGGTCCAGTGCTCCTTTAATGTTTTTGGTCAAAACCTTGACTCAAATCATGACAAGACAATGAGTAGTTGGTTGGGAATGCCAGACACCACTGGGACTAATAGCTTCCCACTTCATGTCTGTGACTCCCAGGTACAGTGCATCTCAGAGTGTCCCATCAATTTGCCTACCGTTTCGCCACAGAGGCTTTTTCCCAAAAAATCCACCATAACACATACAAAAAAACTACTTCGGATCTTCTTAGTTTGTGCGGTTTTGAGGCAAGGATCATTTTGGCAATATTTTATTGCAAAACGTTCCTCGTTAAGAACTTCTCCAAACAAGTTTGCTCGCTGCAAGCTTGTGTAAATATACCGTATACACCACGATGTTCATTCATTAGTTTTAGTCCATTTTAAGGACTTAATGGTATTTTTGATGTCATGCCTTGCCGGTCATAACTGATATTATTTCAATATAAAAATATATCTTTTGCAATTCAAAATACATTAACATTTTAGGTTCTATGTTGTTTGTGTACACATTACAAAGTATATGATTTGTTAGAATTTTGACATTGATAACTCACCATACAACTGAGAGTAATTTTACAGAAATATCCGTAGATATTTCTCATTGTGCATTTTCCAAAAAAATTATTATGTCACACTTTACATGGGTTTTTTTTCTTTTTTAATAAAAGGAAATACATTAAGAACTGTAGAAAACTCTTCAAAAAGATACAAATTGAAAGCTACTTTGTTATTGCGAAACACGATCAAAGAAAGAAGGAGTTAAAGTTTTGCAAAATTTTTTAACTTGTGGTCGGTTGTGACAACTAAGAGTCTTCGAACAAGTTCAAACCATGAAGATACTATTTGGGAATAGTATCTCCATGTTCGAACCCATCAATGATGGATTTATGATTTGCATGAAAATGTCGTTGCCAAAATGTGCATGTGAATATATATTATTAAAATGTCTGCAAAGATGTGCCTATACCCATGTATAAAAAGTATAATATGTATACACACACACACACACATATATATATATATATATATATATATATATATATATATATATATATATATATATATATATATATATATATATAAAACACACACACAGATAGATAGATAGATAGATAGATAGATAGATAGATAGATAGATAGATAGATAGATAGATAGATAGATAGATAGATAGATAGATAGATAGATAGAGAGATAGATAGATAGATAGATAGAGAGATATATAAATATATATGTAGATATATATCATTAGAAATAATTATCATAAATCATGATGGATGTATTTTTAAAAGGAAACATTTGTATTGTGTATACATTGAAGTATAGTAAAGAGTTTAACATTTCATCTGAATTTAATATACTTTTATCACTCCATTTTGAACAGTCCTGAAATGATCAGCATTTAATAACTGAAATTTATAGTGCCAATATTTTATCTTTTTTAAAACTTAAAGCAGTAGACCTATTGCAAATTTTGTTTATATTTACTTTTGATATTTGGAAGTGTCCTAATTGCTTCACAACTGTTGTAAATCCTCTCTACCTTAACAAACAGTTTTCTCATTATACATATGATTGGGACCAACAATTGAATGCAAGTAGTTTCGGCATATGCACCTAGTTGTTGTCCAAAATGTTTCTGTCATGTCATCGACAATAGGCTAGGGCTGAACAGTAGCCTAGTCACACATGAGTAATGGGCTGTTTTGCAGTAACACTTATGTATTACTCACTCACCTAAATAACTACAAATTCCATAGAAATTGATTGTTCAGTTTTGCTTTTGTTGTCCATTGAAAGATGGCACTTCCTCTGAAATAGCAGAGAAAATATAGTTTGCTTTGAAATTTGAAAACTAGGCCTCATTTTAGGTGTGGATTAAAAGTAGACCCTAGCCCTGCCATCATTCAGACAGTATTTTTTATTTGGGTCAGTTTTCTCATGCTCACGCTAGGCTGTGATTGTTTACTCTTTAGCTGCCGGCCTCACGCAGCGCCCTGCTTGGTGAAAAAGTATTTTGTGGGTATATGATAAATAATTAACTAGTCTTCGAGAAGGTGTACTATGGGTTATCGTAACCAAATCGCCAATACCCAATATCACCGATAGGTTGTGCCAAAGCACTTTTTGCAAAGGTCTTTAAATTTTGCAATTTCTTTTTTTAAATGCTGAAAAATAAAATGTATCATCTAATGATACATTGCATGTTAAAGGCATAGTAAGCTGTATCCTGTTTCTCTCATTCAGAGCAACAATTGCCATTGCACCTTCAGTCCACCACGTCCTCCTTGCTGGCCTTCCTAGAGCTGCCCTCACTCCCCACAACTCAATAGCCGAGCTCTTCTAGAAAACCACTCTGGATAAAATTATCTCCCTCCTTTATCATGCTTCCCTCTACAACCATATTTAGTCCTCCTCTCCCACCCTTCTCTTCTCTACTTTTGCCCCCTTTTTCACCTATGCACTTCCTCTTTCCATCCCAGCCTTCTGGCTTTTAGTTCCTGTGTTTCTCTCAATCTCCCCCTATTTTCTTTTCTTCCTACTTCTGGAATGATCACACCTCTCAGGCACAATTTGACCCTCGCTGTCGTGGAACCGTTAAGCCCTCATGAAACAAGCAGAGCTGTCTAAACACTCCAAGAATCTTACCATAATTCTGCAGATATGCAACCGTAATACATCTGTATCCCTAGTAAGCATAAAATAACTCGATTACCTTATAAATAAGATTCCTGTTCCACTTGCACATTCCAGTTAACGTTACACATTCCGCAATCTTTGAATTGCAACAACTCATAAATGGAAAAATATATCAACATGATTTTTACACCACTTTTTTCTTTAAGAGTTTATAAATCTGAAATTTATAGCAATATTTTACTTTTTTTAAACGTAAAGCAGCAAAGCTATGTTGACTCATTAGAAATGATTATCATAAATCATGATGGATGTAATCTTAAAAGGAAAGCTTTGTATTGTATATACATTGAAGTAGTAAAGAGTTTAACATTTCATCTGAATTTGATATACTTTCATCACTCCATATTGAACAGTCCTGAAATAAACAGTATTTTATATGTGAAATTGATAGCAATATTATATTCTTGTTTTAAAATCTATTAAAGAACACTTGACTAAGAAAAGGAAACATTCTTCAGCTCAATATATGCAATTGTCAATGCACATACGTCATGTATCTCATTACGATCAAGAAGGCGATCAAAATTGTGTCATAAACACCTGATCATTGGTATAAAACTGGTCGGGTGTTCAGATTACGCACCACCCCCTCCTCCGCTTCCGATTTGCATTGGTTGCTTACTCGCCCATTAAATCATAGGATACAGTTCCCATGCTCCGCAAAGTAATTACACATGAGTGATTCAAGTCAATAGTTTTTATGCATGCAATCATGACTGTAAATTATCCGGCTATGCTTGAAAGGCAATATTACTTTTGTGGGTTTTTCCAATTTGTAGAGGTTGGATGCTGCATGCATCATTAGACAGGTATACCCCCAGTTTGGACAACTTTTTAATAAGGTGGCTAGATCATCATGGTTATGCATGGATGGACAAGCCTGTTTTTTCTTATGAACCCGTCAAATCCATTTTAATTTTAAAAAATCTTTGAAGGAAAGTATAGTTTCTGATAAAGAATTTTGAAGCATACCCTGATTTTTACAGTAAACAACATTTCCATTCTTGCAACACAAACATGCATATTTATATCGAAAATCCTTCCAACTTGATCTTTCATGACGTAAAAACGAATACTGTTCTTCAAATTTTAAATTTTGTATTTTCATTTCCGTTTGGATTGTTCAGTAAACTGTTAAATTCATGTATACAGTGCTTTCAATGTGGGCAGGCCCCTAATAGTACATACATCAGACAGGCCATGTTTCCGGGGTAGGGAGGGAAGGGTGGAGGGGGCACTTCCATACTAAAGTGGTAGGTATGTGCTGCTCAGAATTTCAAAATTGGACTGCAGTATGAGAGATTTTTTGGTAATTGCAGTGCGACAGTTTATGATTTTGATACCTGCAGTATGAAAGTAAGTGATTTTTGATACCTGTAGTATAAAAACAAGTGATTTTTGATACCTGCAGTAGAAAATAGGTGATTTTTGATACCTGCAGTTTGAAAATCTGTGATTTTTGATACCTGTAGTATGAAAATAGGTGATTTTTGATACCTGTTAGTATGAAAATAAGTGATTTTTGATACCTGCAGTATGAAAGTAAGTGATTTTTTGATACCTGTAGTATGAAAATAAGTGGTTTTTGATACCTGCAGTACAAAAAGAGATGATTTTTGATACCTGTAGTATGAAAATAAGTGATTTTTGATACCTGCAGTATGAAAATAAGTGATTTTTGATACCTGCAGTATGAAAGTAAGTGATTTTTGATACCTGTAGTATAAAAATAAGTGATTTTTGATACCTGCAGTACGAAAAGAGATGATTTTTGATACCTGTAGTATGGAAATAAGTGATTTTTGATACCTGCAGTATGAAAATAAGTGATTTTTGATACCTGCAGTACGAAAATAGGTGAATTTTGATACCTGCATTACGAAAATAGGTGATATTTGATACCTGTAGTATGAAAATAAGTGATTTTTGATACCTGCAGTATGAAAATAGGTGATTTTTGATACCTGCAGTACGAAAATGAGTGATTTTTGATATCTGCAGTGTGAAAGTAGATAATTTTTGATATCTGCAGTATGCAAATATGCAAACAAAATTAGACCAACAGTATAAGAGATTGGATTTTTGATAACTACACTACGAAAATTATGAAAAAAGGCAACTGCTCGGGCGGTACATATATATATATATATATCTCACATATGGAAGGCCCCGCCCCTCTCCCACCTTGAGCCATGTTCTTTCAATGTTTTGTAAGGATGAATAGTTAAAAGATACTTAAATATTTAGTAGAATTTGTAGAAACATTGGACTTTCAGAATTTGTCTGTGTGAGTATTTTGCAATAAGATATAAGAACCTGTAGTTTTCTACATTTCTTATGTGAAATATTTGTATGATGTAAGATTTGTATTTTTACACTATATTACTATACTTAATGAAATAGAAATTAATCAAATACAATTGTCTTTTGTTTGTCAATTTTACCTTTATTTACATACTCTTTGCTGAATTTGCTTCTTGGCAGCTGTTGTAACTAACATAATGATCTTTTTTATTGTTATAAATTTCCAAATGTATAGAATTACCCATCAGTTTTACTAATTTATAAGTAACATCATATATGATATTCTAAATCAATATGTTATCTATCGCTACTAAAGATAGAAGACAGCTGTGTTAATTAAATTTACTGAAATTCAGTACTTTTGTGAACCTTAAAATTGGAATATCTCCTGGTAGGAATAACATATCAATTTGATTTTTGCACTAAATTGTTTCTAAAAATGTTCTCTATCTTATGAAAGGTTATGAAAAACCATGGGAATATTCTAACATTAGTGTGCTCGAATTGAACATCAGTTTTTGTTATGCTCCTTAAAGTTTTGAACAGTCAGATTAGACCTAATTTATGGTCAGGTCGGGTCAGACTTTTCCTCTTTATTTTGAAAACCACAAGTGATTACGATAAAATCTCCCTTATAAATGGTTCCATGGTGTAGCGGTTATCATACATGTCTACAGACCACGAGGCCCTGGGTTCAAGCCTGGGTTGGGTAGACACGTATACCACAACTGGTTATCAAAGGCCGTGGACATTGACTTGCTTGTCAATATTATGTCTGTCCCTACATTGTACCTGTGTTCTCGTCCGGGTTGTATTAAGCGTCTCGTGATAGCATTGTTACTATAATAAGTGAATACGCAGGCGACGACCCCGTCATTGCATTTGTGTATTCACTCGTCGTCGTCGTGTTCTCCTGTTGGTCCTGGGTTGTTGTGGAGTTGGTGTTAAGTATTAAATTAGCAATAGATGAAGTCCTACTACAGGTGTGGTTGAGTGGTTATTTTATTTAGGATAAGTGGTCTCATTATTTGTTACATTAAGTTTATGATTAAGTTTATGATTTGCTGTAACAAATTTTTAAGGAGAAGGACAAGTCAAGAATCTAATTTCTAAGTCATAATAACAGGCCTGATGCATATAGAGGTGTTTTCAGATCATAATGGGTGGAATATTGTATTGAGTGTACATTGACGTAATGAGAATTCAAAGTCAAGGTCATTAGTCAAAGGCAGGGCTTAAAAATTTGTCCTGCAATTTTCAAGCAACAAATTAACCACATTGTTCCACTAGATTAACTTTGCATCATAACATAGAGGTATAAATAGGTCTATGCTCATACTTCATTTCACCTTTTCCCAGCAGCAAAGACGAACAATGCCAGCATTGATTATGGTTACTACTTAAGGAAAACCATTATATTCAGATGTGTGTGACTAAAAATACCATGTAACTCCAGTGGGAGTAGTTGTTATCTTGAAGGAGCCTAGGAAAGGTGAAACTGTATACAGTTTTGTGGTTTGGGAAACAAAGAAATATATAACTTTTACTTCGACCGGCCCTGCTCCATTCGAGGGCAGGTTGAGATGTTCCTGGTTTTAAGCAAAGCCATTTCTAATGGTCAACAATTCATCGGAATTTAATATGATGCTTTCACACAACTTATTGTACAGTCCTGAAATAAACAGTACTTAAAATCAGAAATTTACAACAATGTAATATCTTTTTTAAGCCAAGAAGTAAGTAGATGCCTTCATTTCAGTTTGCTCAATTTTCATTTGTATTTTCAATTATCATTGTGTATTTTGAATAAATTTATGTAGATTTTCATTATGTGGATTTGTTTTTATCAGATTTGTGTGTTGTGAAATCATTTAATTAAATTCTTCTGAGTAGGGTGCACCTTCAATTGTTTTTCCTGTAGATTTTCTGAGTAAGCCCCAGCCTACTACGACAGGGCAGTAATTGTGTCGGTGTGAGGAAATTGAGGTCAGTAGCATGAATAAAGGGAACCATCTGTAATTTTCCTAATTGGGAGTGTGCTTAGAAGGAAAGTTGTCAAAATTTTATGTTATACTCCGGGGAGGGGATAAACCATAACATGTACATAACAAATGCAGATATCCCCACTTTCCTCGCTATGAAAACACATTTTATTTACCAGCTACACTTATTGTTTAGAGATTGATTGCTTCTGTAAACAATTTATTTACTCAATATTCATATTCACCATGCACATGTGACATTAAAGGTCAATGGTGGTTAAGTACTTTTATTGAACTGCCGAAAATAGCCAAAAACGGCAGTTGGGGATTAAAGGAGATGTAAACAGCATGACTAACCCCTATCTCATTAAGAATTTTTGGCCCTTAGACCCTCCAACCCGACACCCTCGATTTTCTCAAAATCAGGGGAAATTCAACCCGAGAGACCCTTCACACTTCGTTGACTACATGTAGCATCCAGCTATTGTAACACCATACACAACACAGGGGTAATTCTATACCTTCTTAACTGACGGCATCTTCATAGTCTATTCATAGTTCACTTGTTAGCAACCACCTACTGTTACACTGTACACAATAGGTCATTCATCTTGGGGTCTCAAGCCACATAACTGCTGTTCAGTGTTGTGAATCAGATTAGTCCTTGGCCGAGTCTAAATATAAAGATATATTGTATGCTTGAGAGGACTTTGTGCAAAACCCATGAATGATTGATGGACCATTCCTCATAAGGATGGTTATTTCATCATGCTGGATTTGGACCATATCATAACCGACAAGGGATGCGAATTGCACTTCTGTTATTTCAAAAAGTTGTTCAATGTACTTTGGCAACTCACAGCAATCAATGACTTTAAACATTGCCTATAGCATTACCAGCGTTCCAAAATTTACCCACAAAGATGATGAAGATGAAAGCTGCCCTTGCACTAAATACTCACAAGGTGTTTTAAGCTGTATCATCATTTTCGGATCTCTTCTCTGTGGATCGGCTTTTGTTCTGGGTGAGATCATTTCATTTTATATTTTTCCTTCCGTTCCGTTTCGTTCTGACCAAACTTTTCGCGCCTTCGGTACAAGTATAGCGGTCCTAATATAGTAGTTCCGAGACTTTTTTCTAGCTGCCTCGGGTCTCGGCCCTTGGTTTGTTTTTCTTTTCACGATGACAAAACGCTTTTGCCTTGACCTTGATCCTCCCTCCCCTCCCCGTGACCCACCTGCTACCACTGTTGACCATTATTCAGCCCCAATCCCTAAAATCCTTATAATACAGGCCACAAATAAAGAAGAAAGTTTCCCCATTCCTAATCCACAAGGCACTCCAAGGCCTTGTCGGTACCCTCCCTAAAGTCTCCACCCTCAGATCCGGCGATCTCCTGGTGCACTGCACCAGAGATACTCAAGCTACCACCCTCCTCAAGATTAAAACCCTAGCAAATACAGGTATCAATGTTACTGCCACCCCCCACCGTTCCCTAAACTTCAGTAAAGGTGTGGTCAGATCCAGGAATCTGGCCTACCTTACTGATGAAGACCTCGTCAATGAACTAACCAACCAAAATGGCACAGAAGCCCGTCGTCTCGTCCTCAAGAGAAACGGTGCCGAAACTCCCACTAACCCCATTCTCCTAACCTTTTCCACACCAACTCTCCCCTCCCACATAACAGTAGGCTACTTAAGGATCCCAGTCACCCCTTACATACCAAACCCCCTCCGTTGCCATAAGTGCCAGAGGTATGGCCATGGGAAAAACTCCTGCCGCAGCCAAGCGCGCTGTGGCAACTGTGGAGCCCTAGACCATGACAGCACCTCCTGCACCAGCACCCCACACTGCACGAATTGCAGCGGTACCCATCCAGCAAACCATCCCTCCTTCTGTAAAGACTACCCCACCTGGCTCTAAGAAAAACAAATAACCAAACTAAAATCCCTTAACCCCAACATCACATACCCAGAGGCCAGGAAGCAATTTCTCGCTTTACTGCTCACTAAACCATCCTACTCAAGCGTAGTCTCCTCCAACACCAATATTGCCCCCTAACAAAAAAACCTGACTCGCATACCCAAACAGACCTCACCTGGCTCTTCTTACCAAGTCCTAAGCCCATCACCATTGACAACAAACAATCCACACCTACTACCCAAACGACCTCCACCTCCACCACCACCACTTCTCCCCCTAACCTTCCTTCCTCCTCAAGGACTTCCGCCATCCCCTGCGTCAACACATCTAAGGCCAACAAACAACAAACTCAAGCCAACGTGGCTAACAGTACAGTCACCCAATCAACAAGCAACAAACCAAGAAACAACCAATAAACAAACAGTCCACCATCCAAACCCACACCCACACTAATGACACGGAAGAGAACATGAATTGTTCGGTTACCGAACATACTTCTCGTCCAACTTTAAAAAATAACCGTTCCCAAAGAAATAGGGACAAATCCAAAGAGAAAATTAACCAGCTCAGACCGAACAGATCCTCCTCAAGATAACCCTTTGCCTCCTTATGGCGTGCAACATAAACGATAGAAATAACATTCTCAACATCATACAATGGAACATAAGGAGCCTTAAGGCCACTTCTGAAGAAATTGACCTTCTGGTCACCACCTTCAACCCGGTCGTCTTCTGCCTACAAGAAACTTTCTTGAAAACCACCGACCATTACTCCCTCAACAACTTCGCTTGCTATCACAAACATCAAGTGGATGCCGACAGGGCCTGTGGGGGCGTCTCCATTCTCGTAAGACACGATATCCCGCACAGCCCTGTTCAAGTGCACACCAACCTTCAGGCCATCTGTATATCTATCTCCCTCTACAAAACTTTCACTCTTTGCAATATCTATCTCCCCTCCCCCAAGACCAACATTCAGCCAACCAGCCTTAACAACCTCATCTCTCACCTCCCCTCCCCCTTTATCCTTCTTGGTGACTTCAACGCTCACAACCCTCTGTGGGGCTCTGTTACCACCACCCCCAGAGGCAAGCTCATCGAGAACACTCTTAGTCAGCACAGCCTCTCCTTGCTCAACACTAACTCCCGACCTACCTTCACCCTGCCACAGGTTCCCTTACCTGTATTGACCTGTCTATCTGTTCCCCCAACCTCCTCCCTGGTTTTAGCTTGAGAGTCACTGCTGACCTCTGTGGTAGTGATCATTACCCTCTTCTTATACACTCCAATCTTCAAACCCCCACTGACCACACCCCAAATTGGAACCGCGAGAAGGCGGACTGGCCCCTTTCGAAACCCTCTGTGACTCACACCTCTCCCCATCTCCTTAAGGATGAGGAACCCATGTCAAACTTCAGTAATATTCTTATCAACATCGCCACCTGCTCAATTCCCAAAACCTCCAAACCCCAAATCATCCCCCCAACCCTGGTTCTCTGATGACTGCAAAACTGCCATCAAGAACAGGAAAAGAGCCCTCAGGAACTTCAAAACAAACCCGACCACCCATAACCTCAACCTTTTTTCGCATCAGCCGTGCCAAGGCCAGACGCACTATTAAGGATAGTAAAACTAACACTTGGAACAACTTCATCTCTTCTCACACCACCAACACCGCCACAAAGAAGATTTGGAGAATGGTTAACAGCTTCCACGGCAGAGTGGGCTAATCTCCCATCTCCCATCTCTCTCAGAATGATGACCTTCTCACCGCAAAAAAGGACATCGTTAACCACCTCGCCGCCACTTTCAGCAGCATCTCATCCTCGACCAACTACTCCAATGCCTTCAAAAACTTCAAAAAGCTCTCACCCTCTCTGAATTAAACCTAGATGCTGGCTGTACCTCCAAGAGCCCAGATAAATCACCAGTTCCTTCCCCAACCAACAACTCCTTCAACAACATTTGGACCTCACACTCCTTTCCACCTATATGGAGGACAGCTATTGTCATACCCGTCCCTAAACCGGGGAAAGACGGTACCGACCCCTCCAGCTACCGCCCCATCGCCCTAACTTGCTGTCTCTGTAGAATTATGGAAAGGGTCATTAATCAGAGACTAAACTGGTTTCTTGAGACCAACAGAATCCTCTCCCCTGACCAAAGCGGCTTCCGAAAACGTCGCAATACCCTAGACCAGTTAATTACGCTCGACACCGCTATCCGGGAACCTTTGCAAAAAAGGAACACCTCATTGCCATATTTTTTGACCTTGAGAAAGCTTTCGACACTACTTGGAAATACAGCATTATCCGCAAACTTCACACCATCGGCCTTAGAGGCCATCTCCCCATCTTTATTCAAAACTTCCTCTCATCCAGGCGATTCCAAGTTCGTATTGGCCACACCCTCTCCAACCCGTACCCCCAAGAAGAGGGCGTCCCCCAAGGCAGCATCCTCTCTCCTACTCTCTTCAACCTGAGCATCAATGACATCGCGGATAACCTTGGCCCCAACATCAAACGTACCTTATATTTGGATGACTTCACCATCTTCTACTCCTCCCCGAGCTTTCCTATTGTTGAAAGTAGGCTCCAAACCAGCCTCGACCTGCTGCAAGACTGGAGCAACAAAAACGGTTTTAAATTCTCCAAAGACATGCACTTTTATCATTTCAACAACCTCCACCCCAACCCGAAGTTTGTGCTCAATGGTAATAGCATCCCAAAAGTTGAACACACAAAGTTTCTGGGTCTAACTCTAGACCCTAAGCTTACCTACAAGCAACACATCACCAACCTGAAACTGAAATGCAACAGCTCCCTCAACCCCTCAGACTCCTCTCCAACACCACTTGGGGTGCGAACCGCTTTGCTCTCCTCAAAATTTTCAGGCTCACCAATCGTGCCAAGCTTGACTACGGCAATATTGTCTACTGTGTCGCTTACAACTCGTACCTCAACCACATCAACACCATCCAAAATGAAGCCCTCAGGCTTTGTCTAGGTGCTTACAGGACCTCCCCAATCACCAGCCTTCTTGTTGAAGCCAACGAACTCCCCTTTCTACTTAGATGTAGAAAGCTTAGCCTATCCTATGCTTTTAGGGTCCCCACCAACACCCAGAACCCTGTTTACAACCTCATTAGGTACCCCAATTTCTCCACCCTCTTTGATAGGACTAAAACCCTATCCCCTCCCTTCAGCTTACGCATTAAATCAGACCTCTTCCATCTCGGCATCAACCCCACCACTCTTGGCACCTTCTCCTGGCCCACTCTTCCTCCTTGGGCCACCCCCCTCCCTTCTGTCCACTTGAGCCTCTCCACTCATCACAAAGCTCAAACCCATCCTAACTTCTTCATCAATCTCCACAAGCAAGTCAAAGACCAACTCTCAAATTACACCTCCATCTATACTGATGGGTCCAAGGAGGGCAACAAGACAGCTGCTGCTGCGGTCATCCAAGACATCACCCTCAGTAGCAGACTTCCCGACTACTCATCCATCTTTTCAGCCGAGGCTAAGGCCATTCTCCTTGCCCTCAACTTTATTGAGTACTCCCCGCTCAGCCACTTTGTTATTTTCTCCAACTCAAAGGCTGTTCTTACTTCTTTACTCAACCTTAAATGGGATAACCTCACATGCCACCTCCTCCTCCACAAACTCCTTTCTCCCACCCTCTGCAGGAAAAGTATTCTTTTCTTCTGGATACCCAGCCATGTTGGCATCCCGGGTAATGACAGGGCTGATGCAGCCGCTAAGCTTGCCCTCACCCTCCTCCCTGCCCCTTTTCCCAAAACCCTCTCTGACATCAAACCGCTTATCGCTTCTTTTGTTCGGGACCGCTGGCAAACCTCATGGAAGTCCCAAATTGATAACAAACTCCATGTCATCCAGCCCACAATTCCGATCAAAGCCACCATCAACAACCTCTCTCGTATAGACAACGTTCATATTACCCGTCTTAGAATTGGTCACACTCATCTCACCCACTCCCACCTCCTAATTGGCTACCCCCAAGCCCTCTGCAACAATTGCCATTGCACCCTCACAATCCATCACGTTCTCCTTGCTTGCCCCCTGTACAACCTTCCCAGAGCTTCCCTCGCTTCCTACAACTCAATTGCTAAGTTCTTTCAGAAAATCCTTCAGATAAAATTATCTCCTTCCTTCATCATGCCTCTCTCTAGACCATATTTAATTCTCCTTTTCCACCCCCTCTACTTTGTTTTTGTTTCAACCATGCACCTCCCCTCACGATCACAGCTTTCTGACCTTTTGTCCTTAAATTTCTCTCATTCTCCCCCTGTTTCCTTTACTTCCTACCTCTAGAATGATCTGACCTCTCAGGCACAATTTGACCTTAGTTGTTGTAGTGCCATTAAGCCATCATCAAACAAACAAACAAATAAGCTGTGTATGGGTATCAAAATGTATATTACCAAAGTACTAAAAAAGAAGATATTTTATGGATGGGGTATTTTTAATTTACAAGGTATTAAAGTTTCTTGCTTCACCGTGGGCATTGCAAGAGCCTTTGAGCAGTGTAGGGGGTTACTCAAGGTGGACTGGTATATACCGGAAAGTAGATATAAAATGTCTTGATAGTTATTTCCAGGGATGGTAAATCATGCAATACTTTTAAGCTTTTCATCCTTTCCACGAGCTTTTCATCCCTGGTGTCCATGAAGCCAGTATGACTTATACCATTTGCAACAGTCATAGGGAGACCAGGCCGTTAGTGAAATAAAATGATTGTAATTTGCAAGAAAGAGACATTTGTTATTTTTGTAACCTCATAATGTACTTAATTCCCTCCAAAATTAAAAATTTCCTTCAAACCAGATTTGCAAGGTTTCAAATGTTAGTTATTAGTTTCTCTTGTTTTTGGACTTTGGTCATGGATTTGTGTTAAAAATAAAAAAAAATCAATGTGAGATGAAAATGGTTCCAAAATCAGTAATTTTCAATCCACTTAATGTTATTGTAATTTTAATCTCTCTCTGACTAATACTACTTTCACCACCATATAAGCTGAGTCACCCTCTTTTCACTATCAGTTAAAACTACTTAAAATACACCATTTTATTTTTTCTTCTCACACAATGTTCCAATTGATGTTGCTGGTAATATAACAGATAAAAAGGCATCCAAGCATCCGTGTCCATCATTACCCCCCATGGTGTGGTGAGATGAATCTGGTTGCGTCGTCGGTTGACAGCTATTTTGGTGCATATATGTTTACAATTCCCTTGTTTTTAGATTTCCGTTTCTTGTGTACCGTTTTTATTTCTCTAAAGGCAGTGAACCCTCTAATTGGCCCATGTTATCTTCTGGTATAACTATTGTTCACATTTGCACTATATATGAAAAACAACTTAACCTAGTCTTAGCACATATGACTATTCCAGTTACAGTGCTATTAATGCACTTGTCAGTTGCATGACTCACCCCTACTACCCCCGGCAATGTCAGTCAAAGGCGAGTCATTGACAAATGAAATAGTGACTCACATGTACATCATTGCCTCGAATTCTCAGTCACCAGAGTGACTCTGGGGTGGGTCAATTTACTTCAGACCCATTGGCTTTGTACAAAGATGATTGATCTGGGGAAAGTCATTTCACAGAAAATGTCAGTCACCTAAGTGACTGAGGGGTGCATCAATGTACATGTTTTGTTCATCCACTTTGGTGCAATGACTCACCTTGTCTGGGGGTGTAGGGGTGAGTCACACAATTGACAAGTGCATAAACCCTAACAAACCAGCTATCTTAAAATAAACACAAACAATGCTGTTCATTTCTGAATTATTTTTAAATGAAAATAAATAATGTGCAGTTTTATGTACAAAAGGAATAAAAACATTTAGTAAGGCAGAATTTATTTAAAGAAAGTTTTCATGATCATCATTCACACGCTTCCATCAGCTTTGCAACATTACTCTAAATTACAAAAATATTTACAACGCTCCATGATTTTCTTTTAGTTTATACACTTATGAAGGAAAGATATTGATTAAAATCACAGATTCAAGTTAACGTCATAAACGGAAATAAATCGTGACATAAGAGAGGTTTGTTTCTTGGAAGATTCAAAGATATAAGATAAAGATTTCAGAGCATACCGAAAAAAAAAAAAAAAGTATGTGTACAAATATTTACATGCTGTAGATGGTCATGCAACAGGACCAAACCACATTGCCTTAAAGGAGAACTGCCAAAAAGTGAGAGTATCATATATCTGAGGTCCTCGAATAATCAACATTTTTTTCTCTTACATGCAACGGTCATGAAAGTCCCTTTAATTACCATGAACATCAAAAACGGTTTGGGCAACTTAGAACCTTTGAATTCGCTTGGCATATCTATATTCTTACATGGGGACCAAGCCTACCACTTTCCAGCTGGAAAGAGGGTGCTTAACCAAGGAAGTTTGCGTAGATCAACAGAACTTTCAAGAATTAAATAAGGTAGAGACTGCAAAAGAGTTGAGGACTGAATCAAATTCTATGACTCTACATAGTAGTAGTACACATTATATCATCATGGTACAAAATTAACAAAAGAATAATAATTTATGGTATTGAGATGCGCTATCCACGAGAGTACTTCGATAGCGCTTAGTGAATCATGCACACTCGTTGCTCCACTGGGGCTACGCTGATGAGGGACAAAGCTCTGGTACAACCACAATAAGTCATTATCCAAATGAAATTACCTTGCTCTGTGCTCTACATGGGCATCCTAGCTAAAACGCTCTTTACAGAGCAAATCAGTCGCACAACATTTAAAGTTTCTTTCAAATTTTCCAACTAGCTATTTATTAATCAAATTTTCAAAATTAGTCTGAGCTATTTAATAAACCAGTTAAAGGCAAACAATTTCCCAACCAAAAATATGATAATTGCAGCCATATCCTATCTGATCTGTATATATAGCTGATAATTGCAGCCATATCCTATCTGATCTGTATATATAGCTGATAATTGCAGCCATATAATAACAAGCTGATAATTGCAATAAATCTGATCTGTGTAAACTGATAATTGCAGCCAAAAATCTGATCTGTGTATATAGCTGATAATTGCAGACATATCCTATCTGATCTGTGTATATAGCTGATAATTGCAGCCATATCCTATCTGATCTGTGTATATAGCAGGTTGGGCAGACTGTGTGATGCCTTATGATGATCAGTAATGAACAGTGGCTTAATGGGGAGAAGGGGGAATTAAGTTTAACTTTTGACAGGTAAAAAGGTCATAAAATTTATTCAAGATTTGTTTGAAGAAAAGTTTATAACAATAGCCTACTTAAAGCTTCAGTTCACAATTTTTGTTGTGGAAATTTGGGCCCCAACTGGTACACCACTGGTAAAAATATGCATGGTCTCCCCTATTGTACTCTCCATATCAACTCTCCGTATCAACTCTCCGTATCAACTCTCCGTTTCCCTTTTGGAGTTTGAAGTGCCTTTGTTACACCACTGGTCAAATATTGTTTCCAAAAACCCCTTTAGAAAAATATGTCTCTATAATGCACTGACATGCATTTTGTGCAAACTTTGACATTAATCGAGAAATGGATATCTCACTTCTCTTGGTTCAGAAATAAATTTAAGAGTTCCATTCGCGCCATTAGGCTCATAGAGGCGGTGCTTATCCACGGCTTCCTTGGCGTAAGCAAATCCCCTGGATGGGATGCCAGTCCATCGCAGTTTCACTCCCCAGCAATATTGGTACTCATTTCCCCCATCTGGTACTCATTTCCCCCATCAGGTACTCATTTTCCCAGCAATATTGGTACTCATTTCCCCCAGCAATGCTGGTACTCATTTTTCACAGCTGAGTGGACTGGAGCAGTTAGAGGTAGAGTAAAGTGTCTTGCTCAGGGACACAATGCGGCTGGATCTGAACCTGGTACCTTTTGCATACAAACAAGACCTCTTAACAATTACACCTCTGAAAGAGTACATGTGCCATTTATGTACATGTGCCATTTCACAACTTACAAGTGTGAGTTTGTTGCTTACAATTTTAATGAAATTTCTTTTCTTTGGCATTCGTTCCTTTGTCTAATTTCTGCATAACATACTAAATCTATTACACTACCTAAGAATTGTCTTCACATTAAATTCTTGTACTTCACTTTTATAACAAAACAATTTGCATTGCACGACAACATAAAAAGGCTTAATCTATTCTATTTTATTATAATCATTAAGCAAGCAAAATCAATAATAATTGAATTAAAACAAATTTAGTCAATCAATATATCTTTCTAACAGAAATGCAGCAAAATAATACCATCCCAAGAAAAGGATTTGCACTACCAGATTTTGATATCTATTCCTCCCCCATAAAAAAAATCTTAAGTACCACGAACTTACCAAAGTGCACTTTACATATAAGCAAGATTTCTTATCACTCTGGAAAAAATAACGAAATGTATTAAAATCATGATTTGATTTCAAAAAATTCCACAACTTGAAATGAACTCTAAAGCATATAAATGCTATAATCTTAACTCTTTCAATCCCCATGCTAAGCACCCGTCTCCTCTGCACCTTGTCCTTCCACATCTATGTCCCTTTTACATTATATATACCCCTTTCCCATCTATGCCCCTTCCTTATCCATTCCCATGCTCTTCATATATGCCCCTTCCCCATCTATGCCCTCCATTTATGCCTTCCCCATATATTCCCCTTTTTAATCTATTCCCCTTCTTGATCTATTCCCCTTCTTGATCTATTCCCCTTCTTGATCTATTCCCCTTCTTGATCTATTCCCTTTCCCCATATATTCCCTTTCCCCATCTATTCCCTTTCCCCATCTATTCCCTTTCCCCATCTATTCCCGTTCCCCATCTATTCCCTTTCCCCATCTAATCCCTTTCCCCATCTATTCCCTTTCCCCATCTATTCACTTTCCCCATATATTCCCTTTCCCCATCTATTCCGTTCCCCATCTATTCCTTTCCCCATCTATTCCCTTTCCCCATCTATTTCCCTTTCCCGTCTATTCCCTTTCCCCATCTATTCCCTTTCCCCATCTATTCCCTTCCCCATCTATTCCCTTTCCCCATCTATGCCCTTTCCCCATCTATTCCCCTTCCCCACCTATGCCCCTACCCCACTACTTCCACACAATACAAATAAGAAGAACACCCAACATTCAGACACATTTGAAAACTTGATGATGATCACTGATTCCATACACAGTGACTGACAATACAATCCTGGAATCGCCCTCGCTTATTCCTGGACCATTCCAGGGTTAAATAGCCATGTGACTGAAGTTGCAATAGTGAAATCATCTGCTAATAGCAGGATCCAGTTGTCAATAATTCAATCAAAAAGACTTTGGTAATATTCCCCATTGTGAGCAAAAGGCGGATGGCTTGATAAAAGGGATATGGGTAATTCATTGGGCCATTTGGTGGTCATCGGTGATTACAATATTGATTAATCCATAATCAATATGTATTAATTAATTTCAACTTTTAATTAATATACCCACCAACGGATGCAAATGCTATGCATAGGCGAAGTAAATGTTACTATTTTTACACATGAATAAATAAAATACATTATTCATTAAGTAAAAAATAATTATTTATTAGCCATACCCCCACTGAATAATTATAATTTAAGTATCTATTATTGCTTTCATGAACTCTATAATAAATAATACTGCTTAAAACTTAGTACACTTTCTCTCTGTAGAAATTAGTATTGATACAAACTTATTTTTTCTCAATCTTCAAATTCTTAGTACTATATTGTGCAAGTAGCAACTGTTTTAATTAGCCCTTTCTTAAAGTTGTACGCTACCATCACCACAACAACAACCAATCAGATTGGGCTAATAAATAGTCTTGTTGTCTGAAGTCGGCTGACTAACTTCAGCATCGTTTCGTGGAGCTGTTCTGGCAATCAAACAACAGTTGTAAAGTACTATTAGCAATGCACCTATCAAACGCTCAGTACCGCTGCCTTAATTGTGATTTCCCTTCCTCCTCTACGGCTTCAATATTCATTTATTAGGAATCTCGTTAATTAGTTTGATGTGATGATTGATTTTGGCCATCTTGCGACTTGTCTTGCAAATCTCAAATCTGATTGGACAATCAAGCGAGACACACGTCGGCTCTCCTTGGGTAAACCCACTGCAACTCCGACAGATCTGGAATTATGGGTAAAAAGAGAGGGAAGAGATCATTGTTATATTCCGTGTCATAATAAAGCTAAATACATCCAAGTAATGAGGCCAATAGGGCCGGTGCTTATCCCTGGTTTCCTTGGCTAGGCACATGAGAGCACACGACTGCCTCATGACTTCCCCTAGACTTGACTCCCCTGGACGGGACGCCAGTCTATTGCCGGTCAACTCCCCAGCAATGCTGGTACTCATTTACAGCTGAGTGGACTGGAACAAGGAGAGTAAAGTGTTTTGTTCCAGGACACAATGCAAGGTTCACACTACCTTTTGCATATGAGCAGGGGCGTAAATACCAGGGGGATGTTACACCTCCCGCCCCCCCTCCTCCTCACTTTCGGTAAAGCTGTCTGTAGAATTGAAGACATGTCGGTAATTCAAGGTCCGCGTCGGTAAAACTGCCATCAAAGACGATGAAAACTTTACCAAACAGATTGAAAAAACAAATATTATGGCACTCGTTCTGCGATTTTGGTCAGATGACACTTTTTTTTTTTTTTTTAACGCTTTCAAAATATTTGATGTTATGGGAACCCTGAATGTGGAATATATTTTTGTCGGAAGCGTCAAACTCTTTTGTGGGTACATTTGTAATTTTACATCCCTTCTCCCCCCCTCCCCTTCCTCCAATAAAAAGGGTCTACTGATGCCACTGCATGCATACGAGCATGACTCCTTTACCATTGCACCTTATTCTGTGTCGTGATAAGTAAACATTATTCTGATCATGAGGCAAGGTGGTAGTGTCTGACTGGTTCTCCAAGAGTCCTGGGTTTGATTCTCACTTTGGGTACCATGGAGCCACATTGACCAATGAGTATGTGTGCACTCAGCTGGGTACCTCCACTGAGTATGTGTGCACCCTGTACCTCCAGTATGTGTGTCTACATGTGTGCACTGCACTCAGCACCTCCTGCACTCAGCTATACCTCCATTGAGTATATGTGCACTCAGCTGGGTACCTCCACTGTACCTCCACTGAGTATGTGTGCACTCAGCTGGGTACCTCCATTGAGTATGTGTGCACTCAGCTGGGTACCTCCATTGAGTATGTGTGCACTCAGCTGGGTACCTCCATTGAGTATGTGTGCACTCAGCTGGGTACCTCCACTGAGTATGTGTGCACTCAGCTGGGTACCTAGCTGTGCACTCAGCTGGGTACCTCCAGTGTGTAGCTGGGTACCTCCCCTGAGTATGTGTGCACTCAGCTGGGTACCTCCACTGAGTATGTGTGCACTCAGCTGGGTACCTCCACTGAGTATGTGTGCACTCAGCTGGGTACCTCCACTGAGTATGTGTGCACTCAGCTGGGTACCTCCACTGAGTATGTGTGCACTCAGCTGGGTACCTCCACTGAGTATGTGTGCACTCAGCTGAGTACCTCCATTTAGTATGTGTGCACTCAGCTGGGTACCTCCACTGAGTATTGGATACCTCCACTGAGTATGTGTGCAAGTAAGTGCACTCATTTATGTAATGCCCACTGTACTCAGCTGGGTACCTCCACTGAGTGTGTTGCACAGCTTACTGACAATCTGCTGGGTACCTCCAAAGCAGACTTGACACTTTGCCCACTGTTATCTGAAAACAAATAGAAAATGCAAAATAACCATTCTTTTAAACGCAAAATAACCAAAATTGAATGTTTTTCATTTGAACAATGTTCAATTTTGATATTAAAGGCAAACAGCTGTGCACTCTTTGTTTAATATTCCTTGACATCTGTGCACATATTCTATTGCTCCAGTGAAATCAGTGTTGAAACGAGTACTCTGGCTTGCTGAAGAGTTTAGTCTGTGAGGGACTGGTAACCCTTAATCTTGATATTAAAGGCAAACAGCTGTGCACTCTTTGTTTAATTTTCCTTGGCATCTGTGAACATATTCTATTGCTCCAGTGAAATCAGCGTTGAAACAAGTACTCTGGCTTGCTGGAGAGTTTAGTCTGTGAGGGACTGGTAGCCCGTTCAACAAGAGTTCAGTAGAAATCTCATCCGTAAGCGGATGAGAGCACATGACTCTCCCTAGATAGGACACCAGTCCATCACAGTTAACTCCCAGTAATGCTGGTACTCATTTTACCGCTGAGTGAACTGGAGCAAGTAAAGTGACACAATGCAGCATTCGCCTTACCCTGAGCCACTACACCTCTCTAGCCACTAAAGTAATCCCATAAATAACATACGCACCTTGTTGAGGTTGACCCATGACCTTTGCCATTGCTGTACTTGCTTGTTGAGGACCGACACGCTAGCTGAGGCTGCTGACGACATTCCTCACATAATCCCGTCTGCGTCAGCTGATCACAGATCATACAGTTAAGGGTGTGAAAGTAATGACTAATTGTCCCCTACATAAGATCAAATGACATTAAAGAAATACCATTTTAGTAATAATACTAATAATGATAATGATGATAATGATAATACTAATAATACTAATAATGATAATAATGATCATGATGATGATAATACTATTACTACTACTAATAATAATGATGATAATGATGATAATGACAATAATAATAAAAATACTAATAGTAATAATAATAATGATGATGATGATGATGATGATGATGATGATCATCATCATAATAATAATAATAACAATAATAATAATAATGATAATGATAATAAAAATAATAATACAGATTTTTAAGGCGCACACATCCACTCGGCAGAGCACTCAAGGCGCAGAAAAACAAATGTAGTATAGAACGTAACAAGTATAGTACATAACAAGTATAGTACATAACAAGTATAGTATATAACAAGTATAGTACATAACAAGAATAGTACATAACAAGTATAGTATATAACAAGTATAGTATATAACAAGTATAGTACATACCAAGTATAGTACATACCAAGTATAGTACATAACAAGTATATAACAAGTATAGTACATAACAAGTATAATACATAACAAGTATAGTACATAACAAGTACAGTACATAACAAGTATAGTACATAACAAGTTTAGTACATAACAAGTATAGTACATAACAAGTATAGTACATAACAAGTATAGTACATAACAAGTATAGTACATAACAAGTATAGTACATAACAAGTATAGTACCTAACAAGTATAGTACCTAACAAGTATAGTACATAACAAGTATAGTACATAACAAGTATAGTACATAACAAGTATATAGTACATAACAAGTATAGTACATAACAAGCATACTGTAGTACATAACAAGTATAGTACATAAGAAGTATAGTATATAACAAGTATAGTACATAACAAGTATAGTACATAACAAGTATAGTATATAACAAGTATAGTAAATAACAAGTATAGTACATGACAAGTATAGTACATAACAAGTATAGTATATAACAAGTATAGTACATAACAAGTATAGTACATAACAAATATACTACATAACAAGTATAGTACATAAGAAGTACAGTACATAACAAGTATAGTACATAACAAGTATACTACATAACAAGTATACTACATAACAAGTATAGTACATAACAAGAGACTATATAAAATAGCATAATTAAGGGAGACCATCAAAAGCCATGGTCATCAGATAAGTTTTCAGGTCCTTTTTAAATAAATTAATACTTGGGGCAAGTCCTGAGTTCATGAGGTAATTTATTCCAAATACAAGGAGCTGCAACAGCTAAAGATCTTTCCCCCCATACCCATACCATTTTATTACTTACAAGTTATTTACAAATTAAATTGTAAAATGCAAATCAAATCTCTTAGTTTTGGATAGTCGAAAAAGACTCCATTCCAAAATAGCAATGTGAATATAAACGATTTTAAAATCCCCAAACAAAATCCAATCATGTTCTTCAAATTGTAGCTGTAATCTAAGAAAACAAGGTTGCCAGATTGGCATTTTTGATGCCAAAATCCAGAAATTTGGTGATGTTTGGGATTGGTTGGGCCAGAAAATGTTGTTTGGCATTTTGGCATTTTTTTGTTTTTGTTTGACTCTTTTTTCGCAGGCTAAAATACCTGCATTTAAACTACAATATATCGTAGTTTCGTTGTCTTTCATATGATTTTTGCAATTTCATAATCCTGTTGGCTATGTTACTGGCTAAAATATGATGTACTTATCTGATTTTATTTGACAACCTACATTGTCTTTGATCTGGAGCTTTTTTGTGATGTGAGTAATGACATTTAAAAAAATTGTTTGGCTTTTTGTTTGGCATTTTTTGAAGTAGTGTTTGGCAACTTTCATTGTTCTATCTGGCAACCCTGTAAAACAACATGAATGGGTAAATAAAGTGACAGTGCTGAGTATTTATATATATTTTTTGTGCGGTGCAGGTGAGGGAATATTGTCAAACAAAATCATTCCAATAATGTTGTAACACATTTGTAAGACAACAACATGAATGGGTAAATAAAGTGACAGTGCAGGAGGAGGAATATTGTCAAACAAAATCACTCCAATAATGTTGCAAGATGGTGTCTTTTGATGCCGGCAACAATGAATAACTTTAAGAAATCCCCAAGTGTACATAGGTCACAAGAAAACTGACTAAATAATTGTTTGTAATTTGATTTCAACCTACTTAACAAACATTGTAACAGCTGCACAAACATTCACATTTTTAGTTCTCTTCAATTATCTTTGTGATAGAAACATTTACTACAAAATATGTAATTTTGCAAAAAATTAGCAGCAATAATAAAGCACAGGCTGGTCCATGTGGAAGTGATGTTCAAGGTAGCAAGGTTTTTTCAGATTTGGGGAAGATCTGTTTTTAAGGACTTTTAACTGGTAATTCAAACAATTTTCATATTGATAAGGGAAACCAAGGCAAATTGTCAATCATCACTTGACAGTGTTATTAGTAAAGGTACTGCTTAAAAATTTGGCCTGCAATTTTAAAGCAACAAATTAACCACATCATTCCACAAGATTAACTTTGCATCATAACATTAAGGTATAAATAGTTCTATGCCATATTTCATTTCACCTTTCCCTAGCAGCAAAGACAAACAATGCCAGCATTGATAACAGTTATTACTTATATGACAAAGGATTGCCATTATATTCAGATGTGTATCACTAAAAATACCATGAAACAACAGTGGGAGTAGTTGTTATCTTGAAGGAGCCTTGAAGAGGTGAAACTGTATACAGTTTTGTGGTTTGGGAAAGAAAGAAATATATAACTTTTTCTTCGACCGGCCCTGCTCCATTTAGGGGCAGGTTGAGACGTTCCTGGTTTTAAGCAAAGCCATTTCTAATGTTTTCTTCAATGTTCATCACACAATTTGCAAAAACAATGCTGTGCCAAAAATGTTGCAAAAATTTGCTAAAGCGATGCTATATGTTGCAATGAATTGATACAACAAGATATCAATGCTACCTATAGACCTTTTCAAATCTGAATCAGCATTTTCCGGATAACTAATCTAAATAATGTCACATGGCCGAGATTCACATGTCCATAATGGACCAATCATATACTGGAGGAATCTTATTGACCAATAAAATACTGGAGAAATCTTGGTCGTCCGCACAATTCACGAACGGTATGGGACCAAGCGTATGAAAAATGTTTTGAAGCGCACGTATCATACCTTTGTTATACATGAAGGAAATACGCACGCATGGCTGCTTACATTGTTTTTCCTCAAACCTGCACCTGATTGGTTGGGAAACAAAAGAAAAGTTCCCCAGCATTTGATTGGTCGAAGAACTGAAGAAATCACGTTTCAGCTAAATCGGTTTGAAAAGGTCTATACCAAAGAAGTCTCAAATCAAATCTACTTGAACTTATGCCAATAAAACCAAACCCATACCCACCTTTTCATCTGTTGATCTTGTGGGAAAACATCTGGTGATGTCACCCGCTGGCTTCTTGGAAGATCGTGGTACCAATCCAAGGCGTCCACCCCTATCATTCCAATCACTCTGTTCAAAGCTGGGACAATCTGACGTGTGATATAATACGGACTGTTGATGTGAAGGGTGGGGTCTGAGAGGACATCTTGGGGTCTGCGGACAAGCTGTATCAAAGGAAGGCCTGGTACACCGTGGACCACCACGTATGGGACACGTTCGCCCTTTCTTGGTTCTGCTCGTTTGTCAACTTGTAATAAGCGTCTGTATAAAGAGAGATGTGTGAAGATGGTAAAATGTGGGAAGATGGTAAAATGTGGGAGGATGGTAAAAATGTGGGAAGATGGTGGTAACAAATTAAGACTTTGCAAAGAGGGTTACAAAAATATTGAAAACATGGTAACAAATTTAGGTTTTGCAAAGATGGTAACAAATTTAGGTTTTGCAAAGATGGTAACAAATTTAGGTTTTGCAAAGATGGTGACAAATTTAGGTTTTGCAAAGATGGTAACAAAGTTAGGTTTTGCAAAGATAGTAACAAATTTAGGTTTTGCAAAGATGGTAACAAATTTAGGTTTTGCAAAGATGGTAACAAATTTAGGTTTTGCAAAGGTGGTAACAAATTTAGGTTTTGCAAAGATGGTAACAAATTAAGGTTTTGCAAAGAGGATTAAAAAATTTAGGTTTTGCAAAGATGGTAACAGATTTAGCTTTTGCAAAGATGGTAACAAATTTAGGTTTTGCAAAGATGGTAACAAATTAAGGTTTTGCAAAGAGGTTTACAAATCTGTGGAGAGAAGTTTGTGGAAAGATTGCTAAAAGGGTTGTGGAAAGATGAATACACGGGTAGAGTGTCAACATTTTTTAGGAACTTACACATACTCATACTGCTTACAGTTATCGATATTCATCTTTATTGCAGAATGTATTACAAGTTGTGAGGGTGGGGAGAGGGGAGGGGGCGGATAGGAACTGAAAAGGAATTATATAGAAATATTTCAACATCAAAAATAACAATACAAGAGTTATGCATCATTCCAAGCCAAAAAGTTACCAGTATCTACACAATCAAATGATAACAATTTAACCCATGAAGTTATGTTGACAGAAGCTCTTCTTAGTGTTTAGTTTGAAAAACCAATCTCATCTCTCTTCTCATCCATTTCTTCATTTTCGATAAAACATAGAAATGATGATTCAGTGACACAAACTCATATTTGCCCCATAAACTCAAAATGCTACTTCCGTTCTTACTGATTAGGTACGTAATCACTAAAATGATCCTTCATGTTAGAAAATTAAACTATTAAAAGAGTTCTGATTACATAAAGAAGTATTTTTGGAGCAAAAACCGAGAAAAAAAAATTCAACACTTTGTCATTGTAAAATACCTTGAAGAAAACTTTATAGCGTAGAATTCCCAAATAGTTCGAACTTTTTTTGTCTAACTTACAAATTTACTGGTCGAAATATGTGAATCTAAAATACTAATGTTTTCATAATTTTCTTCCAGGGTTGGTCTGGATGTGTGCATGGCTGTATTATATTAAGCGATGCTATGGTCAACAAACTTTGTTGCATCTTTGATGCATCTCATCAATATAAATTAAATAAAAACTAATTTGAGCTAGCAAATTGCATCACAATTAGCTGTTCGGTAATACCGTAAGATAATATAATTCCCTGTAATGTCAACGGCTTATGAAGGGAGTTTTGATCAAAACTGAAAATGTTAGCATGAAGTATTTGTGAAATGAACAGACTATACCAGCACTGCTGTATACAAAATTACATTTCTGAAATATTCCTGGGACCTCAAAATGTCCTAAAGTGCTTCTTTTTTTTATCAGCCAAACCTGATTATTTTGGTACTTTGACCAATCAACTACTAGGGAAAATTTCAAATTTGTTACCCAACCCATCAGCTGCAGTTGCTAGAGGGAAAGTTGTAAGCAACAATGCGCAATTATCATAAGTGCATTATACATGAAGGTAATACACACGTAATTACCAGACCCCTAGCTTTGCTGTTTCACAGGGGCGGCCCATCCCGTCCCTCCATGGGCCCACACTGCCTCCCTTGGGATCTGCCCTGCCCCTCATGGGAAATGTTTTTTTTTTTTTTTTAAATTCAATTAAAAATTAATAATAATAATTTAAATAACTTCATGAATGAAATACCTACATGGATACAGAATGCAGAATGATAACATAGTAAGCAATTGTCCTGTTTAGCTCATGAATGGTCCTTAGCAGTCAGAATAGCTCATTCTGAGGTATGATTATAGCTAAAATCCCACAGCTTCTTCGCCATGGGATTAAGGGGGCCCCTGGACTCCACGCTATATAGACGCAGCGCTTGGCGTGCGCATTAATGTGCCCCTCAACAAGTCTAGCACCCTGCCCCTTTTAAAATCAAGCTAGGGGTCTGTATTACCACCATGTATAATGCACAGAGGCATTTGAAAGCATTTTTTACACATGGTGCATGAATTGTACAGACAGCCAACAACACCCAATATTTGATTGGTTGATAAGATTCCCCCAGTATACGATTGGTCCATTCTGCACACATGAATTTCAACTATGTAATATTAAATTAGTTTTTCAGAAATTGCGATTCAGATTTGAAAAGGTCTACACAAAATATTACAATCCAACTGGACCATGTACTTACTTGGAAATCTCAAGAACAGGCACGCATGCTGTAGGTTTGTAGTGTTGCCTCCCTCTATACTCTTTGGCAAAAATGAGGTCTTGCATATTCATATGACCCTCCATGACCTTTTGAAACTGGTTTTGGGCATACTGCTTGACCTGCGACATATTCTGGGTTGTAAAAAGGATCTTGATTGCTCGCTCAAGAATCTGGAGAAGAAATAACAAGTACAAATGACTCTCTGGGATTAATCAAATGAGACCCAATCAGAAGAGTTTAAAATAGGTATGTTATACAGAAAAATAGCAAAAAACATCATAATCATAATCGTTGTCATCATCACCACAATCATCATCATCGTCATCACCATCATCCTCATCTTCAGTCATCCGTAGACAGAATAGTAGAAGCAGCTTTGTGGTAACAGGTAGCTTTATCCATCATCATGAGTTGCTGGGTCTCATTTGTATTGAGTTCTATGTTTTGGCAATAATGTCAGAATAACACAGTTTCCTTCTACCACGATTTGAGTGTCCACCTTACACCTCCTTAAAGACCACTTCATAGCACTGTTATCTCTCTCTCTCTCTAGGTGCCGAGTCTGGAACAGACATTGGCAATCATGGCCCTCCAGTCACTTCTGTTCAAAGCTAAATGCATAAACTTATTGTTACTTAGGCTGTTGTTGGTTGCCCAGTTGTTCAGGCTTTGGACATATTTAACTCCCTGTCTTCCTCTGCTTCTTTTGTCCTCGATTTTCCCACATACTGCAAGCTGTTCCAACCCACCCTCTCCATAAACATGCCCGAAAAATTCCATCTGTCTCCTTCTGATGGCATTGAGTAGGGACCTGTCCATGATATTTTCAACATCCTCCTAATAAACCACAGTTCCGCAGCTTCTAATCTTTTCTTGATGTCACTGGTAATTGTCCAGCATTCACAGCCATAGAAAAGAGTAGACCATACAAATGCCTTCAAGACATGGACTTTCGTGTCCATTCCAATATTTATATTCTTCAGCACTGTTATAAGAGTGCTTCTTGATAAAGACATAAAACTGAAGAGAGAATCTTTTACCGACTTTTACAACACACTTTTCTCAGTTAATAAACTTGCTGAAAGGGTTGCCTTCCTAAATCAAATGTCATAACGACTTAAAAACAAACATGAATATCCATGGTTAATGTAGAACATGCGTATCTAAGTTATTGTAAACCATGAATATGCACACCTAAATAGAAAATCATGAATACTCATGATAATGAAATGGCTAATGCATCATCAAAATTCATGGTAATTGTAAAACGTGGATACCCATGGCTTCAAGTAAAACATAAATATGTACACTAAACATATATGCCGTTAAACAGAGGAGAGAATCCTTTCACTTTCATAACACATTCTCGCCAATTGAAAGTTGATACTTTTGCTGAATGGGTTGCTTTATATCCATGGCTTCATGTTCATGAATATTCATGGTAAAACATGAATATACATGACTTATTGTAAGATATGAATATGTAAGGCTAAAATGAGAAGAAAAAAACATGAATATCATAGTAAAACATAAATATCCATGGCTTATTGTAAGATATAAATATGTAAGGCTAAAATGAGACAAAAAACATGAATATCCATGACTTATTGTAAGATATGAATATCTAAGCCTAAAATGAGAAGAACAAAACATGAATATCCATGACTTATTGTAAGATATGAATATCTAAGCCTAAAATGAGAAAAACAAAACATGAATATCCATGGGATGTAAATCATGACTATACATTGTATACAGAAATACATGAATATCCATTGTTACATGAATATCCATTGTTTCATGAATATGCATACTTTAGCAACAGCTGGACAGGCATCTCTCCTGACAGTCTCAATTCCTTTGGCCTCGTACTCTGGCTCGACTTGGTCAGGTGACTCGTACTTGAATCCGACGTAGCGCTTCTTGGCCTGAAGAACACATGGCTTGTACACCTGATAAAACAACAAATGAAGAAAATAAGAAGCTTGAGGCTTGAAACAGACTTAACTGGTGATAAGAAAATTTTAAGTACAGAGAACTTTTTTGGCAGAATACAAAATGTGTCTTTTTAAGATCGGTAGATTGATCAGTCATATGGTGGGATTGGCATGCCACCTGTATACAGGTCATGGAGCCAGAGAGATTAAGGTAAATTACCTGAACAGAGAAAATGGTGCAATTTACAAGAAAGTAAAATAGGAGGTATAAAACAGATTGTTGAGACTTGTAGTCATGTCACATGTATACAAGTCATAGTGCCAGTGAGATTATGTCAAAATATTTTTAAAAGAAAAATATGGGGCAATTTAAGAGAAAGGTTAAACAAAAGGTGTAAAAACACAGCATGTTGAAGGGTGAGACTTGTTGGCATGTCACATGTATACAAGTCATAGTGCCAGAGAGACTATGGCAACTAACTTAAAAAGAGAAAAATGGTGTAATTTAAGAAGGTAGAATAAAAGGTGTAAAAATACAGCATGTACTTTTTGGTATGTTGACACTATAAATCATATGGTGCCATAGAGAATAAATTTTGGCAAAATAATTTTACAGAGAAAATGGTGTAATTTACAAGGTAAAATAAATGGTGTAAAACACAGCGTTAAATGAAAAGACTTGTTGATATGCCAACACTAAAGGTCAGTGCCAAAGGTTAAAAATAAAGCAAATAACATGAAGCAAAAAATGGTGCAATTTAATTCTTGTGAATAATGAAAATGGAAAATGTTTCCTGAAATTTTCTTTCCAGTGACACCAGTCCAAATTTTTGACTCAAAGCAAAACATGCAAAAACAATGATGTAAAGAATTAATAACCACTGCTGTAATTACTAGTGAAATAAGAAAGCCGCGCATCCAGTTTGATGTTCAAACCTCGAGCCATTTACATGAACAATAAACATGAACACTAACCGCTGTACTAGACTGAGAATGTCTTAGTGTGTAGATTTCTTTAAGCACTTAAATTGTGCTATGAAAAAAAAGAGGGAGTAGTTGGTGAAATGGCTTTTCTAACAATACATTTCGCGTAGGGGAGTGAAACTGTGTTTAGAAACTACGATTTGTGGTCTCAAAAAGGCTAAAAATCATGGTATTTTTCACAACTTTTGCAAAAAAAGATATTGATGATATAGGGGCAGTCAAAATTCAACCGGAATTGGATGCATTGATGTCTTTGACAGCTCCTCGTGGGTTTTCAGGCAAAAGCAAGGTCTGAAAGAATGTCAAGTAAGTTTTTGAAGAGAAAAAAAGAGGTTTTTTCAGTTAAATTTTGTGCATTTTTTCAATTTTCTCTGTTTCAACCCATTTTTTCTCAAAACTCCTTAATATAACCACCATCAAAAAGTTACATTTTCTGAAAGAACTATTCAAGCTCTTTCAAATGATACCAAGATCATTGCTGTGGGCCTTTTTGACAAAGCAAAATAAATTTTTGAAAAGTACACGTCCAATCGGTATGTCACGACCGCATGGGTCTTCAAGGGTTTAAAAGAATGTGAAATAAAATTTGTAAAAAAACGTAGCAGGTTTAACAGTGAGACTTATCAGCATGCCAACAACTGATCTTGGAACTACTGGTGTAATTTCCAATCTACAATAACAAATATACATTTGAAGATCTTGCACAAAAACACCATGGGTATACAGAAGAATCTACGCAAACCTTTTCTAATTTCAGTTTCACTGGCTTTGGATTATCAGCTGTAACAGCGTCAGCAATTTCTCTCCCAATTTTGAAAGCTCTTTCCTTCGTAGCACCCTTCACCACCACAAACATACTGCAAAGGAAAAATGCGTTTTAGAAATCATGCTGAAAAGTTTTTCTTTGAGCCTACCCACACCCGACACCTGAGTTAATCCTGAAAACTCAGGTATGACAATTACCAACCCAACTTCCTGTTCAGTGTATTGTTTCCACATCAAACAATGATTGACCACAGCCAAGTGGCCAGGGCTATTTAAGTGTATAAGATTACACAAAGCCAGTGCTGAGTAATCAAGGCACTTTTGTGATTGAAAATCACTCATCCGTGTTAGGTGTCTTAGTGGGAGAAGTTTGTTTCAAACTGGTGGTAAAAATAGCTGTGTATTATTTGCCTAAGGTAATAATGTGCATTACTGTGGATGATTGACAAACCATTTCTCCTGAGGAAAGATATTGCTTCATGTGTAAGAGTATATACAAATTGTCAACTCCCATTTTTAGGTCTAGTTGGGCCGCAGCCATCCTCACTGGGAATAGCTCAGTATCAGTGCCATCCAGTGATGCAAATGGGACCACAATGGTAATGGTAGGTATGTAAGAGCTATTTACAAATGCATCGGCTTGTCTGTGTGAATATTTAAATGGTTTTTATCAAAAAGTTGAAATAAAATAAAATAAAAATGCAACACAAAAAATGGAGGTAGGACAACAGATATGCAATTGCTTGGAAACCTTTTTTTATAAGTCTAATTGCAATCACAATTCTTTTGCACAAAAACGTCCTAATTTCCCACATAGTAAAAACCATGCCTTTGATAAAAAGATAAGTAAGTTTTAAAGATACGTAAGTTTTAATGATACGTTAGTTTGAAAGATAAGAAAGTTTAAAAGATAAGAAAGTTTTAAAGATAAGAAAGTTTTAAAGATTAGTAAGTTTGAGTGAGTTTTAAAGATAAGTAAGTTTTAACGATAAGTAAGTTTTAAAGATAGTAAGTTTTGAAGATAAGTCAGTGTTAAAGATAAGTCAGTTTTAAAATTAGTAAGTTTAAAGATAAGTAAGTTTTAAAGATTAGTCAGTTTTAAAGATAAGTAAGTTTTGAAAATTAGTAAGTTTTAAAGATAAGTAAGTTTTGAGGATAAGTAAGTTTTAAAGATAAGTAAGTTTTAAAGATAAGTAAGTTATAAAGATTAGTAAGTTTTAAAGATTAGTCAGTTTTAAAGATTAGTAAGTTTTAAAGATAAGTCAGTTTTAAAGATTAGTTAGTTTTAAAGATAAGTAAGTTTTAAAGATAAGTAAGTTTTAAAATTAGTAAGTTTTAATCACTACAGGTCCACAACTCCTTCACTGGAAATGAGTCATCACACTACTGGTATGACAAAAGTTTATAATCGTTTGCTTTAAACCTGACTGTCACCTTCAGATGACATGTCCTTGTTAGTGTCCGTGCCTTGAGAAAAATTTGATTGAAATAATCTTACCTGTCAGTGTCCCCATAAACCACTTTTGCACCCCAGCGAGGGGTGTTCATTACCATCTTGATGGCTCTACTTAAGGTTTCCCTGCCTTTCATCACCACACTGTCACCAACCTGTGTGTAAAAAGTAAACAAAACAATTAATTATTATTCACCCTAAATGCCACTTGTAATGATTCATAGGAAAATTGAATAAGTCAACAAAATGACAGAAAATGAAGACAATTAACGTCTCTGAGTTATGAAATAAGCCACACCCTTCATAGCAACGCGGTATCTAAGTGAGGCAAACAAACCTCAAATCCGCAATAGTGTACAACAAATGCATTGACATTTAGATGTGCGCGAGGCCTGCCACAAGTTTTGGTCCATTTATGGCACTTCTCCGAATCTTTAGAGTTTTTAGCTGAAGGAATAAACAAAATTCAGTTCGCTCAGTGTTCTGGGTAACAGTAATCAGATTTACAAAGCCTGCAGCGGGCCCGTAAGTGCAATTTGTGTTCACCATTTTGCCGTTACTCAGTCTGTTTGTCCAGAAATTTGTTTTGTACAGTAAATTGCATTGACTACATGAGTGCGCGCAGCTAGCTAGCTGTACTGTACTAGTGCCGCGTAGGATGTTGCCGCACTTAGTTATACAGGATGTTGCCGCACTTAGTTATGCAGATTTTGTTGCTAGGCAAATTTATGTGGTAATTGGTTGAAAAAGCTGTCAATCATCAAACCCAAAGAGGTTAATTAGGTAAACATTAATAAAAAAAAAAACTATGAAATAACAATGAATATTTGTTTCTAAAGTAACCAGAATTTTTTTTAAATAGGACCTGCTTTTACTTGGTATACCGGCTGCAGCAATGAAGATTGAGCTAGAAAATAACGATACGTAATTTGTCGCAGGGTACAGAACAAGTTTCTGGGAACCTGGGAACTTTGTGCTAGGTCTTGCAGCAGTGAACAAAGCTCTTTGCAAGTTTGAGGAGATATGCTGTTCACTTCATATCAGAGTTCTTTACTATAATTGTCAATAGTATCTGTATCGTAAGAATAAGTCCAATACCTCTATGCATGGCATCCTGCCTGAGAAGCTTGCTGATGTGTACCCATACGTTACATTCGCTATCAGCTTCAAGCCAAGCTGTCGTTTATGTAACATCCTCTCCAACAGCTATAGAAATAAATATAAAATTTAAAATAAATAGAGATGTTGAAGATGACTGAATACCACTTCCTAATTGTGTATGTCACATTTCTTCAAAGGATTTAAACACAAGAAGACCCATGATAGGCAGTACTTCCTACATTCTTTGCAAAATAATGAAATAAGCAAGTAAATATGCAAATTTATGATGTCATCAAATGAATAATTACCTCTCCATTCTAAAAAGCAAATGCAAACTTCACAAAAAAAGAAGAAAAAAAACAGCTAGGAAATTGGTCTAAAAGTTATACCCACTGAAATGGAGGTTCTTGCAGATAAAAAGACTGAAAATTTGTAGCAAGGATTGTGTATAATGAAAGATGCTTTTATCCAATTTGTATAAAAAATGACTAAATGATGGCGTTTTTTGTGTGTGTGTCCATATGCACACAATGAAACTTATTGTGAAGAACCAGGTATTGTGGATAGGGTTATTGGAGAGCTATTGCATGTAAAACCATCTTTACATTCCTCAAAAAAACTTTAATTTGCATAATGGAATATTTTCTCAGAATATGTGACTGAAAACCACTGGATATGTCAGGAGAAGTGCAACAGGGTCTGTTATTGTAGAACGGCTCAATACAAATTTTGAAGAAAAAAATAACATTTACTAAAAAAAGTTCAAATTATTTTTGGAAAAAAACAAAACAAATGTACGAATGTGGGAGTGTAATGACACTCTTTGACAATAGTCTTTCAAAATCAGTCACTTTCATCAAAAGTTTATAGGAATAGTCCCATTGATTTTTATTTATACATATATGCTAAAGAAAACTTTTAGAAACAACATGGTGAAAAAACCCAATGTTAATGTTAATATCTTATTCCGTTTAGAAGTTAAAACAGTTTAAAGAGTAAGAACAATGTTCTTAAAGACACCTACAGTATATGTCCTTCAGCATGGTGATGTCATAGAGACACATTCAGCACAATTCTATGTATTTCTTATAAATTTAATCACTTTTTTGACATTATCAAATAACTTTTGGGTTCAATATGTATATGGTGAAATACACAGTTGACATACAAATATTTTGTTCTTTTCTTTATGTATATCACATTTTCAATACGAAAAAAATCAGTCAATTTTAAAGAAATACAAAAAATAATTTTTCATGAAATTGTCGCTATGACATCACAGATGTTGCCAATCTGACACTTTTTGTCAAAATTGGGGAATCTTTAAAAATCCATATCTCCTAAAAGAAATAAGATATTCATCTAATTTCTGTACCAAATTGTTTATAAAATTATGCTCTTTCAAATCAAATTTTACAAAAAGCCACAGGAATATTCCTTCAATACAGCTTTAAAATTCAACATCTCCTATACTGAATGTTCTACTTGTGCATTACTAGATATGCATGTCTGATAAATAAACCAATCCTCATATGAATGAAATCATTCATACGACAAAAAGACAAAAATGATGAGGTCAACTTCAGATAATTTAAACTGCAAACCTTGTCTCCCTTGTGGTCCTTTATAGCCTTCTTCACCATGATCCTTGTCTGCAAAATCTGGTCCAACATTCTGTAAAATTATAATGAAATAAAGTTAATTATGAGCAGAGGCGTGCAAAAGTGTGAATTGATTAAAGATGTATACAGTGTTGGAATTAATAATAAGATTTCCCAGTTCTAAATAAAGGTGTCGGAAATATTCCCACTGAAAAAACATGACGGAAATCATATTAATGTAGCAATTTAAAAAGAAATTAAAATTTTCCGCGAATCCCTGTTTTTCCAGCAGGTTATAACCGCCCGAACCGTAGTTTTATTCCAGGTCTAGATCTATGGATAGGAAGGGAGCAACAACTTGAGCTCATTTGGAAGAAAATATCTATAAACCCTGAAAATAGCACGAAGTTTTATGAAATCTGTTCACCAGAAGGACCAAAAGGGTTTGTGGTTCAGATGCTTTTAAAATCATCAGCTGATTGATTTGAAAAATTTGTATCAACTGTCATTGCATATCATGAAATAATTGTTCCAGGATATTTATTCATAAGCCACACCCACAATGCAGATCAATCAAAATGTTGACAGCATTAGCATCTGCACATTAATTACCAGCATTATCAGAGCAAGTATGATCCAAAAATGGTTGCTTATTTATCCTATTTCAAGAATTTGTCAGTATGTCCCACCTACTCATTAACATTCATGACATCACTACCACAACATTAGAACATATGTACAGACCATGACCCATCTGAGTACTATATATAGCACAAATCTGATATATGGTTCATGAAATACAATAGGCCTATGGTGTTTACATCATTTAGCACTTTCACATTAAGCCACGCCCACCATGTATATACCAAAAACAATAAGGCGCCTCTATGGACCATGGGCTACCTGTGTACCACATATGACATGAATCTAATGTATCGTTCTTGACATATCACGTGTACGAGCTGGCCATCATAAACATACACACACACCCAGACATGTAGATGGTGGAACATACATGTCACTGGGGACATACGTGTGAAACTAGGAAAAAAGGACTTCTGTATTAAAGGACTTAGGTAAAAAAGGATGGTAGAATATTCAAACAATATATGTCTAGATAATATACCCGGCAGTGATTTCATGTTAATTACCATTCCTTCTTGGTAGGAAAGCATACATTGGAAATGGTGATACACTTTTACTCATGTACTTAAACTGCATTCTATCAAAGTGGGTATGAATAAATATTTCCACAGTTTTAATGTGAACATTCAAGTCCCATGTGTATATCTCCACTTGGAAGATGTAAAATCATATGTCCAAAACATCTCAATATTGATGGCGCTATGCACTTTGATGTGTGATGTCATGCGTCTTCTATCATGTAATTAGGGAAGTCAATTTTTGATCTGTAGGTGCAGTCAAGATATTTGGTTACACACCATACACACCAGCATACGATAAAACACTGGGAAATTGGGGAAAACCTTCAAATGGGCTGAAATTTAGAGGTAACTACCTCACAGGCATGAAGATGATACAATTGTCAATATTGAGCTTTCTGCTAACTACAGATATCCCCAATTTCAGGTGTATCCCCAATTGGAAGTGTGTAAACATATTATTATCCCCAATTTCCACCATCTACAAATGCATACACACACACACATACACCATCATGACCACATAGTGTTCCTGATGCTATCGCATAGAAACCAAAAATCGACCATTTTACAGCACTTTGATTTATAAGGCCTTATTGAAATATGCAAATTTTATTCAGATTATGTGACATCACAAGAAGATCACACAACCTATGAGCTTCCATACTTAAACTGATTGTTTTTCAAGCCTTCAATAACATTATTTGAATGGGAGTAGCTGAATATGACAAAGGGGTTTTTAATCTCCATTACATCTTCAATCAAAACTTAGCAGAAAAAAACAGTCTGGAGCTTTTAAGTGACAAAAATTGAGACAAAATTGAAAGAATTACATCAAAGATTTTGAGCTGTCAACCGTACTCTTTCCAACATCACAACACTTGTATTGATACTTTTGATACAATATAAACACTAGTCTGCTGAAGGTTGCAAACTCTCTCTGAATATAAAATCTTAACCTGTCCATACAAGGTATATGGACAGGTAGAGATTTTGCCAGAAATATGATCCTCTTAATATTCTGAACATTTCATTCACATTAACTCATTTCTGAGATATCCGCAAAAAGTGAAAAATTAAGCCCAAGAAACGGCTGGACTTCCACTATTAAAAAAGGTGTGTGACGTGAGAATAAGAACACGGCAAGACCTACAATGCATAACTTTCAGTGTCACATTGACCTAGGCTACTTCAAAACATCATGCTCGTATTTGAGAATGCCGACTTTGATTCTCGTCGTGAGTGCTGCATTGTGTCCTTGAGCAAGACACTTTACTTTACTTGCTTCAGTCCACTCAGCTGTAAAATGAGTACCAGCACTGCTGGGGAGTTAATCTGCGATGGACTGGCGTCCCGTCCAATGGGAGTCATGTACTCTCATTAGCTTGCACCATGGAAACTGGGGATACGCACCGGCTTAATGAGCCTTAATGGCTTGGATGGATTTAGCTTTACGCCAAAACATCAGTTTCATTGAATCAGACATCAGAATATCGCTAAATTAGCAATATGCTAACTTTTTTAGGTTATTTTCTTGTGGATAAAGAAAAAACATTGACTTAAGTTCTGATCCTTTATTTCTTTATGATTGGTAAAGTCCACTTGTTACATTAGACTGTAAGAATTATTGCGTAACTTTCACATAACGTTAGTTTTGTACTGTCCAATCCTTACGTCACGAAAAAACCAAAATGTAATAAGCATACGTTTGGAGACCTAAAACTAAGCCCAATTTCTCACATTTTTGGATCGATTTTGTAAGAAAGTGTTCATGGTGAGTGTTTATGAAGGGCATTTGTATCAATTTATGCAAAGTGGTTGCTACCAGTCCATATACCTATAACATTTTTTTTTTTATGTTTAACGGCACCGCAACAATCAGAGTCAAATGTGCTTAGAGGGTGTTAAAAAATTAAGGTGTAAAAGTTAGGACAGAGAGAATATAGAGGATTCAGAGGAAAGAAAGAGAAGGGGGGTGAGTGGGTGGGGGAAAGGGTGAATTGGGAGAAAAATTAAGGTAAAAAGAACCTATATACTGTATACCTATAACAACAAGAAAAAAGAGTGAGAAGCAGAAGGGTCTGATAGAAGCAGTATTTGTGGCTCAACCTTTGAGACAGATAAGTTCATTTTATTTGACCCTACTACTTGAGAAACCAAGTCCTGTTGAGATTTCATCCCTACGACAATTCTGTGACCATCGCAAGTAAAGCGCTAAGAGAGTTAATTCTCCAAGAGTAACCTCTCAACTAAAAATGAAAATACTATGAACCAAACCAGAGGAAAAAGTGAATAATTATCTGGAACTCGATTTCATCATGATGAAATAACCCTCTTTGGAAGGAATGGACCATCAATCATTCATGGGCATTGCACAAATTCCTTCATACATATATTGCATGATTTATTTTTAGGGTCAGCCAAGGACTAATCTGTTCCACTGTACTGCAAAGGAGGTTTGTGGCTACAGCCCCAGATGAATGACCTATTGTGTACGGTGTAACAATAGCTGGTTGCTAGCAAGTGAAGTGGCTCTCAGGTTGAAAGGTGTGGATTACCCTTGTACTGGTTCACCACATCTTCTTAGAATACTACCTGAGTTGGAGATCACTGTTAGGTCAAGCAGTATCAAACCATCCAAATCAATCCGTAACCTTGGTGTCACTTTTAGTTCTTCGCTTTCCTTATCCAGCCATGTTGACGCTCTACGTCTGTCAATAATTTACCCGTCAGAAACCTCTGGCGTATTCGAAAATTTATCGACACAAATACATGTCACCACCTAGTTCGTGCTTTAATCACATCCAGGTTGGACTACTGCAACTCACTCTTTACTGTTATGTCTCGTAGAGACTTGACAAGATTGCAGCGTCTCCAATACAGAGCAGCGCGTCTGATATTCGGTGTTGGTAGACAAACTGATTCAGGTCCATTGATCAGCAAGCTACACTGGCTACCAATATCAAAACGGGTCACCTACAAAACACTACTCTTTATCTACAAAATCCTGAATGGTGAGGCGCCTTGGTATTTAAAGGATATGATCAAAATAAGGAAACCCACACGTGAATTCAGATCGAGTAATGACTCCACCCGACTTCACATACCCATATCCAATTCTGCCATAGGTGACAAAAGATTTGAAATACTTGCATCCAGATCCTGGAACACTTTACCCACCCACATGAGAACTTCTCCATCCACCACAGTATTTAAAAATCTCTTAAAGACCCACTTATTTTGATATTTTTCATTTTGTTTTATTTTTCTTTGTAAGCGCCATGGTACTTTGGTGAATGGCGTATTTAAGTAACATTTATTATTATTATTATTGTTGTGGTGTATGGTGTAAGAATAGTTCATTGCTAGCGATTAAACTGTGAAGAGGCTCTTGGGTTAGAAGGTGTGGATTACCCCTGATTTTGATAAAACCGAGGTTGTCAGGTTGGAGGGGCCCAAGGGATACAAATTCTTATTGTGGAAGACAGGTAACTACTCCAAGACTCAACCAACAGTATACAGGTAAGCACCCCTATGAAAACAAAGAAAGCTGCAATTTAAACTGGGACTACAAAATAGCACAACGGCATTAAGAACAAAGAAGGTATACTTACTGTGGAAGGATTCCATGCCGTACTTGCTTCTTGACGTAAACAATGCCAGTGGGTGAAACATGTAGGCTCTTTGATGACAGCAACCTTTTTATTTCTGTCGGTGGGACATAATGGGCGCAGCATCCTAGCATATACTCTCCACCCCTGAAATAAATTAAAATATTGTGAGGATTTTGTAAAAAGAAAACATTCACTGTTTCTTGTACACTGATTTGATCATTTATTTAGGCTACCAGTGGTCTAGAACTCAAAATTGCGTCTTCTCAGAGGACTGGAGTAAGAAATTATTTTACCTCTTAAAGTTAACGCCCTCATATGAAGAGCATTCCTAGATAATCTTTCATTCGACTGCCTGGAATTCAAAAGCGATAATACCTCTAGCAGATCATTAAGTCCATACTAGGCCTATCAAGCTTATCCACAGTTCCCTTGGAGAAAGCGGATGACAGCACATGACACGCCCCTGGACAGGACGCCAGTCCATTCCATGAGGGTAAATTCAGTGGTCAAGCAAGTTATCCCATATGAAAGAGGACTTTAAAAAGAAACAAAATGGTGAAGAAAGCATTACAAAATCTTATTGTAAGGAGATATTTAGGTTTAAAGCTCTGTCTTATTTTTGTAGAAATGACTGGTGTAGTAAGTCTACTATGGAAGGTTGGTGCCCTTATCCTCACATTCTTAACACTTGTTAATGTGTTCTAAAAAAAATATGTTTTGATTTTTTACTATTTCAATCATTTTTCCTCAAACTTTCTTTTGGTGGTACATTACAATTATCTTTACAAGATTCTATTTTACTACTTTCCTGACAAATCCAATGGTTTTTTAACCACAAAATTGAAGGATTAAATATGATAGAATACAAAAAGAATTTGAGGAATCTAAGGCAATAACATCACAACTAATCTGATTTCAGTCGTTTTCACACAAATGATACCAAACTTCAAACTTAAATATCTTCTTAACTGAAAAAGATTTTTGAATGCTTCCTGTGCAATTTTGTTACTTTCAAAGTCCTCTTTCAAATGAGAGAAACATGGTTGACCCCTAAACTTATCCTTAAACTTCCCAGCAGTGCTGGATACTCAATTTACAGCTGAGCGGACTGGCGCAAATAGAGTAAAAGTGTTAGGGTCAAGGACACAATGCAGCAGGGCTTGCGGAGGGAATTGAACCTGGTACCTTTTGCTTACGAGCATGACTCCTTAACCACCGAGCCACTGCTTCCCTTCTAGCAGATTATTAGTCGACACTAACTAAGACCTACCTTGCAATATGTTCTACTCTTCCTAAGCATGTTGAAAAACAATAGTTGTAAGCGATCATCATGGATGGGTACAGAGACTGAAAATCAAGGACGATGACCGGATCCTCATAGAATTTGGACTCTGGTTCCAGGATAAGGGCGACACATTCTGCCGCTTTCATGCTATTTAAAAGTAAAAATCAAATGCCAACGTCAAAAAAATATATATGACAGCTTGGATCATATATTAAAAGCACAATTCTTACATTTTGTTGTTTGAGCAGTACCCTGAAAACATGGGGTGTGTCATTCAAAAAAGAAAAAAACCAGCTCATTAATTGTTTGTTTGATGAAAGCTTAACGGCACCATGACAGCAAGGGTCAAATTGTGTCGGAGAAGTTAGATCATTCCAAAAGTAGGAAGAAAAGAATATCGGAAGAGTGTGAGAGAAGTACGGGGACTAATTGCCAGGAAGCTGGGAAAGTGGAAAAGTATGTGGGCGTTATGCATACTTTGTGCAGCTAATGTAGAGTTTGAATATGTCGTTTTGTATAGATCTCAAATAAATCATTTTCCAGATGACAATAAGTACCCAATGATAAGATCTCAAATAAATCATTTTCCAGATGACAATAAGTACCCAATGATAAGATCTCAAATAAATCATTTTCCAGATGACAATAAGTACCCAATGATAAGATCTCAAATAAATCATTTTCCAGATGACAATAAGTGCCCAATAATAAGATCTCAAATAAATCACTTTCCAGATGACAATAGGAAAAAATGATAAGATCTTAAATAAATCATTTTCCAGATGACAATAAGTACCTAATGATAAGATCTCAATTAATCACTTTCCAGATGAAAGTAAGTACCCAATGATTCAAGATTTATAGCAGGCACGAAGTCTAATACAATCCTTATTTCATATGATAAACGATAAAATCAACTACCAAAAACAGCAAGTCAAAAATCTTATTCCTATCTCAAGCTACTCATGTTTAAAGTCCATTTTGTTCAATTCTGCATTGAAATATTGTGCATGATGACACTAAATCCCCAACAGGGATATAAAGATTATAATGTATTTCTTTATCAATTTTATATAAATCAGAATAGAAGAAGCTTATATTCCAAAACAGCATGTTTTGATAATTTAATGTGTACACAAAAATGTCCTTTGACCCTTACAAAAAGAAGATACATTTTTCATAAGCTTGAAAACTTGAGGTAGATTAAAAAGAAATACAAAGCATTCCAAACTCCTGCTGGGTTGGGGACATCATTTTCTGCATGTTTTATACTAAAAATGGCGGCTCTCATAGCAGTAGCATTTAAGTTTTAACAATGACGAAAAATGTGTTAGAATGGTTTGGGAGGTATGAAACTGGAGTAAGAGGATTTGCTATTTTTAATTCTATCATATAAAATAACGATTATGTCTCTGTTAAGCATAACATACAAGTAGCAATAGAGAGTTGACTTTTTAAATTTCCAAGGACAGGATTCATCTTGGAGTTATATACTTATTTCAGTGGCACCACCAGGGTTTGATATTGAGGAAAGAGGGGGAGGAGGGGAACCTTTTTGGCATGGGGTCAAGGGCCACTTGTGGGATCCAGGGACAAAGCCCTGGTGGGGTCCAAACTTTACATTTTCCAAGTTATAGATACCCCAAAATACTGAATATGTGCAATACACAGCTTTAAAAAAAAACTTAATTAAGATGATTACAAACGATCTAGTACAGCAGCAAATAATTTTGCAATTATACACACTACCCCCTTCCCTCATTAAAAAAATCAAAAATAACCATTTGGAACAAAATGATTTTTTTTTATATTTCGGACATGGGGGGGGGGGGGTGTCCCCCCCTTCTCCCCTCCGTTGTGATGGCGCAACTTATTTCTTCACTGTTCCCCAAATCAAGAACCACAATTGCTGTTTAAACTTAATTTGTTTCAAAGTCTGCCATAAAAGTGACAGTTAAATCTCATACATCGCATAAATTTACAGATTGAAAACTTTAAGCAGGCTGATATAATCTTAATTTAAAATTTACCATTTTTTTGATATTTAGTTCTTGGAGCATAAATTCTCAAGTAACACATATCAACTTACTTGGCTCTTTGTTGAACACTAGGAGAGACAGCCACGTAGTTCTGAACTTTTGCTTGTCGTAACATCATGGACTCCACTCGATACTACAAACACAAGAAACACACATTTAGAGAGACAAGAACTTTGTAAGGAAGCATAAAGCCATACACAAATATCTTTTGATTTGAATATTACAGGGAAAATATTCAAATAGGAAAGACACAAAGTGATATCTGCTTGGAGATGTGTATAACAAATTTTGTTCAATTCTACATATATTATAAGCATAGTTACTTTAAGGAATAATCCCACGGACTATTATTGGTTTGTTGATGTTTAACGGCACCGCGACAGTCAGAGTCAAATGTGCCAAGAGGGTGTTAAACACTAAGGTGCATGAGGTTAGACAGAGATGGTTGGGAGAGGGTAAATGGTGTAAATGTTATCACAAATATTAAAGGAGTATTCCATTGAATTTTCATTTTCATATTTATCTTAGAGGACTGTTAAAGAAACAAATTGGCAACAAAAAGAAAAACATGTTGTTATCTTATTCTGTTTAGGAGTTATTCCATTTTAAATCTTTCACCAGTGTGTTGAAAAGTGACCTTGAAGTGGTAAAGTGTGATGTCACAATTGCAGATTCAAGACAATGTTTATTTATTTCTTTGAAAGCTAATTGCCTCTTTCTAAGTTATTGAAACAATTTTCTGGTTTATTTATTGAGATGTGGTATAACATGCCCTTACACAAACATGCTTAGTAATAGTAATTGTAATTATTTTATATAGCGCCCTTTCTATACAAGTATATTCAAGAGCGCTTTACAAACATCAGAGCTTTAGTATAGGGAAGAGCTGCCCAAACGGCGCGTCATTCATCCATTAGCTCAGGGAAGTAAATGAACACCGCGTTTTCACGCTTCTCTTCTCGAATAGTGTCCAGAGAACCAGGTAGGGTGTGACTGTCCTACCTTCGGGACTGACGCATTAACGAAGGATGTTGAGCGCCATTCGACCATTGTCACTTCTCTCACAGCTGAATGGGGAGCAGGAGCTGTGTACTTCCCCTTTGATGATCAGCGTATTTGTCTGCATAGCTGTGGAAAAATGGGTTAGACCAGACCGGGGCTTGAACCCAGTACCTCCAGCAGCTCAGTCGTGCACTCTACCAACTGAGCTACCCGACTCCTGTCCATCTGCTCGTGTACCTCAAACTCTCAATGAATTACAAATAGATCAAGAATAGCTCTGATCTGCCTTTATGACATCACACATTACATTGCAAGGTCACTTTTCAACACACTGGTGAAATTTTTGAAATGCACTAACACCTAAACAGAATAAGATATCAACATAGTTTTTTCACCAATTTGTTTCCTGTACCATATAAACGAAGGTGAAAATTAGTGGTAATATTCCTTTAAAGAATTAGTTCAAAGGTCAAGCATGTTTATCTTATATGAAAGGGGACTTCAAAATAAAAACATTTAAATGGTGAAGAAAGCATTCAAAAATCTGATTCTATTGAGGAGATATTTAGGTTTAAAGTTTGGTATCATTTGTGTAGAAACGACTGAAATCAGACAACTCATGATGTCATAGCCTCAGAATCCTTAAAGTCTTTATGTATCCTATCATATTTTGTCCTGCAATTTTGTGGCTTTAAAACCATGGGGTATGTCAGGAAAATAGTAAAACTGATTTAGGAAGGGTATTTATGATATACCACCTAAACAAAGTTTGAGGAAGAATAATTTAAAAAGTAAAACAAAATTAGATAAACTTTCTTTAAAATACATCAAGACTGAGGATTCTGAGGCTGTGACATCACAATTAGTCTGATTTCAGTCGTTTCTACAGAAAAGATACCAAACTTTAAACTTGAATATCTCCTTAACGGAATAAGATTTTGAAATGCTTTCTTACCATCATGTTTCCTTTGAAGTCCTCTTTCATATAAGATGGACATGCTTGACCACTGAACTAATCCTTTAATAGAAATGAAAATTTCAAGACAACATACCTGTGAGCCTCTAGAGAAGACACTGAAAAACTCAATCCCAAACACCCTGGCAAGCTCGCTGGTGCCAGCAATCAGGTCAAGCTGCTTCATCATCTTAATATCAGCTTGAACTCGAAATGAGTAGTACTCAACCACCCGCCATCTGGAAGAAAGAAGGGAATGTTAAGATCATTAGCTGGTCCAAAATAACAAGATCAGGCCAGACATTTCCCTATATCTTTTTCTTTATTTTGAAACCACAAGCAATTAAAGGATTAGTTCAGTGGTTGAGCAGATCATCTTATATGAAAAAGGACTTCAAAAGAAACATGATGGTGAATAAAGCATTTCAAAATCTTATTCCGTTAATGAGGTATTCAAGTTCAAAGTTTGGTATCCTTTCTGTAGAAACGACTGAAATCAGACTCGTTGTGATGTCACAGCCTCAAGATTCCTCAGTCTTTATTTATTCTAAAGAAAGTTTATCTAATTTGTTCACTTTTTAAAATATTTATCCTCAAACTTTGTTCAGGTGGTATATCATAAATTTACCCCGCTAAGCGTAGCGGGGATATTTACGAGAGTTATACTTACCTTCCATGCTATAATATGCAATCTGGTCATACGACCTGATTCTAACGCACTTCTAACCGAACCTAAAAAACGCAGTAACCAGCCAAGCCCTGACCTCCATAATACCTCTGTACCACCTCACTCAACATTCCACCGAGGCCTGAACGAGAGGGGAGGCGGGAGTGGATGCATGGAAGGTAAGTATAACTCTCGTAAATATCCCCGCACGCTTAGCGGGTAAATTTACTTCAAGTTATACCTTACCTTCCATGCTATAATATGCAATCAGATTGCAACCGAGGATAGGAAGGAAGGGAGTTCAGATCGCCGCACAATTTTTTTTTTTTTTTTTTTTTTTAATGGCTGGTACGAAAACTCACACGAACCGAATCCCGTTTAAAGGACGAAATTCCTTCACCTCGGAAGGATGAAAGACCTCAAGAGTGGGAGGAACTAAAACATAGGAAACCACGGCGAGGTACAGTCAAACCGAACAAGGCACCATTCGTTGACAGTAACGGAGGCAAACCTCGAAAGAACCTGAGCGTAAAGCCCAGAAAAACAAGCCAACCGAAGAGCGTTTGGACACAATTACAGCAAAGTGTCCACAAAAACGCCACAAGCCACACCGGATTCGCCCACGAGACAGAACCGGCGAGGAAACTACGATTGGGAACGGCGTGTACCAACGAAACGAATTGAAGAAATCCCGGACAAGGGAAAAATTCGTTAGCGCATGACCGCGTAAGAGCTAAAGTTAGCGGGGAACACGAACGCGTCGAAAAGTGAGTCAGACCAAAAACAAGAGAAAAACCGCAAAGCGGTTTCTCAACGCCGCACGAGATCCCGTGAAAAGAGGTTATGCCCCGAACCCGAGTGCATACCGCGGCCGTTCTATGAACAGTTCAGACTACTTTAACAGAAAGCCACTGGATGATCTATCGGAGGAAATTGTCACATGACACACTACGAAGAGATCTCCCAGAACTCACCAGTGGTCGCGAGTCAAAGACCGTGAGACCCCACCGGAAAAACCCTGGTGGATAGCTGCAAGGTATCCCAGAGCTCATGACGGAACTAAGCTGGAGAGAGGGCCCACCTCCACAACGGGAGGGGCGAACAACCCTCAGAAAAGCCATGCTACGCCGAGGAAAGGCGGCCGAGGCCACACCATCAAACGAAGCGCTCCGGGACTGAGATGCAGTCCGCCGGAGCCCGGAAAGAGACAAAAATCGTCCCTGACCCGAGGCTCGTGACGTGAAGCCTGCAAGGTCTCGAGCAGCCAAAGTTCGCCCTGCGCCGAGACGAAAAAGGTTCAAGTACCCCCAAGTTTCCGACAGAAGGGGTCTCAAGGAAAGTGCCCGACCTTGATCAAGAAGCCCCGGCCGGCACCGACGGTGATATCTGACGGGTGAAAACTTCGCTCCGTACACCAGGTGGGAGCACCGCACCACCACCAAAGGGTGTGACCACCGACTGAACGTGTAAAGCGGAGGGACTGAACGACACCATCCGCAGCCCAGAAAAAGCTGCCGACCCTGAGCAAAGGTTGTTGAAACCGACTGACCAAAAATCAAAGGCTAGCGAAACAAAAGGCAGGCCGTTAATATAAAACGATACAAGAAGGGCTGCCAACCGTAAGGCTATGTAGCTGTGAGACGGCATGGGTCGTGAAGATCGCGGAGCCGCATACAACATAGTCGACGGCACCAAGCGAGGTCCGAAAACTGTAGCAGTTGCGGGACGCGTAGCTCCAGGCCACGCCTATCAACAGCGAAACTTGTCTAAGAAGTTGACTGGAGAAAGTGTTAACGTACTCACGTATAGTAACAACCTTGAAACCGCGGAGCCTATGGCTACGGGCGAGAAAACGAATACCGTATGTCTGTACGGGCAGTTAAGTAACAGGCCGTAAAACCGCAAGGAAGCAGCTGTAAGGTGTTAAAGTATGGAAGGAACCATACGTGCCGTTGCTGGTAATAGCTACCCCAAACGTAAGGGTGTCTACCAAAAGGCCACCTATGGTCAAGAAAAATATCCTTCATGGAGGTAATATTGACAAGTAGGGGGTAATGTACTACGTCAACCGTATGAGTCATAAACCCCAACACGGGTAGAAATCACGAAAGAGGTGACGTCCTGTGTATACTACACGGACCGTTAAACACCCTGCACCACGGAGCGGAAAAGCGCGTGGCTACTGGGGAGACTTACGCGCACAAAGCACGCAACCCCGTTAAGTATAATAGATCCGTTATGGGTCTACAAAGGCGTCAGCATGACAAGTAAAAACCACGAGTCCCGCTAACGATGTCGCTGTGCACCACGGAGCAAAAGCTCGTGGCTACGCGAGGGGACAACTGGTACTGGTACGTGTCCCAACGGCGTAGCTATCAGTACCAAAGGACCGTCTAGGACCACGATAGCGTGAACGCACTACACCTGTAACGTGAGTCGTTATCTCATTATACCTCTATTCACCACGGGCCACCGAGTAAGTGGCGACGCGTAGGGAAGAAGTACACAGCACGCGTTCCGTTGAGAATAGGTAAAATATATATAAATTGAGGCCGTAAGAAATAACGGAGGAGTTCACGTGCCACGCAAGCTATACGAGTCGTAAACTGAGTTTGTTCCATCACGGACTCTACGAAACCGGTAGCTGCGTGGGGAAGAGGGGGACTACCGTCGTACTCAGCACGCGTGTCCCGGGAAGAGAAACGCCGCGAACACAGTAGTTCATGGCTACTGGTCCTCTACCACACAGCCGCGCCGCTGGTATAGGCCGTTAACTCCGTTTGTATAAAATCACACGGAGCCGCGAAGCCGGGCGGCTACGCGTGGGGACTGCCGTCGAACGCTAAAAACGCCCCAGCAAGAAAAACGACCGCGAACACTGCACCACGCGGCTAACGGTCGCAATATCCCGGTTCCGATACCGGGTTTATCGACGTTGTACGAAACCGCGTTAATATCTGTAGAATGGGAGCGAAGGTCTCGTTCGACGCAAGAATCACATCCGGAGTAGTTTGAACGGTCGTGGAACTACGTAACACGGAGGGAATAGCTCGTGATGGTATGCCTCCGTAAAGAAGGGAATCTTATCACCCGAGCGCCAGGCCTCGAAACCCGAGCAAGCGCTAACACGCGACGCATCCTGGGAGCGTGGCGCACCCGACAACGGGACTCGCCCCGTGTCCATGAACTGGTGAAAAACTATGCGGAACCGTGGACGTTCAACGCGAAAATCTCACCAAGTCAGCTCACGGACGTGGGGATCTCGAAACTAACGGGTGTGACGACGTTTATGCGTTACCTTGCTGTAGAACTAAGCAGCACTACAGACCCAAACGTCATCCCATGCCCCGGACGGAGCCGCCAAGTTGTGTTACGGACCTGTGCGGGGTCGTAAAACAAGCCGTGGGGGCCGTATGGAACCGATTACGGAGCCGTCACGGACCCTAATGGACCCGATGCAAAGGAATCCAATGGCTCTACAACTAGCCATAAAAAGGGGACTAACTCACGTAAGACCCGTAGGGCGCCGCCTCTTGTTGGCCGACCGGTCCCATCGCGGAACCGAGGACCACAGCGGTGTACACGGGTTTGAACAAGTCGATAACACCAAAGCGCAACCTAAGAAGCGTTTACATGCGGACGATCGCAGGACAGTCAAGGCGTAACGCACCGACACTAGGGACCTGCCCGTCGTGTCGATGATAGAGGCGCAAAACAACGCGGAACTGTGACGTTCAACGCGAAAATCCTACAGAGGCAGTTCACACGGCCGTGGGACAGCGTAGCTATGACCAAGCAGCTTCCTAGCTAGCGAACTCAACCGGGTTCATCGTACAGTGCACGTTATCCCGTTGCAAAAACTCCGAAGTCGTACAGGCCCGCACGGTCAGAGAAGCGTTTGCACGCTATGCAAAGCGGGACCTCTGAGGTGCGTAACGCGTGCCCGCGACGGAGGCCTGTCCTCCGTGCCTACGATACTGGTGAAAGTAATTGCGGAAATGTAACGTTCAACGCGGATAATCGTATAAATGGTGTTCACATGATCGTGGAACTGCGTAGCTAATGGCCATGGAACCATGAATAGAATAGCTCTCACGGCGCTATACTACTTGTGAAGATTATCACTTGTCACCTGGCCACATAGCTCGTAGCTAGCGGGTGCATATCCGGGTAAATCGTCACGTGTACGATATCCCGTTACAAAACTACGGAGCCGCCTCCGAACACCGAGCCGCACGCTCGGTCGCACCTTGAAAAATACCGGTCGCGGTGGAGTCTGTGCTCCGACCACGCCGCTGGAACCCAATCGCTGCAAAGAGTACCACGAATGGACTCGCAGCATAATCTGCACGCGTAACGCGTGAGATGGATGTGACCGGAGCGTTGGTGAAAATAATTACGGAACGGTAATGTTCAACGCAGACAATCTTAATTGCGTTCGCACGAGTCGTGGAACTGCGTAGCTAATGGCTACGGGACCAAGAAGAAAATAGCTGTCGTGATGCTATACTTCTTGTAAAGAAAGTCATCTGTCACCGGACCACGTAGCGTAGTAGCTAGTGGGCGTATAACCGGGTGAACCGTGCAGTGTATGCGTTATCCCATTAAAGATAAGTTCCGCTCACTGGAGCCGCCCAATGGAAGCGAAAGGACCCGTAAACGCGGACCGTGGAATCGTATGGAACCGCACGGACCCGTAAACACGGGCCGCGGAAACGCCCAATGGAACCGTGCGGACCCGTAAAACACGGACGTGGAACCGCACGGACCCGTAAACATGGGCTGTGGAACCGTATAACTGTCGTAGCCGTTGGCTACGGGACCAAGAAGAAAAATAGCTGTCTCAATGCTATACTTCCGGATGAACGTGCACGGTGTACGTCTTTCAAGAGGCGCTCCGCTAGGAGTGGCGGCGCCCCGCCTCCCTGGCTTTGGACCTGGGTGGCGGTGGGGAGACGAAGAGGGCCTATCAGACCGTCGCTTCTCCACTTTCTCCGCCGCTCTTTGAAAGTACCGGTCGCGGTGGAGTCTGTGCTCCGACCACGCCGCTAGATCCCAATCGCTGCAAAGAGTACAGGGATTTGACTCGCAGCATAATCTGCACACGTAACACGTGAGATGGATGTCACCAGAGCGTCATTTAAAGAAGCGTTTGCACGCTACGCATCACGAGACATCCTGGGTGTGTAAAAACATCGACACTCGGGGACCTGTCCTTCATGTCCATGATACTGGTGAAAATAAATACGGAACTTGTAACGTTCAACGTAGACAGTCTTAATTGCGTTCACACGAGCCGTGGAACTGCGTAGCTAATGGCTACAGGACCAAGAAGAAAAATAACTGTCAATGCTATACTTCTTGTCAAGAATGTCACCTGTCACCTGACCACGTAGCTAGTGGGCGTATAACCGATTAAACCGTGCGATGTCGTGAACCCGTTAAATACGGACCCGTGTAAACACGGGCCGCGGAACCGCCCAATGGAACCGTCCGCCCGTAATAACGGGCCGCGGAACCGTCAATGGAACCGTCCGCCCGTAATAACGGGCCGCGGAACCGTCCGCCCGTAACAACAGGCCGCGGAACCGTATGGATCACGGAACCGTCCGCCCGTAATAACGGGCGCGGAACCGTATGGATCCCGGAACCGTATGGATCCGTCCCCGAACCGCACAATGCCCGCACATAGGGCTGCGGAACCATCAGGGATGGTCCAACGGAACCGTATGGAACCGTCCGCCCGTAATAACGGGCAGCGGAACCGTATGGAACCGCCCAATGGAACCGTCCGCCCGTAATAACGGGCCGCGGAACCGTATGGAACCGTCCAATGGAACCGTCCGCCCGTAACAACGGGCCGCGGAACCGTATGGAACCGCCCAATGGAACCGCCCGCCCGTAACGGGCCGCGGAACCGCCCAATGGAACCGTTAGCCCGTAACAACGGGCCGCGGAACCGTATGGAACCGCCCAATGGAACCGTTAAGCCCGTAACAACGGGCCGCGGAACCGTATGGACTCACGGAACCGTCCAATGGAACGTCGCCCGTAACAACGGGCCGCGGAACCGTATGGACTCCCGGAACCGTATGGAACCGTCCCGGACTCACAACAACCAGCGTTCACGCGTTACAAGGGTTGTGGAATCGAGCAGGGACTGTCCAATGGAACCGTTGGAACCGTGTTTACAACTTAGGCGGCGTTCGTTAACGCCCCTAAGAGGTTATCTCTCTCTCTCTCTCTCTCTTACCGTTACGCTCTAGGTATAACGCCTCTAAGAGCGTAACCTTCTCAGTGAATCTCTTTTATATCTGAAAAGAGAAGAACATATATCCATGCGTACATACACAAATACGGCAAAGTAAGTATGATCTTACGGACACGCTAAAGAGAGATGAGGCCTAGCAGTCTAAACAGAACATCAAAACTCTCTTAAACAGAAAAATTTTTTACTGAAAAATAAATCTCTTAAGAGAAGAACGTAAGTCCAAGCGTACAAACCTAAACACGGCAAAGTAACTATGATCTTACGGACACGCTAAAAGAGAGACGAGGCATAGCATTCTAAACAGAACAACAACACTTGCTTTAACAGAAAAAATTTAAAACCAAAAAATTTTCTATCTGAAAAACTTTAGAAACCGAAAACGATCCAACGTAATGACTTTACTAGCGCGGGGTAGCGTGGGAAACACCAACCACTGTGTACTTGAGGTCTGTAAAGATAAAAGGAAAGATTATTTTCCTGTAATTAGGTCGTCGGAGAGACCCACCCACGTCTCTCCGACACCCCAATTTCAATCCTGAAAATTAAATATTTTATCTCAAAACTGTGTGAGAAAAATAAAAATATTCATATGCTGTTAACGTGAAAACGAAAAATAAGCTCGCTAGTAACAACTGTAGCTCCTAGAGTTGTTACAGGGCGACCCACATTTACCCAGCGGTGACTATGACCCAATGCGCATGCGCCAAAATCGAAAAAGGAAATTGGCTTAATGCATACGAGAAGGTGTACTGAAATATCCTAACGTGCTAAACTATACATAGTATAACGCTAGGGTCACCTCGAGGCGGGTGGGGCTAAGGGAGAAAAGAGACTAATTCCCCGGGGCGAGAGGTCCCTAGACAGGCACAACCTGTGCTCTAGGACCTAAAACACCCACCACGAGAGTAGGGACGCTCTCGAACTAGCCACTCGCTATGTGCGAATGGAGACAAAACCCGCTATCCTAAGTGTAGGCTACACGGGTAAAGTCGTGTAGGTCGGCCAAGAAATCTCGGACCCATGGCTATCTCACCCTTCTCTCGGAAGACTTGAAAAGGCGAGCCAGATGAGAACGGGCAGCGTAAAAACCCTTCAGGTAGAAGCTGCCGAAGAGAAAAGAGTTAGAAAGGTTAATTATAAATATAAAATAAAAGTGACCAGTTTTCAGCGATGTTAGTGAAACAACGCGCTGAAAAAGAGTGAGGTGGTACAGAGGTATTATGGAGGTCAGGGCTTGGCTGGTTACTGCGTTTTTTAGGTTCGGTTAGAAGTGCGTTAGAATCAGGTCGTGTGACCAGATTGCATATTATAGCATGGAAGGTAAGGTATAACTTGAAGTAAATACCCTTCCTAGATTCTATTGACTACTTTCCTGACATATCCCATGGTTTTAAAGCCACAAATTCGTAAGACAAAATATAATAGAATATAGAATCTAATGCTATGACATCACAACTAGTCCGATTTCAGTCATTTCTACACAAATGATACCAAACTTTAAACTTAAATATCTCCTTTAATGGAATAAGAGTTTTGATTGCTTTCTTCACCATTTTGTTTCTTTTGAAGTCCTCTTTCATATGAGATGGACATGCTTGACCACTGAACTAATTAATCCTTTAACAGAATAAGATTTCTAAATGCTTTCTTCACCATTTTGTTTGAGAGAGTTGAACACACAATTACAATAACGGGGTCGTCGCCTGCGTATTCGGTTATGATAGTACAAATGCTATCACGAAACCCTTAATACGACCCGGACGAGAACACAGGTACGACGTACGGACAGACATAACATCGACAACCAAGTCAATGTCCACGGCCTTTGATAACCAGTTGTGGTGCACTGGCGTGTCTACCCACCCCAGGATTGAACCCGGGGCCTCGTGGTCTGTAGACAGGTATGATAACCGCTACACCACAGTAGGTAGATGGACATGCTTGACCACTGAACTAATCCTTTAAGCGCAGGTTGCACTTGCTGATAAGTTTCCACACACATCTCACTCAAATTACACAAGCCACCACAAGCCTTCACTGTGCTTGCAGAGTACATTACACAATGGCCCTTTTAATTCAAGTAGGTGTTTCATGCCTGGATAAACTATTACTTAGTGGAAAGTTTATTTCAGGGAGGATAATCGCTTATTAACAGTATTTGGATTACTAGTGGATTGGACTTGCTGGTACAGAATTTTAAGGAGAGTCACAGCTAATGATTGGAATTCATTTGTGAAGGGTAGTTAGGTAGTTTTAGGTACAGGTGACAATTAGATCATTATTTTGTATAAACAAAACTTGTGATGTGATTAATAGAAAACTGACCAAAACTGACTGTCTTATTTCTTTGATTTTTTTAATATTCAGTTAGGTAGGTAGAGTGGAGATTTTACATCTCTTTTTCAACAGCTTAGGTTATATCGAGATGTCCACAGCTGTTTGATAAACCAGTTGTGGAGCACTGGTGAATGAAAAAAAATATATAAAGATTTTGAAGAATCTGAGGCTGTGACATCACAGCTAGTCTGATTTCAGTCGTTTCTACAGAAAGGATACCAAAATTTAAACTTCAATATCTCCTTAACGGAATAGGATTTTTGAACGCTTTCTTCACTACTTTGTTTCATGTGAAGTCCTCTTTCATATAAGATGGACATGCTTGACCCCTGAACTAATCCTTTAAAGCAGTACTTCAAGCAGTAGTTCGAAAAAAATGAAGTCAATTTCACAATCCCTTATCAGACAAGTCAACGGAACGACCGTGACTTTGGTGACTTACATCAAATACACATTGGCTGCACTTGTTATCACAGTGGCCAACTATACCGATTACGCCAAATATACGGATATGATTGAACAAAGGATGAATTATTTCTACGAAGTATTCAGACTGTTTGAATATATTATACATGATGAATAACTTTGGCTATACATTTTCAGTCCACTGCACCCAAACTCACCAGAGTGTTTATAACTCACTGATGAAAACATCCTTTTAAAATTCCAAATGAATCCTCATTCCCACATTACACGCATGACTTGGCCCTGCAGTAGCCAAATCCACAATACCTGGTCCTTCGGAGTAAGTTCTATTGTGTGCATATAGATGATTGGGAGTGTAATTACTGATGCATAAAATCACTGAACTAGCAGAACCTAAAAGTCATACCCGCCGAAATGGAGGTTCTTGCAGGTAAAAAGACTGACAATTTGTTGCGAGGATTGGGTGAAATGATGTCATTCAATCTCCTTTACATATTGAGATGAACTCATACAGTGTGCTTTGAGTTGAGAAAATCTCTGTTCTATATCTCTAGTCTTGAATCAAGGGTAAGCATCTTCAAACAAAAATGTATCAAAGTAGAGAAACACAATCTATTTGCTAAATTTTACTCCAGCAGTGCTTCTGTTTAAAAATATCTATTCAATTTCATGACTGATCCTTCATAACACTCAACCTGAGCTGACTATGTTTATCTTGAACCAATCAGCTCAATCTGCAATTCTATGCCTCCCATGAACTAATCAGCTCCGTTTGCAATTTTGATCTGCATTTCAGATCTGCATTTGTTGATGTAAACGGCACCGCGACAGTCAGAGCCAAATGTTCCAAAATCTGCATTTCAGACCACACAAAAGCAGAAGTTTGCCAGTGCCCAAAACTAAATACAGCTCACCCAAAATCGTTTGCTCTCACAGAAGTGTAGCATGTCAGTGGGGAGTATAGGGTAGGGATTTGTGCAAGGGATTGTACCATGAGAAGAAGATACACAGACTTACAATACAGATCATGATGTATGTGTTTGACTTGTGGCAGGACAGTTCTTTTAATATCGTCATACTAGACTTTACATGAGAAGGCTGAATGCTAACAAAAAAAGTGGTATGTGAAGAGTTAGCGACGGATTTCGCAACATAATATAACATAGGTAACTTGATAAGAAAGATGAACCCAGGCAGTTACTAAATTGCGATGAACATAGTTTTTCACAAAGGATAATCCCTTACCTCAATAAGTGTGTTTTGTGGTCGTACCAGTCTGACAGATCTCTAAAAGAGTGGAGTGGCACCCTCTGATGTAACACATGGTACACAACATTCTCAAAACTGTAGATGTTGAGAGTGATCTGCAGGGAGAAGTAAATATATTTTAAGCATGCATATTTTACTTCCCAATTTTTTTGCATCAGGTAACAAAATTTATCTTAGTTTTTAGTAACAATGATAATTCTTTTCTTTAATCAACATCATCTTGTATTATTCACAGCAACTACTCCTGCATACGTCCTTTCTGGAATGCATGATACTATGGACAAAACAATATTCACACATGGAAACTCAAACAACAGCTTTACTCTAAAACTTTCCACATTTCTTCCATGAATATTCCACATTTCTTCCATGAATATTCCACATTTCGGCCATGAATATTCATCATTTCGGCCATGAATATTCAACATTTATAATCTATTTTTGCTATAGTTGGACTACTTTGTACAAGCATTTCTTCAGAGTTGGAATTAATTATAAAATTTCCCACGGTTCTGAATAAAGATGTCGAAAATCTTCCCACAACAAATCATGACAGAAATACTATTAGTGTAGTGAATACATCTTTATATGCTTCCCTCTTTTACAATTTAAAGTACTATTCATCACCCAATTACACAGGGGACGTTTTTAGAGCACACATTTAACACATATACTGTTGCTTACTCAAGAAATTGATTTAAAAAAATCAACAAAATATTTCCGTGCGTATTCCTATTTTTCCAGCGGTGATAAACATCGGAACTGTACATTTATTCCAGGTCTGGTCTTCTGCCACTGTGACTGATGTTACTGTATTGATATATGGACTATTCTCCAGTCAGTTACATATATGACAGACTGTGGAATGGCTCCAGCAGATCCCTGGAAGACCGTAGGGTCCTAATAACCATTCTCCAGTCCGTTACGTGTGTGACAGACTGTGGAATGGCCCCAGCAGATCCCTGGGAGACCGTAGGGTCCTGACAACCATTCTCCAATCCGTTACATGTGTGACAGACTGTGGAATGGCCCCAGCAGATTCCTGGAAGACCGTAGGGTCCTGATTGGACCATTATCCAGTCAGTTACGTGTGTGACAGACTGTGGAATGGCCCCAGCAGATCCCTGGGAGACCGTAGGGTCCTGACAACCATTCTCCAGTCACTTACGTGTGTGACAGACTGTTGAATGGCCCCAGCAGATCCCTGGGAGTCCCTAGCTCCAGCAGGTCCCTGGGAGTCCCTAGCTCCAGCAGATCCCTGGGAGACCCTAGGGTCCTGACGACCATTCTCCAGTCCGTAACGTGTGTGACAGACTGTGGAATGGCCCATATGCATTTTGTAGGAAATAAATCTTGAAACACTACATACAATTGTATCGCTCACTTATGCCTCACAACTGATTTCTAAAAGTGTGCACAGCAGCAAGAACACTCTCAGCCCAATTATGAAAGGAGACTATTGTTCATCAAAATTGCTTAATTTGACCTGCTATGATCTTATATTCTTGACCTTTGGTATCATCTCCAAACAAAATGCCTTTACATGATATCTGAAACGTGGTGAAAACATTCATGCTGGTGGCTTCATATAATACACTGTCACAGAAAGGCAAAAGAGCCGTCTCTGTATTCATCACAACATTGAGTCATTAATGAAATTCACCATGAGAAAAGAATTTGAGTGAGTTATGAGTCCAGCAGCTATCAATCATCGATCAAAAATCATTACTGTATCTGCAGAAATGTTTAAAATAATATTTATTGCTATAAAATATCAGTTCAAAATATGCTGAACGTTTAAGATTCATGAAAGACGTAGCTTTCTCTAACGTCCTGTTCCTGGAGGTAACAGACATTAGGCCCCTTTCGCCGACAAATCAATAGCCGATTCTGCCGGAGAGCACAATGTTCATTATTCCCTGGCAAAGGGATGCTAGGAAAGCTGTAAGTCTATAAACTCTGTTCATACACATCATTAATAATTGAATTAAATGAATGAAAAAATAAATAAATAAAAAGTTTTAAAAAAGAAAATAAGATTTAACCATCAAAATTAAACAAATAACTTCCCGATGAGAATGTACCGTAACCTTTGATTCGGGATTCATGCTCACAACGTAAATTTGTCACAGAATAATGAACAATGCAAATAAGGGGTGTGTCCACTCTTATCCAATTATATTGCAGACAACAAACTAAGATCCACTGAGAAAAAAAAAACTCATTCCTCGACAGTTGTAAGAAATGAGGAATATCATAGTTTTCACTCAAAATAACCAAATTCAAATTTCACGTGTATAACCATACCTCGTGCCTCATAAGCCTCCAGATATTGAGCATGATCCTTCCAGCGATGGTGATCTCTGACGTGTGTTCTGAGCCGTACACATCTTTTTCAGGAAGGAAATTGCTGTCTTTCTTACAATCTATCATTAAAACAAGAAAACACCATTAGAAACCACCCCCTCTGTGATTTTGGCAATGACCCTGACAGGCTTTAAGGTATACAGACAGATTTTTTATCAACCAGGAAGTTTTCAATTCTGAACGGAATAAGGGTGTTTCAGCTGACGCCACGAGGTTACATGAGTTTGTTTACATCGCCATTTTGTCGGACAATACCACTGTCGTCTGCTGTACACTTAATTAGACTTACATATGTTTGCATGTTGTTATATAAGATTGTTTGTAAGATAATCATGTCGGAATCTTGCTGTGCTGTTGGTTGCACTAATAGATGAGTGCAGGGAAATGAAAAGACATTTTCTCGATTTCCATCTGATCTTGATCAACGTTCGAAGTGGGTTTCTGCTGTACGACACTACAGCTTCAACCCACGGTTCACACTAGGATTTGCAGCGAGCACTTTATATCAGGTATGTAGGCTTTGTCTGAGTATAACGAACAATCAGATAGCGTTAACGTTATCGTATACCCGGTGAAAATATAAAACTTAAGAAAAATACGAATTAAAGTCTAAAGTAAACAAAAAATTACACTTAGTAAAAATCGCTGAACTGGTACAGGTAGGCTAGCATGTAGTATGTTTGTTGAACGTTTGATGTGACTGAGCTGTGTGAAGAAGCGTGGAACGCAACAACGCCACTGCCCTGCAAAATGGAGTCCAGTTGAATTAGAGTCACGTGATGAAATCCCTCTATAGACCTTTTCAAATCGAGTTTAGCCTTACATGATTTCTTCAGTACTTCAACCAATCAAATGCTGGGAAAACTTTTCCTTTGTTTCCCAACCAATCAGGTGCAGGTTTGAGGAAAAAATGTAAGCAGCAATACGCACGCGTATTTCCTTCACGTATAATGCACATATGATATGTGCGCTTGAAAACATTTTTTCATACGCTTGGTCCCATACCGTGCATGTATTGTGCAGACGGCCAAGATTCCTCCAGTATTTTATTGGTCAATAAGATTTCTCCAGTATACGATTGGTCCATTATGGACATGTGAATCTTACCCATGTGACATTATTCAAATTAGTTATCCGGAAATTGCCGATTCAGATTTAAGAAGGGCTATAGTCTTCTAAATATGTCAAAAGCACCTACAGCTTCCAAGTTATAGCTAATTAAAGTTTGAATAATTAATATTTCTTAATCAATGCAAAAGTCGTGATATTGGCTTGGTTTGTTGATGTTTACCAGCACCGCGACAGTCAGAGTCAAATGTGCCAAGAGGGTGTTAATAAATTATGGTGTAAGAGGAAGGATAGTGAGGAGATGGAAGGTTTGTAAGGGAGATAAAGGGGAGAAGTTGGATGTGGGAGAAAAATTAGGTGAAAAGAAAGGGGTGTATAAGGTTAAGTGTAGAAGGGGAGGATATTATATGTGGTGGACGAGTTTGTCGTTGCAGTGGAAGTTGATGATGTTTGAGGAAGAATTGTTTTCGAATAGGTCCGAGATTGAGGAGAGTGAGGAGAAGGATCTGGAGTTCTGGTATAGGGGACAGGTTAAGAAAATATGCTTGATGGAGAGATCGATGTTGCAAGTGGGGCAGAAAGGGGCAGGGAACCGGGTAAGAGATGGAAATGAGTAAGAGAGAAGTGGCCAAGGCAAATGCGAGTTACAACGATGTCTTCCCTGAGTTGTGATGTATGAAACAAAGGACATCTAAATTTTTTAATGTAATTCTTTAAAAACTTCTGTCCTAAATTTCAGCTATTCAATGCATTCAACTGTTGTCTCCTGCCAAATATTGATAGAGGGTATGATGGAGAATGAAAACTCTTTCGCCATATTCAACTGCTCCCATTCAAATACTATTGGTGGAGGATTGAACACATTAACTTAAGATAAGGAAATTCACAGGTTCTCTTGTTGTGCTGTTACAAAATGTTAATACAATGTGCATAATTTATTATACAGCCTTAAATTTCAAATGCTGTAAAATGGTTCATTTTTAACCGATTTTGACGATTTCTTTTTTGCTATTTTCACGGTTTATACCTTATTTTCTTCTAATAAAGCTCAACTGAATTTGTCACCTGACCACACCTGACATAAAAGTATTTTACCTTGTCTCTTTAAACTGTCCTCTATCACATGGAACATAGAGGTAGCTCAGAGGTTAAGGAGTCATGCTTGCTTAGCTGTAAAATGAGTACGAAAGCATCTGCCCAATGGCTCAAATGTATTTAACTAAAAACAACTAGTCACATGTAGAGGCAGCTTGAGTTGTATTGCTTCAAAATTTACAATGGACCATTCCTATGGTTTTTTCAGGAATATTCCCATGTTTTTTCAGAAATATTCCCATGTTTTTTCAGAAATATTCCCATGTTTTTTCAGAAATATTCCCATGTTTTTTCAGGAATATTCCCATCTTTTTTCAGGAATATTCCCATCTTTTTTTTAGGAAAATATTCCCATCTTTTTTTAGGAATATTCCCATGTTTTTTCAAGAATATTCCCATGTTTTGTCAGGAATATTCCCATGTTTTGTCAGAAATATTCCCATGTTTTTTCAGGAATATTCCCATATTTTTCAAAAATATTCCCATGTTTTTCAGGAATATTCCCATGTTCTTTTAGGAATATTCCCATGTTTTTTAGAAATATTTCCATGTTTTTAAAGGAATATTTTCATGTTTTTTCAGGAATATTCCCATGTTTTTTAAGGAATATTCCCATGTTTTTTCAGGAATATTCCCATGTTTTTAAAGGAATATTCCCATGTTTTTCAGGAATATTCCCATGTTTTTAAAGGAAAAAACCATGGGAATGTTACAAAAAAACCAAGGGAATATTACAAAAAACCAAGGGAATATTACAAAAACAATGGGAATATTACAAAAACAATGGGAATATTACAAAAACAATGGGAATATTACAAAAAACCATGAGAATGTTACAAAAAACCATGGGAATGTTACAAAAAAGCATGGGAGTGTTACAAAAAAACCAAGAGAATATTACAAAAAACCATGGGAATATTCCTTAATACAGCAAAAAAGTCCCATTAAAATCGGTTCAAAACTGACCATAATTGTACAGCATTTTCAATTTTTAAGGCTAATTGCGGAGTAATTTGTAACATAAGCAAATGAACATATCTTCCATGGTTCATGTACATCCTTTGTTTTTCAATCCTCTCTAAACACACTTTAATGGTTAACATCTGATTCCATTCGAGAATTTTGAAACTTTATTCTACCTCTGCGGCAGCAGGTAGTCAGCAATGAAGAAAATAAATCTACAACCAGCTTAAATTGAAGGAACACATTTAAAAGAATTACGTTACAGAGCTGTGTTCATCTGATGACATCACAAAGTTCACTTGAATTCTAAAACCTTGACACTTTGATTGACCATAACTGAAAAACTACACAAGCCTTTTCATAGATTTAAAGGGCATTTTACTCAGAAAGTTGTTTCACATAAGTAAAACTTTCTACATGTTCCTGGTCACCGTTAACTATCATATGAAATGTGCATGTTTGATCATGAGAATAACCCTTTACAAAGAATTGTGCCCTTACCTGGTAATCTTGAGATTGCAGGGCAAAGGTTAACATCCAGAACAGCTGCTCTCTGAAGCAAGTATCCCCATGACAACTGCTGGATTTCAAATCCTAAAAGAATATCTGGATCATGTCTGCAAAGTGGGAAGGGAAATTAAATTAAATTGAACTTATAAAACAATGAAAATATATTTTCTTAATAATTTGAAAATAATTTTCATCTGAGCATTTTTTGATTGATTTATTGTTTTCCAACTGTTGTACCAACAGAGTATCACCAGATGATTTTGTTTTTATGAATGAAAACTTTCTTGTGTGAAGAAGCCCACATATCTGTGGGGGTTAAGTATCAAGAACTCAAGCAAATACCATTAAAAATGGGAGATGATAAAAAGGGGATGCACTGGCTCATGTGTTAAACAAAATCAGCAATAAATCTTCTGTTGACAAATAGCTACAACAATTTGTATCCTTGAGCCCCAAATGCATCTGAGAGAAAGAATGTATAAATATCTTTTTATATCTTAATGAGGTGGAGGAGCTTTTTTTTTTTTTTTTTTTGGAGGAGAGGGAGGGGGTGGGGTGGTATCTCTGTAAATCCACTACTGCTATTTCTGTGTAAGTAACTTCAAGGCACAGATTGTGAAAAATTTACTAAAACATGTCACAGTTATATTACTATAACAAGTTAAAAAAACATTTAAAAATATTACTGTTTTTTGTTACTGGAAAGAAGGCATACAAAAATGAGGAAATACATGTATGACAGAATAGAGCCAAGCACTACTTTGTTTGATGAGGGCTTAACGGCACCACGACAGCGAGGGTCAAATTGTGCCTGAAAGGTTAGATCATTCCAGAGGTAGGAAAAAAGAGTATAGGGGGAGATTGAGAGAAACATGGGAACCAAAAGCCAGAAAGCTGGGATCGAGAGAGGAAGTGCATGGGTGAAAAAAGGGGCAAAAGTAGAGAGAGGGGTGAGAGAGGAGGATGTTGGGTTACCAATTTGCAAGAAGGACATGGCAACACGGTTAACAAAGACAGACCCCATTAGGTTGATTTCATTCATACGTTAATTGCAAATTTAACAAATTTTAATTATCTTCTTCTTCTTTTTATAAGCTTTAAATATTCAATGACAGAAGTTAATCATGCGACAATCCTTCCAATAAATATACAAAAAAAAAAAAAATGAAGATATGAAATAAATTAACCCAAACTCACTTTCTTATCAATGTTATCAGCTCCTGGAACATCTCACTCTCATTAGTGACCTCTTGGAGCTCAATATTGCCAATTCCATACGTAGAAAAAAGTGGTCTCGAGTTGCCTGCTGCCCTCTGCGTACCATCCCTCTGAGCGTCATTGACCACGATTGCACCTAGAATGCCATCCCCTTCTGATTCACCGTTCCCTTCTCTTGCAATGGTGTAGAAGATAGCACGAATGGGGTCAAAGTCAGGGTCGGGGTGGAAGTTACCTCGGGTGTGGATATGGAGCTCAATGCTCATTAATGTTAGGTGTTGGTCCTGAGCAACAAACAAGAGGTAAACATATATACATATATGAAAGATAATAAAGAAACATAAAAAATATAAAATAGAACAAGGAAGTCACTCGCCTTGTGGTGCCAAGAGCTAATCGTGTCAGTGGGGACTGCGCCTTTTCTGTCCTGGGACCACGTTTGTGGAATAATCTACCTATTGCAATCTGTCAGGCTCAAACTATTTATACTTTTAAGAGAGGCCCTTAAGACTCATCTTTTTTCTACTGATTAAGTTTATGCTGTCTATAATATTTAATTTCTTGTTTTATTTATCTAGTTTTTAATTTTTACCAATTCTTTTATGCTTGTAAATTGTCCTGCAATTCTTTAATTTGTTGATATTGTATATTAAGAGTTTGTCTATGTATTATCAATTTTATTGTAAAGCGCTTCAATCCATGGGAAAGGCACTATATAAATAAGTGCAATAATAATAATAATAATAATAATAATAATAATAATAATAATAATAATAATAATAATAATAATAATAATAATAATAATAATAATAATAATAATAATAATAATAATAATTATAATAAAATATATATAATCATACATAAATAATAATGTTAGGTGCTTGTATGGTGCTTACAAGGCACAGATTTCTCAAAGCGTTTTACATGTAAGCCAACCGTCCATACAAACCAACACCATTCTGAAGTCCGCAAGACAATGTGAAGCGGGGCTTCCCTGGCGCATCACCAACCACAATATTACCTTGCTCTGTCCTCTCAATGGCGAGTGCCAGACGAAGAAGCAGCAGGTCCCATTTTCAAAGTCTCTGATAAGACCCGACGGCTAAAAGGTGGACGCTCTACAACAGAGCCAACCAGTCAGTATCTACTCTTTCAAATTTATATATTACACTTAACTATGTAAATATATAAAACGTTAAAATATCCTGAAACAGACAGTGAAAAGATTTTCTTCTAAAAATGGTAAAGATCCAGTATCCTTATCTGGCACTTAACAAATACTTCAAACCCATTCTAAAAAGCAAAAAGCAGATTCGCATGAGGCAATGCCCTTCCCCCCCCCCCCCAGATAAAGATACAGTGGAGGTGCAAACATTTTAAATGTGACAGTAAACATGCCTAAAATGCCAAACTGTACTTCCCAAAAAAATCATGGCCAATGGCAGGGGCCGGCCGTTCGCGGCACTTACGGTCAATTGTATGAGGACGTCAAATGGTGGTACGATGCTATAGCGATGCTCACCTTGTCTGTGATCACTTCTCGAAAAGAGTAGGATAAAAACTCAGAATTTATCTACTTTTGATTCAAATTTCGAAACCGGCATTGGTTGTTAACCCGTCACGTGGTTGTTGCCAAGTTCGGAATCGCGGCAGGATCATTACAAACTAACAAGACAATGAATTACCTCGTGCACAGCTTTAGCATTCTGTAGATTTGACTGACTGAATCGGAAGCCGCAGGTGTTTCTCAGCGTTGGACCTTCAAGCTGCGACCTAAAAGACCCTTTTTTGATGAGTGGCGTCGCAAGGGTCGACTGGAAATGAAAACAATTGAAACGTAAGGAATCATTTACAGCAACATCAAAGTATTACTTCTGAGTTAAAGGATCTGTCTTGCAGCATCTAAAAAGTTTCCATCCAAACTACATCAAGATATGTTTTAATTCTTCTTATAGGTTACTCTATACTTTGTTTGTTTGATGAGGTCTTAACAGCACCACGACAACGAGGGTCAAATTGTGCCTGTAAGGTCAGATCATTTTAGAGGTAGAAAGGAAAGAAAACAGGGGGAGAATGAGAGAAATTCAAAAACAAAAGTCAGAAAGCTGTGATCGAGAGAGGAGGTGCATGGGTGAAACAAAAACAAAGTAGAGAGGGGGAGCGAGGGAAGCTCTGGGAAGGTTGTACAGGGGGCAAGCAAGGAGAACGTGATAGTGAGGATGCAGTGACAATTGTTACAGAGGGGTTGGGGGGAACCAATAAGGAGGTGGGAGTGAGTGAGGTAGGTGTGACCAATTCTAAGACGGGTAATATGAACGTTGTCGATACAAAGAGGTTGTTGATGGTGGATTTGATCGGGATTGTGGGCTGGATGACATGGAGTTTGTTATCAATTTGGGAGTTCCATGTTTAAAGCAAAAAAAACGTTCAATTGTTATACACACGAGGACGGGAATTACTCCCTCCTAAAATGATTATAGAGGTACGTGTTTGTGAATGGCTTCTTGCACAGGTCTCAAACGACAATCAAGGTGGTAATCTCCATCATAACGTCATCAGCACCTTTTTAATGTCGAATATTGCCATTACTAATACAATTAATCCTCATCAGACCCTCGCTTAATTTAAAAAGGAGCAGGGTGCTAGATTTCTTGAAGGGGCACATAAATGCATGTGAAGTGCTGCGCCTTTTCGGCGTGGGATCCAGGGCCCCCCTTAAGGTTTTAGTCCCTGGTGTAGCTCTGGGATTTTAGCTATAATCTTACCACAGAATGAAACTATTCTGACTCATAAGGACCATTCATGAGCCAAACAGAACAATTGCTTACTATGATATCATTCTGTGTTCTGTATCCATGTAAGGTATTTCATTTATGAGTTTAAAGAATTTTTTCTAATTATTTTTTTCTCCCTATTTTTTAAACATTTTTTTTTTCTGATGAGGGGCAGGACGGACCACAAAGAGGTGGGGAGGGGAGAAGCCGCCCCTCTGAAATAACAAAGCTAGGGCACTGCTCATAATTCATAAACAGGTAACAGAGTATCACAATCATTAATGCCATAATAATCATCATCATAATTATTGCCATAACCATCATCACTATCACCTCCAACATCATCATATATTCATGTATCCCATGCCACCCTCTTTTTCATCAAGTTACTCTGTAACATTTCTACAAACAACTCAAAATGTAATACCTGTCCAGGAGTAGCTGCGCTGGTCCCTGGTTTATCCCTTGGCTTTTCTGATCCAGGTTTTTTCTTTGGCGAAACAAGAGCAGTCTTAAAAACTGAAGACACTATAGGTGTAAGGGTAGGGTGCGGTAGGGTCATCTTAAACCTTTTGGCAAGGGGGGTACTGTGATGAAAGGCACGTGGGGTGAAAGGTGGAATTATTGGACTCAGCTGCATTGGCGATGATGGAGACATGGGAGGAGTCATTGGCTCCACTTGATCAATTAAATCTTGTAGAAAAGGGCTAGGTGGTCTTGTGCATTTGTCAGGTGAGTGGTCACATGACTTACTCCTGTTGGAATCAAAATCTGGCTGTTTCCTTTTAAAAGGTAAGAGTTTCCCACTTAGACTCTGCTTTTCAAAAGTTGAGTTCACACTTTGTGTCTGAAATGCTTGTTCCTTTCTTGCAAGGCTTTCTTTAAATTCACTGTCAACGTTTAAAACTTCATTCTCTCCAGAAGTTCTTACCTCATTTTTAATACTTAAATCTAAAATATTTTGCTGTAGTTCTTGAGGTCCAGCGACCTCTGACCTGCTGTGCCCACCACAATTGCTAACCCAACCCTCAACCACTTCCCTACTAGGGGGTAACTTGCAAGGTGTAATAACAACTTCTCTAAGTCTTTCTGTAGATTGCACTATACTCTTCATGATATCTCTCCCCTCTTTCCCAGTGATAGAGTCCTGATGTTCTTGCTCTGCCATTTCTTCTTGGTTGCATACCACTAGAAGAGCTCTCCAGTGGGTAAGTCCCATTTCTGAATAGGGGTGTTCACTTTCTCTGAGAGATGATGGTGCACACGGATGGTTCTGGACGTGCATTCTGGCTGCCTCCCTTCAAAATTAAAGAAATTATTTGTAATTCAGGAATTGTTATTATATACAGTATATGCATATATTAATTTTCCACTCATTTATATACGTTTTAGCCAGGGCTGAACATGAATCACCCCATGTTTCTTCTATTTTGTCTGAAATTGGAACCTTTTCCAACCCATGGTTAAAATTCTTGCCATATGCCATGTCACTGTCACGTTTTGTGAAATCTTCTTGTTGTCAATCAGGCATTATATTTGTAATAGATATTATACATTCTACATTTTCTCTAAAATTTGTAATATCGTGCCCCTCTTTTTTTGCAATTTGCCTTTAAACATATCAAAACCATAACTGTTGCATCCCACTTTTTCAAAAACAGATTTACAGTTAAATAAATAGCTGAATGCAGTAAGCTGCCCTTTAATTCAAGTGCCTTTTGCATGAAATCCAACTATCAAATGGATTTTCCGTTAATTACATCAGCTCCACAACTCTTTTCAACAAACTCCAAAATTTGGGTCATGCACAAAACAAAAACTTTTCGTCAGAATACATGCAAATATCTACACACTTATCTCAAATTGAAGATTATATCAGTCAAAAGCATGAATTGAAAATTGTTCCAAATTTTATAGGAGAATATCAAAGTGGACTTCAATTGTGAGCTAAGAAAATATGACACAAAAGTTTTTGAATCTTAACCATAATTTAGCAGGAAAGTTTACTGAATTGCACGAAGAATAAATGTCTGCCAGTGGCGATACTAAGGTGGGGTCTGGGTCGCCCAGGACTACCCACCGTCAACATCAAGGTAAACTTTGTCAGGGAATTACAAGTTAAAACATGGGGTACTTAAACTTTCGCTGATGAGCAATGCAGTTAAAACCATCTTCAAACCCCTAACTTGCCCCCAAAACATGTCTATATGGCTCAGAAAGCTGTAAATACCGCCACAGCAGCCCTCCAGAGTCAAGAGCAGGCGGGAGAAGTTCCCCCTCCAGACCTCAAATTTAGCTCAAATTGAAAAGGCCTCAGACTCAGACTCATAGGCCTACGGTCATACCTCACAATTTTAGCTAGAATTGAAAATTCCTTAAAAATCCCCCCTCTAAGACTTACTTCCGTCCACTCCTTTGGACCCTCGTCGGAGGCCTCGGTCATATCTCACAAGTTTAGCTCAAATTAAAAATTCCTCAAACATGCCCCTCATAAACTCACTCCCATCCACTCCTTCGGACATTAAAAGTGTATTTTAGCCAATATTAAACTCTTCTAATGGGTTAATTAACTCTTAAAATATCCAAGCCATTTATTATCACAGTAATAGCAATAATTTTAGTAATATTTATACCACTTTAGTTTTTTAAGTATTCACTTGGTTGGATATCTAGAAACTTCCTGACCTGAGGTCAGTAACCGCGCACCACTGGAGTGAATAAAAGCCATCAGCTGTGTTTGTTTATATGCCATGATAGCATGATAGGGCCTGAATTTCAACACATTTGTGATTTTTTCTCAAAACATTGACTAATCAATGTTCCAACTTAATCTCCAACCCTTTAAGACAATGCATGATGATCGATTCGGAATATGTGGCGCCGCTTTTTGAACTTTCGGTAAAAATATATTACTTTCAAGATGCCTACATTGAAATACCCAGCAGGTGTACCAGTAACAGGTACAAGTCTAATCTTTCGTAAAAATCAATATAAACTTCAATTAATTGTTATACTTAATTGCACAATCAACTAACGAAGCATCTATTTAATGAAAAGGGAGTTAAATTAACAATTGGTTAATCGTAAAAATTTGTTCCAACTTAAAAAAATGTTTCAACTTGTATCTCCAATCCTTTGAGATAATGTATGCTGATCAATTCGGAATATGTAACGTCGCTTTCTTGAATTTTCGGTAAAAATATATCACTGTTTTGGTCCTGACCCAAATTTCAGCCATGTGTTTAACATGCAAATACCCAGCAGGTGTACCAGTAACACGTACAATGTTCAATTGTTCGTAAAAATCAATATAAACTTCAATTAATTGTTATACTTAACTCTACAATCAACTAACGAAGCATCTAATTAATATAAATGGATTTTAATTAACAGTTGGAAATCGTAAAATTTTTGTCCGACTTTGCATACCATATACGGACTTGCCGTTCGTGTATTACGCGCAAAGCTTTGCTTTCACTCCAGCAAATGCCGTCATCTCCTGGAAGTGACGTGGCACCAACCAACTGAATACCAGACAGTTAACTTATTTCTGATAGCCAGGTTCTATGTTTTCAGTCTCTTTCACCACTAATAGGTCTTTGCTTAAAAGTGAACAGAAATTAAAATAAAAATAAAAAGCAAGTCAAACACAAAATATGTTCACCTGACATAAGCTGGTTTATCCTCTGGTTTTTCCCAATATGGCGCCTGATGGATGACCTCCGTCAGCTCGTACTTTGCAATGGTCCCCTTCACATCCCCTGTGGAAGGAGGATCTCTTACCGGCATGAAAACAATCCCTGGACTATTTGGTGAAGACTGATGAAATTGCTCCAAATGTACATTTTCTTTGGCTATGTTTTGCCCGTCTCTACTACCACAGTTTACCTGGAGTGGAGACACTACTGCCATATTTCTTTGCTTTGGGTTTTCACCGACCGTTTCTTGTCGTTGCGTCTCCGGAATCCTTTGAAGTCGGCCGTTATCACCCTTCTTGCCCTTATTAGACATGTCGATCAGAGCGGAGACGACTTGAGCTTCATCAGAGTTCAAACGGCTTCTTCCCTTCTCGATCACAAACCGTATCCTTTCCTCTTGCATTTGCTCCAATTTTGCTTTGTATTCTTCTTTCTGTTTCTTTTCCTGCATCGACGTGACCTTCTGACTTAACTTTACGAGCTGGCTTGAGGCAGACATGGAATTTAAACTCACAAAGGAATCATTTAATGTTGGCTGACCACTGGGACTATTTCTTGATGTATGGGCGCTCTGTTGAGAGCTGGCTGGAATTACTCTGGCATGTGATGTTTGTTGGGAAGATTCAGCTTCACGGGAAACACTCAAAGGTTGGCCACTTTGTGAAACATGATGTGTTTGTTTTAAAAAGTTTCCTCTACTGGCCCATCCTTAGTGACCTCAACAGTCTTCCCTGAAAATAATACTTCTTGGAGGTCTCAGTAGATTGCTGACTCACTGAGAAACTACCTGAGAATCTTGTCCATCGCTGATTTGGATTCTTTCAATCACAATTGAACCTGTGCTTTCTACATCAAAATGACTGATATTTTGGGTTTGCGGAGAATCGGTAATACTATTTGGATTAGAATGATGGGATGGTGTAAGCTCTTTGTCCGAGTCCGTCCCCTCAGAGTTATCCGCATTGGAAAAAGGGGAGTATATGCGGGACAGTTGCGAGGCCTGCATTACCAAGTCAATATTTGGGAAGTTTTTTTGTAACGCACTTTCTATAGATTCCAGGGTACCCTGTGCTGGAGTGGGGCCTGTTGGTTTTATCTGACCTAGGAAGGTATTATGAGTGTCTATCCTTATCGATGGTGCAGGGTCACATACGGTTAACTCATCTTTATGATCATCTGTTAGACCTATCGTCAGTTGGGTACTACGGATAGCACAGATTCTTGGGAAGGATGTTTTGCAAAATTGGTGTGCTCCTTGTGTGCTGTTGAATTTAAATATGAACTTTGACCTTCGGATTGTGTAATGTAATTTTCTGAAGCTGGAAAGTAGTCTGTTGTTGTGGTGCAGTAAACTGTTGGGGCAAAGTCAACTGTGGCACGACGACCTGTTGTGACAAAGTGACCTGTGGCATGGCAACCTGTTGTGACAAAGTGACCTGTGGCATGGCAACCTGTTGTGACAAAGTGACCTGTGGCACAGCAACCTGTTGTGACAAAGTGGTTTGATGTGGTGCACAGACCTGTTGGGAAATACCGACCTGTGGAGACCTTGATGCCCCTTGACCCACACTAGTACTCTGATGAGATGGTGGATGCTGGGATAGGCTTTGGTGTAGGTGATGTTGTTGGTATCCTGGGTGTTGTCCCACTGGCATTCTTGCATAAGAAGGTTGATCTGCCATAGACGATGGGTATAGTGGTACCCCTTGTTGGTTGACCATTGGTGTAGATACCATATTGGTATAAGAGACATGTTGAGCACTTGATGGTATATATTGAACCCCGTGTGGTAGAGCAATCATTGGTTGTGCTGCTTGTCCCTGTTGGGGGACAGTCATTGTTGGTCTGTGCTGATGCATTGGTGGTGCTGATTTCTGCTGACTCTTTGCTGCTTCTGGTGTTTGCTGGTACACAGCAGGGTTTTGTCCTTGATGGCATATCCCTTTTGCTTGGTGCAAAGTTGCTGCAGCATAGTGTTGCTGCAAAGCTGCAGCTGATAGCTGATGTTGAGCTAAATGTGAAGTCTGGTGCTGATATCTTTGTTGCTCAGCCATTGCTTGTTTCTGCATGTTAAGAGCTGCTGCCTGGTACTTTTGTTGAAAGACTGTTTCTAGTTTGTGCTGCTGCACAGCTGTGGCAAATTGCTGTATTGCTGGTGATGCTTGTTGTATTACCATGCACGGCACCTGCTCCATACCAGATGTTGGTACTTGTTGGTGAGCACCTGCTGGTCCTCCCAGCTGAACAGACGCTGGTTGTTGCTGTGAGAGCATGATTGCTGTTAGTCTTTGCTGTTCCATCACTGCAGCAACTCTATGCTGTTCAACAGTAGCAGCAGCTGTCTGGTGGTGATGCTCTGTCACTGGTTGCACAGCTGATGCTGTTGTATGCTGAGCAGTGGATGATGAATGCTGCTTCGTTGAGCCAGGTGAGATTGCACCCATCATACCCAGTGACTTCTGCATCAATGTTTGCATCGTTTGGGGATTCATTTGAAGAAGCTCTCTAACTCCTAGTTCAAAAGCTGGGGTTAACTGAGTTTGAGAAGGTACTGATGTTTGCGGTAGCACACCCTGACTTACAATCACCTGTTGCTTGTCAGGCTGGAAATTCTTGTCCGTGGTGCTTTCATCAACATTTCCTGGAGGATGGAGCGGTCCGGGACTGTGGTAGACATGGCTGGTTGAGAGGAACCATGTTTCTGCAGATGATACTTTATCAACTCTACTGTCTCTTTTAGAAGGCATAGATGAAAAAGGCACACCCAACATTTCTTTATTCAGATGGCTTAATCTTTGTTCTAACACCGTGTGCGGAGATCCCCTGCTTTCCTGGAAACCTGACCATGAAGTCTGGTTTCTTATTCCCCGTCACCCGCAACATTTTGCGAATCAATAGCAACATTATTTTCCATTTGCTGTAATTCTCTATTTGGTGAATTATCTGCCTCCGACTGCGACGTTCCTTCTTTACAAGATGAACTTTTATCTTTTTTCTTGACGTCTTTCTTTGACTTCCCATGTTTTTTCTTCTCTCCCTTCCTCTTTTCACGTTTTTCTTTTTTCGCCTTCTTTTTCTTTTTCCTCTCTTTATTCGCTTTCTTGCTTTTATGCTTCTCATCATTCTTATCCCCTTTCTTGCGAGAAGAATCATTATCGTCATCCTTTCTTGTTTCTTGTGCTCTTTGCCATCCTGATGTTTGTGCTTTCTTTTCTCCCTTTTTCTGCCGTTACCAGATTTGTTTCTATGTTTCTGGTTGTTTTCATCAAAATCGTCCATGTCATTATCTTCTCCATCGCATACATTATAAGAAACAGCATCTTCATCTCCACCAGAGGAAAACAAGTCCATCTCGCTCTTATCTTGTGCAAGAACAGGATCCCTCTCTCCATCTTCTACATCTACATCGGCGAGTTTAAAGGATGAAGATTCTAATGTTTCAAAAGACTCATAAGTGTATTCGACTTTCTCTGTAGGAGACCAAACCCTAGGAGGGGAACCAGACTTCTCTGCATAAGGAGGCGACAAATAAGATAAATTCCACAAGACATCTCGAAAGTGAAAATACGACTGCAGCGACTGGGGCAAGAAGGTTGATATCTTGTCATGTACCAGTTGTTCATTGGTTGCCAAAAACCTTTGACCGAGCTGTGACCCTTCTGATTTCTCACATATAAGCTCTCCTGATGACAAAATACATTTTTCTTCTACAATTCGGGAGTTGGATTGTCTTCCGACATTTACACTGTTTGACAAATCACTGCTTTGTTTTGTTAAATTCATTGTTTTCTCTTGAAAAGGCTTCGCATACAGTTTCCTGTACATTATTGGGAGTAAGTGGGCCAGTTCTGGTTTTGTTAGCCTGCAACACATCCTCTGCCTGTTCGTTGTCGTTTGATGACTTCCTTTCAAGATTCTGGTCTTGAGATGAAGGAACATATTTTGAAAGTTGTGGTTCATCCTCCACATCTGATATAAATGGAATTGATGACGGACTTGAATTATTTGAAACAGAACTTGGACTCAACAAATCTACTTCCTGATGTGTAGATAAGCCGGCCGGTTCCTCTGTGAGGATTCCTAAGTCTCTACTCTCTTTACCAGCAGTCTGATCCATGTTACTTTCCTCCGACTTCTTAGGCTCTTGATGTTTTAACCCCAAATCTCCTGTCTCTCCTAAATGACCCTTAACCTGCTTTTGTCTGGGTTCTACATCCACTAAAGAATCCAAATAGTTCTTATTAATTTTGGATACTTGCTGTTCCCCGGAGTTCAATTTCTTCAAACCCTCTACTCCACTACCACCAGTACTGCCTGGTTCTCCTGAGCCTGAACACCCTTCAGAAGTTCTGAATTATTCAAGTCGTCCAACAGAGTAATCTGATCTTTTAGATTTACTGCGAGTATTCTTGACACCTCTTCTGGAGACTCATCCCAAACAGTGGTGGTCTCCTTCTCGACAACACCCTCCCTGTTCTGTTCTCCAGAGTTGGTATTTTCATTACTTTTACCACCCAAATGGACGGTTACGGAGGATGACGTTGAGACAAGACTCTCTTCTTTAGAAACAAACATCTTACTTTTATCTTCATCAGCGTCCTTCCCGTCTTCTCTTCTCTTAACTTCTTTCTCAGTCGTTTCCACTTCTCCTTCCTCCACCATTTCCTCATCAGATATCAAACTGCTCAAGTTTTCTGTCCTATCAGTCACCCTCAGGTCTTTCTCAGAACCTTGGTCAACAGATTTATCATCTCCCTTAAAAGACACTGTTTCTGGTACACCCTCCTTCTTGCTCAAGTTCTCTTCCTCATCATCTTCAACAGAATCTCCAAACCAGCATCTGCAACAGGTTCAGGCCCTCGTAAGTATCGCCTAAAATATCGACTGTTCCTTTCATTTCGGTGATAGATAGGCTTCTTTTCTGCTTTTCTGGATTTGAAGGTTGGAGAGGTTGGCTTCTTATCTTTCTGTTCTGCCGTTTTCTCTGTTTTCCCTTCCATGACAGTACCATCATCTGTTTGTACCATGCCTAGCAAGGCAGGCGTGGCAGACACCACATCCTCTGCAGTATCACTAGAACCTTCCCTTCAATCAAAGTACCAGGAGATGTCACTTCTTTAATCCCTGGATCAATCTGTCCTGCCTGAGCTCCTTCTCGCAACTTATACATCGCCAGAGTGATTTTCTTTTCCTTCTTGTCGGGCCCCTTCTTTGTACGATCCCTTCTTCATTACTTGTCTTTTCTTCTGAGCTTTCTTGGTGAGACGGAGGCTGCACTGACGCCACCATCGGAATTCCCTCTTTTCCTTTCGAAATGATTATTTTCAGGGATTTGTTCTGTTCACCAGAAACATTTTGTTTCTCAGGCTTTTGTGGACTTAGCGTCGACTTTTTCTCTGTCTGAAGAAGATTTGTTATCTGCCTTCTTTGTTCCACATCACTAAGCTGTACTTTACTCAAACTTACAAAATTCAGAGATATTTTTGACCTTGTCTGCTTCTGTGGACTTGTTTCTTGGTTGGCTGCTCGGCTTCCGACTCTATCTTTCCCAAGATTTGAAAACCTCACTATCTTTCCCGGAAAAAGCTTTTGACCGTTTCCGCTTCTTCTCTTCAAAATTGGTGACATGTGCTTTATTCTTCTTGTGGTCGTACGCTCTAGCTGTTTTGAAGCAAAAAGGCCTTCTTTCCAATGTTGAAATGATGGGGATATTGGTCCACTTTCCCTTTCCTTGGAAAAGAGAATATTTCCGACTTTCTCTTGATGACTTGCTGGTTCTTGCTTTTGCTTTCCAAATACTGGCGACTTTGGTGTATTCACAACTCTACTTGGAGTTACTTCTTTTGATTCTTCGCTTCGATGATATTTTCCCTTTTCGTTTGTCCTTTGAAGAACAACAGATGGCATTGTTCCCTCAGTTTCCTTCTTTTCATGAACAGGAGTTTGCTTAGCTTTACGTGGGGCATTCGTAATGATTGGTAACGGTACTTTCTCTATCTTTCGACTTGGAATATGCTTTACCTGCCAGTTCTCCTTTTTGTTTCCTGATCGTTGTAATACTAGGGACGGTGATTTCTTTATTTCCATCTGGCTTGCACTTTCGACCATACTCACTTCATCAGCTCTCTTTTCCTGAGCTGCACTCGTAGAGGATTCATTCTGACTTATACTCATAGAGGGTTCAATCTGAGTTGCACTCGCAGAGGGTTCATTCTGCCTTACACTCGTAGAGAGTTCATTCTGACTTACATTCGTAGAGGGTTCATTCTCATTTACATTCGTAGAGGGTTCATTCTGACTTACACTTGTAGAGGGTACATTCTGAGTTACACTTGCAGAGGGTTCAACCTGAGTTACACTCGCAGAGGGTTTATTCTGCCTTACACTCGTAGAGGGTTCAATCTGAGTTACACTTGCAGAGGGTTCATTCTGACTCACTCTCGTCGAGGGTACATTCTGAGTTACACTCGCAGAGGGTTCAACTTGAGTTACACTCGCAGGTTTATTCTGCCTTACACTTGTAGAAAGTTCATTCCTACTTACACTCGTAGAGGGTTCATTGTCTCCAGATTGCTGTAAAATCAGGGATGGTGATTTCTAATTTCCTTCTGGCTCGCACTTCTGGTCACACTCACTTCATCAGCTCTCTTTTTCTGAGTTACACTCGCAGAGGTTTCATTCTGACTTACATCTGCAGAGGGTTCAATCTGAGTTACACTTGCAGAGGGTTCAACCTGAGTTACACTCGGAGAGGGTTCATTCTGACTTACACTTGCAGAGGGTTCATTCTGACTTACACTTGCAGAGGATTCATTCTGAGTTATACTCGCAGAGAGTTCAACCTGGGTTACACTCGCAAAGCATTTATTAGATCCCTTCTTGTGAGTTCCGGGTGTCAACACTTTGGAAGATTTTGTCTGATGCTCTGTCGGTTCTAAAACTTTCTCATCACCCTCCGCTTTATTTTCAACAAATTCATTCCTTTCCTCATGGGCTTCTCCAGTAACCTCATTCACAACATCAGTGTCCTTTTTTCTTTCATCATCTCCATCTTCGTCTCTTTCAGAAAAAGTCCCGCTGCTGCATCTTATAGCCTCAACTTTCTCCTCCGTGTTATTCTCTTCGACCTTTTCTTTCATAGGAAGCAAGACAGAAATTCCCTCCAGGTTCTTATCCTCCCGTTTATTGAGCACGCCTTTCAATTTTTGCACTACAACACTCGGATTCATCTTAGTATGCCTCTTGAATTTTTCATGGTCTTCTTTGGTTAGATTGATAGCACCATGCAGTGAGAACCCTAACTCATTCACAAGGATGTCTGAATGGCTGAGACGCACATGATGCTCTGAGTTACTTGGAGCCTGCATCACATCATCTCCTTCCCTTTCTCCCATCTCCTCTATTCGTCTGATCTTGTGAGATGTATCCCCAGTATCAGATTCAGAGAGTGTTCTTTTAGAAGAAGTGGGGATCTCCGGAGAAATCTTTGACTGATCAATGAAGGATTTTTCATCTAATAATGAGGAAGCTAAACTTAAAGATTGTTGTGCTGGAACTTTGTATTCTTCAATGTGGTCTTCATCAAAATCATCTTCTTTATTTTGGCTCTCTTCAGTATCTTCCGAAATCATGACAAAATATGGTTCTTGATCCACTTCTGATGTACTTACGGATCCAGTCAAATTGTCGGTACTTTCCCCACTCATTGTTTCTTCATCTTTATTTTCGTCGCAAACATCATCCGAAAGTACAAAAACTACAGAACCTTCTTTCTCATCCGTAGATACAGTTCCCGAAACAATCAAATTAGAAATGCCTTTTCCACCTTTCTTCTTACTCAAGCTAAGTTTCTTCCTTTTGGGTCTGCCAACTTTTCTAGGTTTCTTGTAATGACTGAACTCTGCAGTGCCAGCATTTAAACTTGTATCGGAAATTTCACTATCATCCAACAGAGATTCAGAATTTTTTAGAGGACTCTCTTCCGTTTCTATTTCTTTGGAATTTAACACTGAATTGTCTTCATTCTGAAGTTTTTGGTTCGAAGGATCTTCTGGATCATCATTTGAGATACTGCTTGCCTCTTTCGATGATTCACATTGCGGAGGATGCCGCGCTAAAGACGATTTAACTGCCTTGGATTCTTGATGGAAGCTGAACAGCATAGCAGAAAAATCCCCAGCTCCCTTTTTGTTTTTGCGTTTTGGTAGGGACCTTGTGACTTCATCCGAGCTACGTGATGAGGAAGAGGCGGGGCTTGCTCGAGTCTTTGGTGAGGAAGAGGTGAGGCTTACTGGAGTGTTCGGTTTTTCCAATTCAAACAGTTGCTCACACAATTTGCTCTCCTTTGTATCAGTGGTGTTATTTTGATGAGAGAAAATATCTTCTTGTGAAAATAATCTTGCTTTCACATCTAATTCTTTTGAAACTTGAGATGATGCATCAGTGTCATTATCCGAGGTTGTCCCAAGTGATGCAGACACATCAGGTGATGTGGCAATCTCATCCGTCTTCTCACTTTGCATCTCTCCTTCCTGTTCTCTTTCCTTATTGGTCGGTGACTTCTGAGGGTCATCTCCTTCCTCTATCATTTCTTCCTGATCTATTATTTCTTCATGATCCTCTACAACAATCACCGGCTCATTCTCCTTCAAACCAGTTGAATTTTCTTCCTGTTTCTCATCAAGGGTAGAATCAAACACTACTCCCTCATCCTTTACATCTTCCGTTTCTTCTCCTCTTGAAGACACTCCCCCAGAATCCACCTCACAGGCAGAAGCAGGTTCATCTGGGGCAACCTTGGAATCATTCTGTGAGAAACATTCGTGATCTTCATCACCAAAATCTTCCATCCTCTCCGCATCTTCAACCAATTCTACATTCTCCGTCTCCTCTTCCAAAGATTCTCTAACAACGGATATGTCCTCTTGCCACTCATCATGAGGAGCACTCAAATCAGTACTGATATTTTCAGCAACTTCTTTAGTACTTTCGTTATCTGCGTCAACAACTTTTTTAGAATCGTTTGATTTTAGGTCGGTCTTAATTTCTCCACTCGTTGAAGCCTCACTGGGACTCGAACACATCTGTATTGCGGCCATAGAATCAATCAACGCCTGCACGTTCTGCCTTTTTCTTGAATGTTTATGCTTATGTTTTTTGGGGCTTCTACTTGTTGACCTTGTCTTCTTGTGTTTCTTGAGAGATTTAGAACCACTCTCTTCTGAACGATGTTTAGATGAGTGTTTCTTCTCAGTCTTGTCCCTTTTCTTTTTATGAGAACGACTTTTCTTGTGCTTAGTACTTTTCTTCTTTCCAACAAAATCTTTGTCATCATCAACTGCCAATTCAGACTTTTCTAAAGAGACAATAGTGTCTTCCTTCTTTTTCTTGTGCTTGGCTTTGAGGGATTTCTTGGCTTTCACAACCGATTTCTTCAACGTTGTAAAATTGAATTTTCTTTGATTAGCAACAGGAGTCTTTTTGCCTGCATTCACTCCGGTCATCTCTCTGGCTGTGCCCCCTCCTCCAATTGAATCTTGCTCCTGACTGCAGCCATTTTGCAAATTACTCTCACATGAAAATGAGTTTTCCCATTCCGACATCGTGTTTGTCGATTCCAATACTGAATTATTACCATCTCCATTTCTCTCCGTTTCCTTGTCCATCAGACTTTTCAAAAAAGAAGAATTATCAAAATCTTCCGTTGAGGTATTAAAAGTTTCTGTGTCTCTTTTAACAAAATCTTTGTCCAACAAATCCCACACATTACTTGGCGAGTCAGGTCTGGATGTCACTGAGAGAGATGATTTATTACTACTCTCACTCAAATTCTTTACAGTACCAACTTTATATCTTGACAGTTTTGTTTTCATGTTACCATTTACATCTTTCGATAGTTCACTTTTACCTGATAAACTCTTCCTTCTTCTCACACCTAAAGTTTTTCGAGTAGAACTTCTTTTTTCTTTAGTCGTAATAGTTGAATTGGAAGACTCATTTCCAACACTATCTCCACATGGAATAAATTCCACAGAATTGTGGGAAAGACTTTCGGAAAGTTCAACAACCTTTTTAGTACTGAGTGAATGAAACATGATAGGCTCCTTAAGGTTAGGGTCCTTGAGTTAGTCTCCTTGAGGTTAGGCTCCTTGAGGTTGGGCTCCATAAGGTTAGGCTCCATAAGGTTAGGCTCCATAAGGTTAGGCTCCATAAGGTTAGGCTCCATTAGGCTTAGGCTCCATAAGGTTAGGCTCCATAAGGTTAGGCTCCATAAGGCTAGGCTCCATAAGACTAGGCTCCATAAGGCTAGGCTCCATAAAGCTAGGCTCCATAAAGCTAGGTTCCATAAAGCTAGGCTCCATACAGCTAGGCTCCATAAAGCTAGGCTCCATAAGGCTAGGCTCCATAAGGCTAGGCTCCATAAAGCTAGGCTCCATAAAGCTAGGCTCCTTTAGGTTATAAGCAGAAAGAGATGAATGTCTCTTCAAAGAGACAGAAAGTCTTTTAAGAGGAGGAAAGTTTGTCATATTTAATAGAGATGTAGAATTTGTATTGATTTCAGTGTCTGTTCTTTCATCTTCTATTTCAGATTCAATTTTTCCCCTTTTCAATGCAGTTCCATTTAGGTTATTATCTTTATCTACGTCTGATTTACTCTCAAACCTAGCATCCATCAGTTCATTTTCAATTTCTGGACATTTCGGGGTATCTACCACTGGGATAACATCTTTGTTACCATTCATTTCAGTAACCGTTTCCGCAGCAGGCTTGTTAGATGGGAACAACATCAACTTTGGCTTCCTCTTTTTCGTTCTGTAAACTGTTACTTTCGATTTCGGAGAAGTTCGATGAATCTGTAATCCTAATCGCTTACGTCCCCTTTTCGATGGCGTATTTTTACCTTGGGGTGGAAACACTATGTTGGTTCTGGCACATGAAGGCAATTTTTTCTGTCGTATTCCAAGAGAAAACGCTTTTAAATCTGGACTTAAGAAAGGAGTTTTTTCTTTTTGAACGCTTTTATTAGGTTGAGGGAGTTCATGTTGTACAAAAGGCCAACTTTTTCTTGAAAAACCTTGGTTTCGATCTTCCAGGGGTCTCTCCAACGAAGAGATTCTCGGGACAGAGTTTTCATCCTTTCCGACTGTTGCACCGTTACTTGCGATCATCGCTTTCTCTTCCTTCTTTTTTCTCCCTCTCTTTTTGGGAGAATTTCCTGTTTTGCTATCAGTCATTTTATCTGGAGAAAAACTATGTTGGCAGACATTTTTTCCTTCAAGAGTACTTTTCTCTTTGTCTGATAAGTGTTTATTAATTGATTTGTATCTTTCTTCCGATGATATTTGGTTTCGATCAGTCCTTACTTGGCTGGTGAAAAGTCCATCGGATAAAACGGTCTGAGCGGTAGGTAATCTTTGATCACCAGATTTCTCGGAATGACTAACAAATTTCACTTGTTTCAGCTGCAGTTCAACTTTTTTCTTCTTCTTGCGTTTTGGAGCTGGTGAAAGAAGGAAAGGAGTCTCTGTTAACACCAGACATCATGTCTGGAGGATTTTTTAACAATTGAGTTGTGGGGAGCGAGAGAAGCTCTACTCTACCACAAAGGAGAACGTGTTGGATTGTAAGGATGCAGTGGCAATTGTTACAGAGGGGGTTGGGGGAACCAATAAGGAGGTGGGAGTGAGTGAGGTGGGTGTGTGACCAATTCTAAGACGGGTAATATATTTGGAAGTTTATCACTGTTTTGCCAAACCAGAAGAAAAGAACACTTTTTCTAAAAATAAAATCAGTAAGAACACTTAACCTGAAAAGATGGATGAGTGGTCAAAGTCCTACTGAGGGTGATGTCTTGAGTAATCTTGTTGTACCAGTTTTTAAAGTAATCGGATATTTCTTTCACAAAATGTAAAAGTTTTTAATGAGGAGAAAAGGGGGTACCTAATGAGGGGGGTCATATTACAGAAGGGTTTTTTTTGAGAAAAAGATTAGGTCCTTGACAAAGCCTGAAAAATGTGGTTGGGTAAAACTAAAAAAAATTGCTAGAATATTGGCAAACAATGATGTGGCTTGTAGGTTTTCCCCCTCTAATCTTGGCAAACAATGTGGTTTTTTCCCCCCTCTAATCTTACAATAACTTCAAGATCACCTTTTTGCTTCAAAATTAAATACGCAAATCTTAAGACTAGATATTATTGATTTCTGGTCTAATTTTTAGAATCCCTACCTGCAATCTTTTGTTTTTCAAAATTTCATGAATTTCTGCCATTTTTGACCTGCTTTATTTCTTCCAAAAATCATGTACCAAAACCGTACATCGCACATGGTTCGTTGAACTGCCGTTCGAAAGTGCTTGCAATTTTCTTTTATTTGATAAATACAGGCATACCCCCTCTACCCTTCCCATAATACTTAATTTTCACCACAGCATTTTCAATGATCATCTAGTGTAGTGGATATGAACGCAGCCAGCATGCAAGCGCACCAGATTCTAGTCCCACTGTGACTACTGAGTTATAATTTTTCTGCTGCAGTTTTCAGGGGTCATTTGACTAAAATCATTTTTGCTGGTTTCCATCTTTCCTTTCTTTCTAAAAATGATAGATTAGCATCATTGGAAGGGAAATTTAATAAAGAATCTGAATGTGTAACACAAATCTCTATTTTCAATATTGACAAGAAATAATGCTTGTGCAAAGATTGGCCCTTTGTTGACCAAATTTAGCCAAGAATTGCTTAATGTGCATATTTTTGTCCAATATTTCCTAATTTGGCTTTCATTACTCAAAAGATAAATATCTTAGCTTCCATTCCAACCAAACTTGTAATGAAAGAAAATGAAAGGAAGGTTATCAAAAATGCATATGAAAAACAAGTTACGAAAATTGGGCTCGCATCTTTTAAAGGCCCAGTAGATTAAGGGCTAATGGTGAATGGACCTTGCAATATAATGTAGGATTCTAGTTTTCTAATTACAACTGATCAAACTTACACAGGTTTTGTAAATTTATACTGAATTTTTTGAAAAAGTGCTCTTAAAAATTAATCTGTACATACGTCTTAAAATTGATTTCCTTAATATCATTCTATAGAAATGTTTAGAAAATCCTTTCCAACTAGAATTTGATCCAGGGTATGATAATTAGTCAACAACTTTAGCAGACAATTGAAAAACAGATAATTTACATTTGAAATAAATATAAAACAAAGCTAAAAATGACCTAATTTCTGACTGAAAATAAGGTTACTTTGTTATGTTTTTCAATAGATTTAAAAGCGCATTTTACTCATTTTTTAATGGACCTTCAGTCAGAAGAAAGCCTTCAACCAAATGTATGTGTCCACCATAAATGTTTACCCATCCCATTGTTACCCTAATGTTTACCCATCCCATTGTTACCTTAATGTTTACCCATCCCATTGTTACCCTAATGTTTACCCATCCCATTGTTACCCTAATGTTTACCCATTCCATTGTTACCCCATGCAGCAAATAATATTAAAGGTATTTCACTCAACCATTGGATGGGACACCTACTACCCCAATCATTTCGGGCTTCATATTGTTTCACTTAGTCAGTTGCAATTGCTTCAGGTTAAATTTTGTTTACAAAAGAAAACATTCCAGAATTGTT
>JAIGNY010004588.1:0-47500 GCA_020152595.1 Chiridota heheva
GGGAAAGCACCCCCACCCTCCCTCCTACCCTCACACACACACACACTTTTCAAAAGCTTCCTACAACCCTGACATTTACCTTGAGCTTTAATTGAAAGAAAATATGCAGTAGAACGTTCCATCAAGATGGATTAACAATTTACCATTTTACAGCATTTAGCATAGCAAGGTTTAATGTCCCACGGCCTTTGATAACCAGTTGTGAACTCACTGGTTGCAGACCCACCATTTAAAATTTTAATGCCCTACTTTGATTAATTATGCATATATTTTCCCCAACAGTCAGCAGTGTTCACCAACACTGTTTTTTCTTCAAAAGCTTTTATGTTAAATACCCCCATGATTTATGACCCTGGAATGGGGCAAATACAGTTGGTAGGGACATGGACGCCATCCAATAGTGCCACGGACGAAACTCAAGAAGGGGTATTTCTATTACGCCCTGTGAGTCATCTGCACTATAGCAAGTTGAGATCAAATAAAATCAAAATACATTGGTTATATATGCATTGGCTATACGCATGGGCTATACGCATGGGCCATACGCATTGGTTATATACGCATTGGCTATATGCATTGGTTATATACGCCTTGGCTATACGCATTGGATGACACTTTGACTGACGAAATATTAATCTGAGAAACACGATTTGAAATATCAAAACCAGGATCTTAATTCATGTGGGCAGGTGACCATCCCCACCCCCAACCCTCCCCCACACACGCACACAATTTCCGACATAATTCAAATTTTGATTTTAATTTAAAAACATAACTTAATGTCTTGGAACACACCGCCTAATGGCCTACAGGAAGATTTTGGAACGACACTTGGTACAAAATTAAAGATTTTTGCGGATCCCAAGTTGTAGGTTTTGGTCCAAACTTCAATATAGTTGACCCTCAATTGTAACTTTTGGTCTAAGAATTGAAGATTTGTAGTCCAAAAGTGAAGATTTTTTACTTAAAATTTGAAATTTTTGATCGCTTTCCAAGATCTGTTCTTTAGTCAACGGGACTTGCCACTTAGAGATCGGGCCCAAGGTCATTCCTTTCCAAAATGACGGCATGTGTAACGTTATGTAATCATAACTCCCATTAGGATCTCAGTCATCTAAATGTGGGACCATGTTTACGACATGTACATAGGCCAATCAGCTGGCTAGTGTCACCTTCTCCTTCATACTATGGTATGGATAAAAATTGGAATGGAGTTGTGGCAAAAGCTTAAAGGGGCAAATCTTGAAATGTAAAATTGAACGATTTTTGACCGCAAATTGGAGAATTTTGGTTCAAAATTCAAGGTTGTATAATCCAAAACTGAAGATTTTTGATATAAAATTAACAATAATTCAGTCGACACAAATAAAAAATGCCAACATCTATGATTTCTGTTTCATTTGATATTTCACTGAATTATATTTATGGTTTTGATAAAAAAAATAATTTAAAAAAACATGAAAACATGGGGAAGGAGCCTGCGGAATTTACTATGCCCCAATAGCCCCTCCCCCACCCCCTTAGCCCCCTTATATAGATACACTACTGCCGTTTATAAACAGGCATGAGCCTGGGAATTTTTTCTGAAAAGGGAGACAATTCGGGGGCCGGCTGATTGTCGATATAAATGCGCCTACCACTTGTCATATGCAGGGGTTCAAGCCTGGGTTGGGTAGACACGCTAGTGCACCACAACTGGTTATCAAAGGTCGTGGACATTGACTTGGTTGTCGATTTCGTTGTTGGTTTTGTGATACTCAAGTTGTTACTATCATAACCGAATACGCATGCGACGACCCCGTCATTGTAATTGTGTGTTCACTCGTCGTCATATGCAGGGTTGGTAAATTGGTCGGGCTTTAAGTAAATTAGCTTTTAGGAAGCCAAATTTGAAAACAATGGCTTTTTGAGATTTAGTTTGGCCGCAAAAAGAGTTATTTAGCTAATTTGTGACCTTTTTTTATAGCATTTTGAGACTTGTTGGCCACAACAAGTATAACTGGGTTTTTTTTTTATAACTTTTTTGATAATGAAATTAAACTAAAGAAGAAAAAAAAAAAACCCTTTGCATGTTTGGTGACTATATATTTGGCTGTAAAATATCTTATTTGGCTAATATTAAGGCCTATCAATGGCGTTTCTTACTAAGGCTTTGATGGAGAATAAAAGGAAAGTACAAAACAAGTTTCTGATGACGTTCAACAATATGTGATATTTTGAATGTGTTCCCCGAAATCATAATAACATTTCTTTTTTGCTTTTCAGTGTAATATGGTAGGAGCCTATACAGAAAAGCCCTAGGATTTTTTTGACTTTATTACTTTTTGATAGCTTAATTTGGCTTTTTGATAGCTTAATTTGGCTTTTTGATAGCTTAATTTGGCTTTTTGATAGCTTAATTTGGATTTTTAATAGCTTAATTGGCTTTTTGATAGCTTAATTTGGCTTTCTGATACTTAATTTGGCTTTTTTGATAAGCTTAATTTGGCTTTTGATAAGCTTAATTTGGCTTTTGATAGCTTAATTTGGCTTTTGATAGCAATTGGGTTTTGATAGCTTAATTGGGTTTTTGATAGCTTAATTTGGCTTTTTGATAGCCTAATTTGGCTTTTTGATAGCTTAATTTGGCTTTTTGATAGCTTAATTTGGCTTTTTGATAGCTTAATTGGGTTTTTTGATAGATTAATTGGGCTTTTTCATAGCTTAATTTGGCTTTTTCATAGCTTAATTTGGCTTTTTCATAGCTTAATTTGGCTTTTTCATAGCTTAATTTGGCTTTTTCATAGCTTAATTTGGCTTTTTCATAGCTTTATTGTTTTGTTTTTGTCTTCCTTTGATTTTTTTTGTTTTAAATTTATTTGTCCCCCTTTTTTTTTTTTTTTGCAGCTCAATTTGGCTTTTTCGCTGGGATGATCTACCAGCCTTAGTCATATGATCTACCAGCCTTGGTCATATGATCTGTCATGTGATAGTCAGTCTGTCATAACTAGGCCTAAACAAATCTTGTATATTACTATTATGCTTGCCTAGCCTAGCCTGCGCCAGTTTTTGCACACTTGTAATTGTGTGCAGCTAATGTAGCTGCAGTAAAGTGTTTTTCTCACCAAAAACTCCAGGATTTGTTCGAAGGACTGTTGGCGATCATTGTACGTTATTCCACATATCTTTCTTAACGCTGTAATACAAGCCTAGGCTACAGCACAGGTATTCCTAATCAGATAACATGACTGTACTGTTGCCATATCTGATATCAGATATGCATCGGCTGTACAATATTGCAAGTGTGTAGCATGTAAAGCATACTGAGTGAGATGTTTATCTCACTAAGGTGTTCCTAGCGTTGTGGCAACCTGCAAATCGGTCAGTTTGGGGAAAATGAAGATGCCACAAATAAGTTTACCTTGATCAATTTGCATGTCATATTCACTTTGTTTTATTTTTTAAGAACAACAAAAAGTAAGAATTACTGGAGAAAAGTTATTGTAGTAAAGTGGGGGTTAGGGTTAAGGTTAGGTTTCTAACTGTTTTTATTCTTAAATTGTTTTTGAGGATTAAAGATATTAAAGATAGACTGGTTTGCGGCATACGCATTCTTCCCATCTGACCATGATTCTAAACATGTATAAGCAAAGTCAATTTGCTTTTAAAGTGTGTTTTCAAAAAAGTTGCACAGGAATTCTGGGCAAGTTGATTTTTGGTATGAAGACTCATATTTTAACCTAAAAAGCAGCACACAGAAACTTAGATTAGTTTTACACCCTGTAAATCTCATAATAACTCAATTGCGTTCCTAAAAGAATACACATTTTTTGTTCAAAAATAAAGTTTCAACAGATTTTCTACGAGCGTCTTGACTAAAATGTGATACACAAATGAGCATTTTTCTCCATCCAATAAGAAGATACACGTACTGTAGGACGCTTGCATAAGGAAGTGATTGACATTATTTGAGTGCGTATGTGCATTGCCTGTATAACCTTGAGCATATGAACATGTGCATCCTACGTGTGTAACTTATGACATATGTTGGCGCGTACAATTTGTATGTATTTATATTAACAAAAGAACAAAGGGCATTGAGGTAGTTAAATTTGAATATATAGTGCGCAACAATGCAATTATCGCGTCTTGTAACGAATGGGCAATCTGGGTTTTTTGTTGTATCTGCGCCTGTTTTGGCCCCTCCTTTTTCAGTTATACGCACGCGTTTTCAACATTAGTTGCAATGCTAACGTCCTGTGCACAAGACACTGATTTTCTTCTAGAAATTTGACAATTTTTACCCTTTTTTACAAGGAATTTGGGAAATTGACCAAAACGTTAGTTGAAAAAGTTGTTCAGGTTTATGTCTGTATGGTTATATTAGGCAAAAGTTAAGGGTGTCGGTGTTAATTTTCATGCTCTTTTGTGACCACTGCACTGTAGAAGAGATTAGGTATTAGTGATCGTGTTGTAGCGTCGCCGAGTCTTTGTGGCGGTCTCGAAACACATATTCAAGAAAACACTATAACACAGCAATATTGGGATTAAATAGAATATATTTTGAGCTACATGATTGACTGATCTGAGACTTCCTCCCTCTCTGAATCTCAATCCAATTCTGCTCTATTGCAGCTAGTTCTATACATTTATTTATCATCAATGCACAATATAATGATACAAAGAATAACATGATTAATGGGACAAATTAGTACTATTATCATGTCCAACCACAAACCCTGACCAGGCGGGAGACAGGCAGACTACTGTCTATTCTAATTACTCTTTGTGGTCATGCATGTTGCACACCAATACCAAAAATATTCTAAGTTCAAGGGACAAGGTTATTTCAAGTCATTAATTATTTATAAGGGCTAAATTTAGTCTAATGTGAGTAATGCAACCACATTACATTCATCCCTCCCCAAGAAAAGCAAGTCTCTTTGCTTTTGTTGTCAAACATGACAGGTTGTCAATTAATCAGGTTAAAACTTGACAAAGTTAGCCACAATTAGAGTACAAGGTATAATACACCTAGTAAAGTTATTGTGGTTTCCAAACACTACACAGAATTATCCCAAAATGTCAATTGATTTCTTTTTTTGATTAACATCAAACGAAATTGTACGTAACAAACTAATAAGTAAGATTGTTATTTTCTAAAACTACGTATCACACAAACATAATGATATAAACAAAGTAATCATCAAATAATTTACTCAGCCACAAAATCTTCCATCCATACTGGAGGTTTTGTTTGTCTTAAAGACCTTCTTAAGGAAGAATCAAAACTCTCTGTCTCATTTTGCATAGATTGAGTATTAACACAAGGATAATCATCCAAATTTTCTTGCCAATAAATTGCTGTTGAATCAGAACTTTGCTCAGAATTTGTAGGTGGTCCTGATTCAACTTCATCAGGAGATCTCTGAGAATTTTCAACACTTTTTTCAACTGATTTTGAAAAACACTTTTTAAGTCTGTTGAAATGAACAACCTGACGTTTCTTTTTGTTATTTACATGTTGAATTCTATAAACCAAGTCAGATAATTTTTTATTACTCTATATGGTCCTTTCCAAGGCGAAGCAAGTTTTGCGAAATACCTTTTTCTAACATGAGGCACATGAAGCCACACGAAATCACCAACAACATACGGTTGACCATGTTGTTTCTTATCATAAAATTCTTTTTGCCTCTTTTGTTTAAATTTCATATTCTCTCTGACTTTCTCATAAGTATTTTCAAAGTTCTGTTTCAACTCAGAAACATATTCACTAGGAGTTTTAGGATCCTGTTTACACCTATTGAACATTATGTCAGCAGGTAATTGAACTTCTCTTCCAAACATGAGATAGTATGGAGTATAATTTGTAGTTTCTTGTACACTAGACCTATAAGCACACATTACTTTAGGCAAAATTACATCCCAATCTTTTTGATTGTCAGAAATAAACATTGACAGCATAGCTTTAATTGTTCAATTCGCTCTCTCAACCAACCCATCTGACTGTGGATGGTATGGGGTAGTCCTTGTCTTTTGAATATCAAAAAGTTTACAAATATCTGTAAAAAGCTCGGACTCAAAATTTCTTCCTTGGTCTGTATGAATATAATCTGGTGCACCATATCGACAAATAAAATTATCCACAAGAATTTGAGCAATAGTCGATGCATTTTGATTTGGCATAGGGAAAGCTTCAGCCCATTTCGTAAAATAGTCAACAATTACAACAATGTAACGATTATCATTATCAGTTTTGGGCATGGGTCCCATTATATCAATAGCCACTCTTTCAAAAGGATAACCAACTTTACTTGTTTTCAAAGGAGCTTTAGCATTTTTAAGTGGTCCTTTCCTTTTTGAACATTCTTCACATGACCTACAGTGATCTTCCACATCACACCTGAGACCATACCAATAAAATCTTTCCCTAATTTTCTTAATTGTTTTAGTCACTCCTAAATGACCTGAAGTTTGAGTGTCATGGTAATTTAAAAGAATTTCATTAATCATAGCTGATGGAACCACAAGTTGAAACCATAACTATTGTTCTGGTCAGAAAACCATTTCCTGTATAAACCTCCATCTCTCAAAACAAGTCTATCCCACCGCTGCCACCACTTTGTAGCGTCGCCGAGTCTTTGTGGCGGTCTCGAAACACATATTCAAGAAAACACTATAACACAGCAATATTGGGATTAAATAGAATATATTTTGAGCTACATGATTAACTGATCTGAGACTTCCTCCCTCTCTGAATCTCAATCCAATTCTGCTTTATCTACAGCTAGTTGTATACATCATTTATCATCAAAGCACAGTATAATATATTTTGAGCTACATGATTGACTGATCTGAGACTTCCTCCCTCTCTGAATCTCAATCCAATTCTGCTCTATTGCAGCTAGTTCTATACATTTATTTATCATCAATGCACAATATAATGATACAAAGAATAACATGATTAATGGGACAAATTAGTACTATTATCATGTCCAACCCACAAACCCAGACCAGGCGGAGACAGGCAGACTACTGTCTATTCCTAATTACTCTTTGTGGTCATGCATGTTGCACACCAATACCAAAAATATTCTAAGTTCAAGGGGACAAGGTTATTTCAAGTCATTAATTATTTATAAGGGCTAAATTTAGTCTAATGTGAGTAATGCAACCACATTACAGTGTCTACTAGGAATACCTGTGAGTAGGCCTACTAGTTAACTACAGTACTAAGTACTAGGAATAGCTTGCATGCAGGGGCACAGCTGCATGGTTTACTGTATTACTATTGGTTTGAAGAAGAATTCTCATAGGCTTAATGTTAATGGCCTACCCAAAGGAAAGGAAAGGATGGCTGTTATGTGGTCCACCAGAAGGAACTTCACTTTGAGCAAAACTGACTATGTTAATGCCATCAATATGTATTATAACTTGCAAGCCAATTGTGCCAAGTGGGAGGAAAGCCAGAGTGCCCTGAGAAAAACCCACGACGACAGGCAGGTATCAAACCCGCGCTCATATGCGAAGACATCTCAAAGTCTACCAGACTTAATTAAATAATTGCAGAATCTAGCGCATTTTTTTAAAACTCCATCTGTGACTCTGGAGGCTCAGTTGGTTGCACTGGATCATGGTCAACCTGTATTCTGGAGGCTTGGTTGCAGTGGATCATGGTCAACCTGTATTTCTTTATGGTGTGTCGTTTTTAGACTAAAAAATTATCACTATGACTAAGTCTCCAACAAAAGAATAAAAATATTAGATAAGAATAAGACACTCAGACTCTGGTCTTAACAAATTTACAGGGACTTTAAAAGTGCATTTGATTCTGCATTTTACTCTGTTTACCAATTTGAATACTGACCTATGCGGGAGTAAAATATAAATTTTTCTTTTTTACTTCATGATAAAAAAATAAAAAAATCCGTTTTCATTTGTCTTTTCCATTTATACTGTAGGCTACATGTAGGTCTGAATAAGTTTAGAAATTTAAATGGCTCTATGTAGGTCTGAATATGTTTAGAAATATTTTACTGATATCAATATTAGACCAAAACCGTGTGATTTTTACACAGAACAGCAAAATATTACCTAGTGGCTATTTAGTATTGTCTTTTATCTCTTTTTCAAAAATGAGTTTTTGTCATGGTAGCGGTGATTTTGCAAAATGCTATTTATACACAAGCATCACAAACAGTATCTGAAGAAAAGAGGCATGACCATCTAGATAAAGTGTCTTATTTTTAATACGTACAAAATAATATCCATTGTACGTAGAGATTATAAAGATGTTCAGTTAAAATTTTGAAGCTTAAATTCTTACAGTCTTAGTCTTCCTGCATATATGTAATTTGCCTCTGGAGGGCAAGATTGAACCAGTTGTGAAGCTAGTTATCTGATCTGCTGCAAGTTGGTTTGGAAGTGTAGTGGTTTAAAGGACTATGGACAGCAGCAGATTTAAGATACGTGAAAGAGCATGGAATTCTTGGTAAAACAGTTTTTACAATTTATAAAAAGCTGATTTAATTTTCAAATTATGACTAAACAAAGTTTCAAGATTTGTTAATTTGTGCCAAAATTGTGACATAGTAAGAGGAATACATCTTAATTTTTTTTATGTAATTCTTTAAATTATGTTTTTTAATTTCAGTTACAGTGTACTTGTGAATTTCAGAATGTCTGTTCTAGATACATGATGATTCAGGTATGACCAATTCTGAAAACATTTGTCTTAAGTCTAATGCTATAATTTAAACAACATTGACAGAGGAATAAAAAACAAAAAGGTTTTACTAAAGGTGATGGAGGATCCGTCTCCCATTGATGTCACAGATTATTGCTCAAAATGGGAGGCAGGTAGCTCAGTCAGCTGAGCGTAAGACTGAGATGCTGGAGGTTCCAAGTTCAAGGCCAATGGCAATTTAATCAGCAACTTTTCCACAGATATGCAGAATGATATATATGCTGACATCAAGCGCAGAGGTTTGTCTTCTGCAGCACACCTTCTCCCCCACCTGACCTTTGTGAAAAGTGATTAATGCTTGGGTGGCGATCACCGTCCTTTGGAGGGGACGTAAAGCCGTTGGTCTTAATGGTAGGAGTTTCACCTCCTGCCTGGTTCTCTGAACATTTCTCGAAAACAGCAGGGTGTTAACCCGGTATTCAGCCACTTTCCATCCTGGCAAATTAATTAGGTACACACTGAAAACAAGTCATTGTAACTTATGTGTGCGTTCCCTGGCATATGCCTAAAAGTGAAACACAATACAAAATACAATACAAAAAATAAGAAAATACTGTAAATTGGTCAATTTTTAATTTGATTTAATTTTTTGCTGTTTTAATGCTTGAAATCATGTTTTGAACCAATTAAGCCCATGTTGCATCCAGGTGTCCATAGTCCTTTAAAGAAACTTCACATAATCAGTTCTTGTTTGTTTTGTTCCCAGATTCTGAAGATGGCTTCAACATGGTCCATTTTGGTGCTTGTCATCTTTTTATCTTTATCACATGGATTGGATAATGGCTTAGCTCGGACTCCACCAATGGGCTGGCTGGCCTGGGAAAGGTTCAGGTGTAACATAAACTGCAAAGATGACCCAAAAAACTGCATCAGGTAAAGGCATTGTGCATAAACTGCATCAGGTAAAGGCATTGTGTATAAACTGCATCAGGTAAAGGCATTGTGCATAAACTGCATCAGGTCAAGGAATTGTGTATAAACTGCATCAGGTAAAGGCATTGTGCATAAACTGCATCAGGTAAGGCATTGTTTATAAACTGCATCAGGTAAAGGCATTGTGCATAAACTGCACCAGGTAAAGGCATTGTGCATAAACTGCATCAGGTAAAGGCATTGTTTATAAACTGCATCAGGTAAAGGCATTGTGCATAAACTGCATCAGGTAAAGGCATTGTGCATAAACTGCATCAGGTAAAGGCATTGTGTATAAACTGCATCAGGTAAAGGCATTGTGTATAAACTGCATCAGGTAAAGGCATTGTGCATAAACTGCATCAGGTAAAGGCATTGTGCATAAACTGCATCAGGTAAAGGCATTGTGCATAAACTGCATCAGGTAAAGGCATTGTGCATAAACTGCATCAGGTAAAGGCATTGTGCATAAACTGCATCAGGTAAAGGCATTGTGCATAAACTGCATCAGGTCAAGGAATTGTGTATAAACTGCATCAGGTAAAGGCATTGTGCATAAACTGCATCAGGTAAGGCATTGTTTATAAACTGCATCAGGTAAAGGCATTGTGCATAAACTGCATCAGGTAAAGGCATTGTGCATAAACTGCATCAGGTAAAGGCATTGTTTATAAACTGCATCAGGTAAAGGCATTGTGCATAAACTGCATCAGGTAAAGGCATTGTGCATAAACTGCATCAGGTAAAGGCATTGTGTATAAACTGCATCAGGTAAAGGCATTGTGTATAAACTGCATCAGGTAAAGGCATTGTGCATAAACTGCATCAGGTAAAGGCATTGTGCATAAACTGCATCAGGTAAAGGCATTGTGCATAAACTGCATCAGGTAAAGGCATTGTGCATAAACTGCATCAGGTAAAGGCATTGTGCATAAACTGCATCAGGTAAAGGCATTGTGCATAAACTGCATCAGGTAAAGGCCTTGTGCATAAACTGCATCAGGTAAAGGCATTGTGCATAAACTGCATCAGGTAAAGGCATTGTGCATAAACTGCATCAGGTAAAGGCATTGTGCATAAACTGCATCAGGTAAAGGCATTGTGCATAAACTGCATCAGGTAAAGGCATTGTGTATAAACTGCATCAGGTAAAGGCATTGTGCATAAACTGCATCAGGTAAAGGCATTGTGCATAAACTGCATCAGGTAAAGGCATTGTGCATAAACTGCATCAGGTAAAGGCATTGTGCATAAACTGCATCAGGTAAAGGCATTGTGTATAAACTGCATCAGGTAAAGGCATTGTGCATAAACTGCATCAGGTAAAGGCATTGTGCATAAGCTGCATCAGGTAAAGGCATTGTTCATAAACTGCATCAGGTAAAGGCATTGTGTATAAACTGCATCAGGTAAAGGCATTGTGCATAACAAATATTTTATCTACATGTACATTACCTCAACCAATGAATGCGGATGGAGGAATTATATTTTACCTGTGTTTGTCTGTCATTAACATACCTGTATCTCAAAAGACTGGTAATTGGAATCTGATTAAATTTGGTGTGTGGTTTTGTTACTGCTTAAGGATGAAGTGATTAAAGCTGGGGGACCAATTGCAACAGGGAAATATGAAGGGTGGAGATGTTTTAGGGTGAGCTCTGTCTATCATTAGTTTGTTAAATGTTCAAATGAGATGTGCTGAACAATGAATATCATGAAAGGAAATCCAAACAATTAAATTTCTGGACTTCAGAAAAATCAAATCAAGTAGTTTCTATTATCACAGAAATCAAAACAATTTGTGTCTAGCATGAAAGGGAATGATGGAACTTTAATATTGCTTCAATGGAACTCAAACTGTGTATACTGAGCCTGAATAATACAGAAAACACTGAAAAAATCAGTCACAAGGTACAGTAGATAATCCTGAAGTGTATAGATTGCAAATAGCAACACTGATCAAAGATTTTTGGCGATAAAACTTGTTGGGCAGGTATTCTGTAGCTTGATTATATTTGGTAATGAGGAATTAATAGAGAATGAACTATACAAAATTAGGCATGATGAAATTGCCAATGGGGCAGCAATATGCACTCTACTAGTGCTAAAATGCTAGTTTTAATGTGTCAATGAAGCTAATCATATTAGATACCTTAGGGGACTGGAGGACTTAAAACCCATATCACCCTAAATACCTGGGTGACTTGAGGACTTTAACACATCTCACCCTAAATGCCTGGGGGACTATAGGACTTAAACCCATATCACCCTAAATGCCTGGGGATCAGAGGACTTGAACCCATCTTACCCTAAATACCTAGGAGACTCGAGGACTTGAACCCATCTCACCTTAAATACCCAGGAGACTAGAGGACTTGAACCCATCTCACTCTAAATACCTAGGAGACTAGAGGACTTTAACATATCTCACCCTAAATACCCAGGAGACTAGAGGACTTGAACCCATCTCACCCTAAATACCTAGGAGACTAGAGGACTTTAACATATCTCACCCTAAATACCTAGGAGACTAGAGGACTTGCACCCATCTCACCCTAAATACCTAGGAGACTAGAGGACTTGAACACATCTCACCCTAAATACCTAGGAGACTAGAGGACTTGCACCCATCTCACCCTAAATACCTAGAAGTCTAAAGGATTTGAACATATCTCACCCTAAATACCTAGGAGACTAGAGGACTTGAACCCATCTCACCCTAAATACCTAGGAGATAAGAGGACTTGAACATATCTCACCCTAAATACCTAGGAGACTAGAGGACTTGAACATATCTCACCCTAAATACCTAGGAGACTAGAGGACTTGAACCCATCTCACCTAAATGTCCTGGGGACTAGAGGACTTGAACCCATCTCACCCTGAATACCTAGGAGACTAGAGGAATTGAACCCATCTCACCCTGAATACCCAGGAGACTAGAGGACTTGAAACCATCTCACCCTAAATGCCTGGATGACTAGAGGACTTGAAGCCATCTCACCCTAAATACCCAAGAGACTAGAGGATTGAACATATCTCACTCTAAATACCTAGGAGACTAGAGGACTTGAACCCATCTCACCCTAAATACCCAGGAGACTAGAGGACTTAAACTCATCTCACCCTAAATACCTAGGAGACTAGAGGGCTTGCACCCATCTCACCCTAAATACCTGGAGGAATAGAGGACATAAACCCATCTGACTCTAAATACCTAGAAGACTAGAGAACTTGAACACATCTCACCTAAATGCCTGGGGGACTAGAGGACTTGAATCCATCTCACCCTTAATGCTGGGGGGACTAAAGGACTTGAACCCATCTCACCCTAAATATCTGGGGACTTAAGGACTTGAATCCATCTCACCCTAAATGCCTGGGGGGACTATAGGACTTGAACCCATCTCACCCTAAATACTTAGGAGACTAGAGGACTTAAACCCATTTCACCTTAATGCCTGGGTTACTAGAGGACTTGAACTCATCTTACCCTAAATGCATGGGGGACTAAAGTACTAAACCCATCTCACCCTAAATGACTAGAGGAAACCCATCTCACCCAAATACCTGGGGGACTAGAGGACTTGCACCCATCTCACCCTTTCAGGTGGGAATTTAAAAGTAAAGTTTTTGTGGCTTGAACAAGTTTGGTCTATTGTGTGTATCTTAGTTGGAAGGTATCTGCCCATGGTCTTCCCTTTTTGTGGATGAGAGTTGTGGTCCTCTCAACAAAAAAGCCTTTGTTTAGTAACAAAGTGACAAATACTATCAAATAATGGTTGACCAAGGAGCTGTCATTTTCCCTAGTTCAACTAAGGAAGCTGGGTATTAATTTTTTAGTTAAAATTTTCAAACAGTGTCAACAGCATATTTTCTCATTAACAGTAAGATTCACAGAATAATTGTGTCCACCCATTCAAGCAAATTTCTTTTAAGTGACTGAATGTGCAAACTGAATAATCTTGATTGACTGAGAAAAAAGGAAAGTCAACAATAGAAATTGTTATCTGCCTCTTAGCTGATTGCCACTAATTAACATCATAATGAATGATGTAACATTTTAAAGCTTATGAAGTGCTGCATCCAATGAACTAAAATATGTGGCAACTGCATGTTTTGTTTTTTCTTGTAACAGCGTCTATTACATTCAATTTTTCAAAAATGAAATATAGATCATCCAGAACATTGGCCTCAGCTATAGATAATTAGTTTATTGTGCAGAATAATACTTTACCTATAACTGAGGAAAGTTTCAGCTAAATAAATATTTGTCACGTTCTCCTTGCTTGCCCCCTGTACAACCTTCCCACAGCCTCCCTCGCTGCCCACAACTCAGTAGCCGAGCTCTTCCCAAAAAAAACCTTCGGATAAAATTATCTCCTTCCTTCATCATCTTTTCCTCTACAACCATATTAAGTCCTCCTTCCCCACCCCTTCTCTCTCTATATTATTTTTCCACCCATACACCTCCTCTCTAGATCCCAGCTTTCTGGCTTTTAGTTCTCGTGTTTCTCTCAATCTTTCCCCCTGTTTACTCTCCTTCCTACCCCTGGAATGATCTAACCTTTCAGGCACAATTTGTCCCTTGCTGTATGGTGCCGTTAAACTCTCATCAAACAAACAAACAAGGAAACTATAATATGACTGGAGATGATAACCAATGGCACCAAAATCTTCATGTTGAGTTCACTTTGTTAAAGGTTGTATTACTAGTGAAAATAGCACAGTAAGCATAGAAATCTTGCAGGAAGCAGTAGAGGGCGCCAATCTAGTTTATGTGAAAGCTATAACTGAGCTTGCTAAAAGGGGAATGAATAGCTCTTATAGTTTTTGGAATATTGAGAAATGAAAATTTGTCTTGTGGTTGCTAAGGCGTTGCTAGGGCGATTTTTGTAGAGATTTTTCTTAATCTATTAATAAAGAATATATTGACAAAAATGATATATATCATATGCAGAGTAATTAATTTAAAAATTTCTCACGGTTCTGAATAAAGGTGTCAAAAAAAATTCTAAGAAAAATTGTGACCGGAATGATAATAATGTAGGAAATACATCTTTATGCGCTTACACTTGACAACTCATGTTCCCTCTTTAATGTACTCTTCACAGCACAATTACACGGGGGATGTTCTCAGAGAAATGAACCTGAAATATTGCGGCTGAAATTTGAAATTAAGTTTTTACCACATACAGTGTACATTTCTTGCTCATAAAAAAAATCTATTTTTGATTTCCTCTCACGTTTTTCTGTTTTTCTCATGATTATAAACCCAGGAACAATGTCTTTTTTCCAGGTCTGATATTATGAAAGGGTAGACGTCTTAAGAACGGAAAATCTTATTTTATTTTTGGTGAGCATGCAAAGAATAATGCGAACCTATGTAATGACAATTTGTCTGTCCGTCCGGTCATCCACAGTTTGGCCTGAGATTTCCTCAGAAATGTTAAAGTTTTTTTTTAAATTTCCAGAAAATGTTAAAGTTTTTCAGAGACTCTTAAGACAGGTTGAAGAATGGTTTCCTTAAAAAGTCAACAAAACATTTGATATTTCCTTCAAAGATAACTGTAAGATGATATAATTTCCCAAAATTCTTTAGAGATATTCAAGTGTTTCTCATAACACTGGAGGTTTAAAACTCTTAAACTTCTTTAAAGTATTTGTGCACCATGCTGTATCAGGCATGATTATTAAACTACGCCTTTATTATTGTGTTCATTTGCATAAAGTTGCTACAGTATATGAACTGACAAGACTTTTTACTTAGTATGCTCAGTCAGGGAGTGTGACAGGATGTGACTGCATATGGACATAGGGAGGGAAGTCATATGGGACATGGATGGGGGCCATGCAGGACATAGGATAGAATATATACCATGTGATATGCACCAAGGCATGATTATTTGACTCTGCCTTTTTTCTTATTCAACAAGACATTTGCATATAACTTATTATATGGACTGACAGACTTTCATACATAGTGTGCTCAATCAGGGACTGTGGTAGCTAGAACAAAACTTTTTAATGGAGCCTATGCCATGTGGGACATGGGGTGGGATGCCATGTGAAACAGGGTGGGATGCCATGAGGGACATGGGGTGGGATGCCATGTGGAACAGGGTGGGATGCCATGTGGGACATGGGGTGGGATGCCATGTGGGACATGGGGTGGGATGCCATGTGGGACATGGGGTGGGATGCCATGTGGGGCATGGGGTGGGATACTATGAGTAACACAAGAGTATGACATAGGTTGGGATGCCATGTGTGACATAGGGTAGGAGGCTATGTGGGACATAGAGTAGAAGGCCATGGGGACATGGGATGTGATGCTATGTGTGGGACATAAAGTAGGTTGGCAACATGTGGAACATATGGTAGGATCCAATGTGGGACATAAGGTGGGATGCCATGTGGAACATCACGTGAGAAGCCACTGATGTGGGAATATAAGGTGGGTTGACATGGGAATATAGGGAGGGATGCCATGTGGGACACAGGGAGGGATGCCATGTGGGACATAGGGTGAGATGCCATGTGGGACATATGGTTGGATTAATTTGGGACATAGGATGGGATCCATATTGGACATAGGGGTCATAGGGTGGGATGCCATGTGGGACATATGGTGGAATGCCATGTGGGACATACTGTACATGTATGGTGTAATGCCATGTGGGAGATATGATGGAATGCCATGTGGGAGATATGATGGAATGCCATGTGGGAGATATGATGGAATGCCATGTTGGACAAGGGATGTCATGTGGGACATGGGGTGGGATGCTATTTGGGACATGGGATGGGATCCATGTGGGACATAGGGTGGGATGTTATGTGGGTCATAGGATGGGATGCCATGTAGGAGATATGGTGGAATGCCCCATGTAGGAGATATGGTGGAATGCCATGTCGGACGTGGGATGGGAAGTCATGTGGAACGTGGGGTGGGATGCCATGTGGAACATGGGATGACATGTGGGACTTAGTGCGAGATGCCATTTTCTTAATTAGCATGCAAACCATGACGGTATTTACCATTCTAGTTATTTTAGGAAATAATATTGGTTTTCCACCTTCAAGAAAGTGCAAAGAGTAAAATTTAAAAGTTGCCTCTACCGACAATCAACTGGAGTAGATAATCTCACTGAAAGTGATGGCTGAACTTTGGGAAAATGTTTGGAGAATCATAAATAATTATAGGTTTGTTATTCTATGGTGATTAAAATGTTTGTAAGTTTGTAAGAAAAATACAAATGTAAATGACATTTTCTAATTTTCTATCTCATCATCATAAAATTGTATATATGCATTGCATTTAAATATCCCACCTTACTTTTCAATAAATGCATGTACAATAGAAAAATGTGTCTTTCGCAGCTTTATTCTGAGAGGGAAGTCGTATTTTATTGACCCAAATTTTGGACTAATTTTGACCAAACCTTTTTAAAGGAATGCTGGCCAGCTTTTCCCAAGTACTGTTTAAATTGTCTGGCTAGCAAATAGAGGTCATGAAATTGTGATATTTGGCCAAATTCTTACCAACTTGACCACTGTTTGAAAAGAAATTGGGAAAAGGGAGGATGAAGCATATGCCTGATTCCCTGATCTCATTCCAAGCTATGTACAGCATTTATTGGAAGTGAGGATTTGTTTTCTTTAACTTTTTAGTGAAAGATTGTTCAAAGACATGGCTGATAGGTTGGTTGAAGATGGATACAAGGCTGTAGGATATGAATACGTAAACATTGATGACTGCTGGATGTCCAAGTCACGAGATTCCAAAGGACGTCTTCAAGCGGATCCTGACCGGTTTCCAAATGGAATCAAAGGGCTTGCAGATTATGTGAGTTGAAAAGCATACATTCATATGAGTCTTGACTTTCACGTTTTGCTTGATGATAAACTTTACACAATTATTTGTGAAAAAATGTTTGTCTAATACCAAACCAGCTTACAGTAGGTGCAAAATAGTGGAAAAGTACATTTTATTATATCGTATTGGTTTCTTGTAACGCGCAATAACCACCATTTTGCAAAGTCTCATTGGGCGGCTGTCAAATCCTTAACACTGCAGCTGGAGACGGTGCCATAAAAAACTGCCCAAATAAACAGTGTATTTGTGAGGGATTTGTATTAAGTAACTATCAGCAAGTTATCTTTTCGTAGCTAGCTTGGTAAACTTTTGGTTTTAAAGATTTTATGTTAGGTCCAATTTAGTAAGCTATTTTTTCAGGTCAAAACATAAGAAGCTGCATGTTGTATGTAAATCTACTATTCACAAAATCTGTTACTGATTCATACAACTCTTTTTATGCCCATAGTTGACCCTTGCTAGACCAGAACTTGGTCAGATAATTCAAGGTACATGGAAAGTATTCATGACACACATTGCCTCTTACTGTGTCATTTATATTATTTTCCTAGTAACACCTGTTATACAGCCCATCAACTGAATATTTAGCAATTTGCCCATGGTGAATAAGTAACTTTTTCATTGACTTTATATTGTTGTTAAAATAATACAAATAGCCTAGTAAAAGTACAGAGAAAAGCAATGCATTCAGAAAGAAATTAACAAATATGCATCAATAGGTACCTTGCTTGTAAATGTTGTAAATAGCTGAAACAAAGCTAAAAGACCTTGAAGTTCCATCAGGTCGGTGCTTATCCATGGTTTCCTTGGTGTAAGTGGATGAGAGCTCATGACTTCCCCTGGACAGGATGCCAGTACATCCATACTAGAGCCATGAAGGTCCATCAGGCCGAAGCTTATCCATGGTTTCCTTGGTGTAAGTGCATGATAGCACATGACTCCCCTTGGACAGGATGCCAGTCCATCCATACTAGAGCCATGAAAGCCCATCAGGCCGGTGCTTATCCATGGTTTCCTTGGTGTAAGTGGATGAGAGCACATGACTCCCCCTGGACAGGATGCCAGTCCATCCATTCTAGAGCCATGAAGGTCCACCAGGCCGGTGCTTATCCCTGGTTTCCTTGGTGTAAGTGGATGAGAGCTCATGACTCCCCCTGGACAGGATGCCAGTCCATCCATACTAGAGCCATGAAGGTCCATCAGGCGGTGCTTATCCATGGTTTCCTTGGTGTAAGTGCATGATAGCACATGACTCCCCCTAGATAGGCAGCCAGTCCATAACAACTCCCCAGCTGTGTTGGGATTGATTATACAGCTGAGTGGAGGGGAGCAAGTACAGTAATGAAGCACTCCCATTGAACCCAGTACCGTTTGCATTGTGGCTCAGTTGAGTATACTTTGATTTTTTTAAATTGTATACCAAGCTACGCTCCTACTGCTACTAAAGGTACCACTTGTTTCTTTAGGTTCATGGCAAAGGACTGAAGCTTGGGATCTACAATGACTATGGGACTAAGACTTGTGGAGGTTACCCTGGAAGCCTGGACTATCTAGAGGTTGATGCTCAAACCTTTGCAGACTGGGGAGTAGACATGCTGAAAATGGATGGGTGCAACTCTAATATAACAACAATGAAAAAAGGTAAAGTAAAACCTCACTCAACCTCTCAACAGATACCGTGCTTGTAAATGTTGTAAATAGCTTAATCAAGAGCTAAAAGACCTTGAAGCCCCGTCAGACTGGTCTTGTAAATGTTGTAAATAGCTGAGGCAGAGCTAAAAGACTTTGAAGCCCCATCAGGCTGGTCTTGTAAATAAAGTAAAACCTCACTCAACCTCTCAAGAGATACCGTGCTTGTAAATGTTGTAAATAGCTGAATCAAGAGCTAAAAGACCTTGAAGCCCCGTCAGGCTGGTCTTGTAAATGTTGTTAATAGATGAAACAGAGCTAAAAGACCTTGAAGCCCCATCAGGCTGGTCTTGTAAATGTTGTAGATAGCTGAATCAAGAGCTAAAAGACCTTGCAGCCCCATCAGGCTGGTCTTGTAAATGTTGCAAATAGCTGAATCAGAGCTAAAAGACCTTGAAGCCCTATCAGGCTGGTCTTGTAAATGTTGTAAATAGCTGAATCAAGAGCTAAAAGACCTTGCAGCCCCATCAGGCTGGTCTTGTAAATGTTACAAATAGCTGAATCAGAGCTAAAAGACCTTGAAGCCCTATCAGGCTGGTCTTGTAAATGTTGTAAATAGCTGAATCAAGAGCTAAAAGACCTTGCAGCCCCATCAGGCTGGTCTTGTAAATGTTACAAATAGCTGAATCAGAGCTAAAAGACCTTGAAACCCTATCAGGTTGGTCTTGTAAATGTTGTTAACAGAATTAAAAGACCTTCAGGCCCCATCAGGCTGGTACTTACATGTATTCGACTTGATACGATTCATGTTATTTCTTCTATTCTCGATGAAGGAGGTTGTTGAGGTATTTTATACTTGGACTTCAGAAAGCTTTTGATAGTGTACCTCACAAGCGATTACTTCTCAAGCTTAACTCTATTGGAGTCAAGGGTGAGATACTTGGCTGGATTGAAAACTTTTTGATAAACGGAAAACAGAGAGTGTCCATTAACCGCACACAATCAGATTGGAATTGTGTTATTAGTGGCGTACCCCAGGGTAGTGTACTTGCAAGCGCGTAGCCAGAGGGGGCCTGGGGGCCTAGGCCCCCTTCCCTTTGCAAAAAAAAAAAAAAAAAAAAAAAAAAAGGGTTTTCGCTCACTACGGAAATACCTTTAAAAGAAGGAATTTTCTTCCCAAGTAACACTCGAGATCTAATCTAAACACTAGTAATGAACTATATAGAGACTGGACATAAAAAAAACTTTCAACATCGAAACCCATTACGCATACGTTTCTTCACGAACATGTATGACGTGATACAGACCGACAGTAGGCTTTTGGTGTAGTCGTCGCGTATATCCTACTAACGTATGCTGTGCTCTGTGAGTGGACCACTACTACGCTCTGCAGCAAAAAATAATTTCAAATTACACAATCGGAATCAACAGGAAGGTAAGATTTTTAATCATTATATGAACTTATGTCTTATTCATGAGAGAAATGCGCTCTTAAGAGATGCAATAACGTGCAAAACTGGTGAACTTTCTGCACGCTCGAAGAACTTCAATGAAAGTGTCCAATCACATTCACTGTGCCTACCAATCACATTAACGGATGTGTATTGTGCGGGGAGTACATTAAGTGACAACTCAAGACTCGCCGACAATAATAATTCGTATTACAACGATAAAGCATGCATTTTCAATGCAATCTTTTGTATTTTCCTTACCCCTTCCCAATGTGGGTGAAATTTGGTTCCTCAGGACGCTTATACAAATTTGAGGCCAGAGCCAGTAGTTATTGACGGCCTGCAGGCGCGGATCCAGAGGGGGGCGCACCCGGCGCACGCTCAGGAAGAATATTCTGTATAAAGAACGCATTTATTCAGGGCCTTTTTAGAAATCTGAAATGGGGGCCATTTATCAAAAGGGATCTTTCCAGTTTCCATCTCTTTCATGTAGAAGTTTTAGAAAAGCAACAAAAAACGTTATCGGCTCAAAAATATGTTGAGCGGGAGGGGGAGGATGGGAACAACTTTACATTGACCAAAATCTAATTATGGAGAAACAGTAATTTGGTGCCTTTGTAATAGTAATAAAAAAGGACCTTTACTAAGGGTCAAAATACTTTAGTGGGGCCGCTGGGGGGGGGGTAGGGTGTGGCCCACACTTAGTAGGCCTAGTTAAAGCGACCTGATGTTTTATAGAAAGGATTTTCTGTTAATTGGCTTTAATAATTGTGATTTCTCACAAAACAATCACAATGCTAATTTGGACGTATTTTCTATGTATTTACTTGTCCGTCCATCAGTCCATGTACACTGTCCTCACTCTGTGGTCAAGTGCATTCAGTAAATCACATAGAGGATGCATAGGCGATATGGGATATCCAGATCCCGTTTTAAAAACAATATTTTAGTACCTTTACGATTCCCCATGGCTGACAATAAGCTCATTTAAAAGAAAAAAAAATGATTTGAATGGTACAAGAAAGAACCATACAGGTTACCACACAATGTGTTCTAACAATAGGCTTTAGATACCTATTACTTTTCAAATTTCTTACAAAACAATGTTTTTCCTCTTTATGGTCATTTTATACGTGTTTAATTTGACTTGTAAAATATGCAGAGGGCGCTGTGGGTGACAATTGTATTCCCCTTGAGGGCATAATTTGGCATGTTATGTTATTCTTTGTTCATTGAAAATTGTTATTGCAAACTTTTATTTTTAGCATACCATGCTTACCATCCACTAATTTTGAGAGACATAAACCGTGTACAAGTCACTTCCTTTGTTATTGAGTTTTGTTTTTATTTCTAAGGAAAAATGCCAGAACAAGGGGACTTAAATCGTTCATTTCGTCATTGGAGAGGGTAAAGGAACCTTCATCAGGGGAAACTGACTAAAATTGAAGAAAATATTGTCACTTTCTCCCATTTTGGAAGGGCAGTTCCTGCAAGTCTAGGGGGCGTTTTTCAAAAATTTCCTCCATATACGTTACACGCCAACCCATGGTGGTGCGTAGGTAGCGCAGTTACAATAGGGCAAACTTCACCAAGGGCTGATGGTCTAGGCCCCCCCGTTAAAAAAATCCTGGCTACGCGCCTGTGTACTTGGTCCAATTTTTGTTCTTGTATTTATTGATGACATGCCTGATTATGTGAAGTGTCATACCAGATCATTTGCTGATACCAAATGTCAAGTATTTCTCTCTTCAAAGACTATTTATTACTTCAAACTGACATTGACTGCTTTGTTTGCTGGTCCAGTAAATGACAACTGCAGTTTATTTCTATAAAATGTAAAGTAATGCATCTTGGAAGGAACAATCCCTGTAGTAATTATCACATGTGTAATAATGGAGTTTATTTCAACTTAATGGTTGTTTCTGAGGAGTGTGATCTTGGCGTGACATTTCAAGATAATCTTTCTTTTTCGAAGCATTTTGCCAATTTTTTATCCAAAGCAAATAGGATCCTCGGCCTTATTAAGAAATCTTTTCAGTGTATGGATGTGGTGGATATGTTCCAAGTTATTTACAAAGCCCAAGTGAAACCAGTTTCAGAATACTGCATGCCAGTTTGGAATCTGTATACCAAACAAGATGCCAGGAAAATTGAAAAAGTATAGCAAAGAGCAACCAAGTGATTCTTCCTATTCAAGATCTTCCGTATTGTCACTGTTTAAGAACTATTGGTATGCCATCACTTCAGTATAGACGTATCAGAAAATATGATACAAGTGTATCAAATTCTGCATGGTTTGGAGGACCTTAATTTTGAGACCTCTTTTGAGCAAGATAAAGATTCCAGTACAAGAGGTTACACTTGGAAACTTTAAAAACTAGATGCAGTACAACATGACACCTATCTACTTTTGCTTATCGGTTTATCAATACTTGGAACGATTTGAATGATCCATCAATTAACAGTTTTAAGTCGAGGCTTAATGTGTTTTGGAATGATCACCAGTTAAAGTTCAACCCTGACTGCCTGTAAGTGCTGGCTCTTGCCCACTGCATGTTTGAAGTGTTTGAAAAATCTGTCTGCAAGACTGCAAACCATGATCTGTAGAAGGAAGGCAACAAGTCTACATGACTTACTTACCTCAATCTTGGTAAGAAATGGTATTTGTTTTTGTTGATTTTAACTGTAAATGAATGTAAAATAGCAAAGTATTAAATGAAGATGTTACTCTGAACCAGAGTTAGAATTTTTTTATTATAAAACTTTTCACAGTTCTGAATAAAGGTGTCAAAAAATCTTCTCATGAAAAATTGTGACAGAAATAATATTAATGTGGTAAATACATCTTTATATATGCTTCCCTCTTTTGCAATTTAATAGGGGAACATTTTTCAGAGCACGTATTACCATTATATATGGTGTTGCAGCGGAGACCCACGGATATTTCTCAAGTTAATCACAGTGATTCATCTCGTGATATTTGCACAAACAGTACACTTACGTGGGGTGGGGTTGCTGATCTTATTCATCATAGGAAAAAGGTGGTGAAGGGTGTGGAGTTTCCTTTCCTTTTGGATGAGGATGGTTGTTCCAGAACAGGTTTCTCGACTCTTGGCATGATTCTTCACTTTCGGCATGGGTCTTCACTTTCGGCATGGTTCTTCACTTTCGGCATGGGTCTTCACTTTCGGCATGGTTCTTCACTTTCGGCATGGTTCTTCACTTTCGGCATGGTTCTTCACTTTCGGCATGGGCCTCTGAACAGGGTGCAGAGGTGAAGTCCAACCACTTCAGTTCAGACAGACATTGACAATCACTGACTGACATGTTCAACCTGTTTGGGTGTAAGGAGATCAGTCATTTTGGGGCTAACTATTCCCCTAATGCACATGTGTAAACTGGTATCAAGTACTCATTTGAAAGACCTTTCTCCTAACATGATTATACTTACCTGCTTTAAACGTATAGAATGGAATACATTGGAATGAGATGCGGCCTTAGAAACAACATGTACAACAATTGTAAACTTTTGATGGTCTGAGTCAGCAGCAAAGCTAGATTTTTTGTCATTTTATTTTATTAAGATTCTGACTTGCAGCTGTGCTACTGGTCTATATCTAAACGGAAACTTGTTCAGAAATTTGCAAAAAGTTTCACTAATTTTTAGGTTATAACTACCTCCCACTCTCCCTTCCTCAAATCTTGCCACTCTGGTGAAGATGCAACTTGTATCCTTTTTTTTCTATGTATTAAAGTATCTTTGAGGAATCTTTTTCTTTTTAGAAATAAATCTGCTGAGAAAAATAATATTTAAGCAAAACTTTTTCATCAGTCTGGTCTGTTTTCTCATATTGGGGTATGCTATAATCCTTAAATACTAGTTAAGTGCTTTTTTTTAAAAGAGATTTTTTTGCAAATTTACTCGATAATTTAACACAATTTTTTCGTTTATTTTAGGGTACCCGGAAATGACCAAATACTTGAATGCCACTGGTAGACCGATATTATTCTCATGCAGCTGGCCTGACTATGAGAGAGCTGCTGGTATCCAGGTAAGTAAAAAACGTTAATCAGGACTTCAGGAGATTCTATCTGCAATTCTGCTATTTTCTCACTTGTCTCTTTTCCCATCAGATGTTCATCTGAAATCCTTTTGGACATGTAGCAACAACTTCAGTCCAATTGGAAAAACATATACATGTACTATAAACCATGAGGAAAGAAAATCATTTCTTCAAAATTTGATTGGAAATTGACCAGTTTCCAGCATTTTGAATTTTTAGGCCTTATTTGAATAAATTATCCAGGTTTTCATATAAATTTGTGATATCAGAAAGAGAAACCATATGCATTCTTTATGTTCACGTATTGTTTTCCAACCTTCACCAATGTACTACATTGGAAGCAGGTTTTGACCAAAAGGTTTTGAATCTCGGTCATACCCTCAATCAAACTTTGGCAGAAGAAAAAAAATCTAATTTTCAGTAACTAAAGTTCAGGACAGATGTAGACTTTCACACCAGCCGTTTCTACACAAACGAGACAGCACTTTAAACTTATAATTTCTCTGTTGCGTTATAAGATATTAAGTTGAGTAGTTTCTTCACAAGTTTATTTCTTTTAAAGTCCTCTTTCATATAAAATGAACTTTATACTTGACCACAGAATTAATTCTTTTGGCAGTCAAGGAGATAACAGTACGTGTAAAACCCAAATTTTGACCCAAATTTTGATATTGTTAGTTCATCAAGAATTATTACAACCAAAATAAACCACAATCTTGTTTTTCTGCAATTTAGATAAACTGGACTTCTGTAGCAGCCAATTGCAACATATGGAGAAATTATAACGATATTCAGGACTCATGGGATAGTGTGCTGTCAATCATAGATTATGAGGCAGGGCATCAAGATGAGCTAGCGGCTGTCTCAGGTCCGGGCAACTTCACCGATCCTGACATGGTTTGTAACTCTCAATCTTTGGCACTTTCATGTTGTTGTATTTTAAATAGAATGCATGATGAACAATAGCACATGAGGTATGACCAGGTCAGACACAAGTATAGGCAACAAGACACTATAAGAGACGTCTTCATGGGCCAATCAATGGTTCACAGCAGCTTACGGATGGAATGAAAATAATCTTATGCTATGGTGCTGAGAGAAGATGATGATGCACGATTGCAAGAATGCTTGCCGCAATGATGATGCACGATTGCAAGAATGCTTGCAGCGATGATGATGCACGATTGCAAGAATGCTTGCAGCGTTGATGATGCACGATTGCAAGAATGCTTGCAGCGATAATGATGCACGATTGCAAGAATGCTTGCAGCGATGATGATGCACGATTGCAAGAATGCTTGCAGCGATGATGATGTACGATTGCAAGAATGCTTGCAGCGATGATGATGCACGATTGCAAGAATGCTTGCAGCGATGATAATGTACGATTGCAAGAATGCTTGCAGCGATGATGATGCACGATTGCAAGAATGTTTGTAGCTTTTTCTTAAATTGAGAATAGGCTAACTGATTTACTTAATAAGTTTTAATTAACGCTCTGTGTTAGATAATTGACAGCTTTTTCAACCTTACCACCGCGTAAATTTGCCTAGCAACAAAATCTGCATAACTAATAGTGCTGTCATGACATATCTATTATCGTGATATCTCTTTTCCCACGACATAAAATATGCCTCTTGCAACATTTCGCGATACCAAAAGCTAATACTCAACTAAGAAAGTTTTCCGCAATTAGGCTAGGCTACTTCGTACGTTACAAGTCTAACATTACAGAACTAAATCTAATACTCAAGTTAAGGCCATTAAACACAAGAAAAATCATCGTGAAACATAAAAACAACTAATTAAAAATCGTGTTTCGTCACGACACACTGGCCGATCAATGTAAGACGGCCTAAAGAATTGGTCCAGAATGTGCCACTCAGGCTCTCACTTTGATGATTCATGGTCACATTGGCTGAATTACCAAACACGTGCGTGATGCGTACCATACGCATGATGAAGATAATAGATCACGCGATCATGTCATCTGCTACATCTGCAAATCATTTTTTCTTGCATTCATCATGTTAAGGAGTAAATTGTAACTCCATGATCATACCATTAGTGATTTTAACAATTTGTGTCTTGAGTCAGTTTTCCCAAAAAGTATTGCGATATACGATATATCGCGATATTTTTTTCCACGATAATTGATACGTAATAGAGTTGTGTCGTGACAGCACTAGTAACTAAGTGGGGAAACATCCTATGCAGTACTGGTGCAGTACAAGTAGCTAGCGGCGCGCGCTCATGTAGTCAATGCAATTTACTGTACAAAATAAATTTCTGCACACACAGACTGAGTGACAGCAAAATGGTGAACAAAAATTGCGCTTACGCAAACGCAAACTGCATTTTGTTTATCCCATTTGCTAAAAACTATAAAGATCCGGAAAAGTGCCTTAAATGAATCAAAGCTTGCGGCAGGCATTGTGAACATCTAAATATCAATGCATTGTTATGGATTTGAGGTTTATTTGCTTCTACCTGGTTACCGCGTTGCTATGGTAGGTGTGGCTTATTTCGTAATTCTGAGACATTAATTGTCACTACTTAAGGACTTTATGAAGAAGGATTAAGACATGAAGATCAGATGAAGGAAGAATTTTTCCCATAACCATATTTTTATATTAGTATGTCATTTACTGTCAATATGGAATTCCTTATTGGACCTTGTCACTGTCAGGATGGAGCCAGAAAAAATCTATGGTGCCAGTTATTATAATTAGGGGAAACTCGAGGATTCATGGGAAGAAATTAATTCACAGACTTCTTGAGTAAAAAAATAAATAAATTGTAAATTTTGTTTTTTGGGGACAATAAGGAACTGACGGTAAATAGGTTTAAATTTAAGTTACAAAGCCAGTAAACCGTTTAAGCTTCAACAGTATATGATAAATATGTGCTCTAAAAACGTCTCCCATGTAATTTTCTGATGAAAAGTACATTAATTGCGAAAAAGGAAAGTATATAAAGATGTATCCACTACCTTTTTTTGCGATTTTTTGTGGGAAATTTTTTGACACCTTTAATCAGAACTGTGATAAATTTGATAATTAATTCCAAATCCTTGTCAGGGGGTGTATTTTTGTTTTATTATTAGATGGAAGCTACACTCTCAGCATACAAGATACAGTATCATTGGCATAGCCACAGGGGGCCATGCCCCCATCCCACACCAAAAATAAATAAATTACACATCAAAAATATATGTTTTGCCTGCTGGTGAGTACAGGGGAGAAGGTTTTACTGAAAAATTAATTGCCATGTGTTATTTTGTTTTTGATCAAGAACTTTTACAAACTCTATATAATGCAAACCTTCAGACTGCGTGACACATATCACCTAGACACTTATCCCCCTCCCCCTCAAAATCATTGCTTACGCCAGTGCCTAATCCCCCTTATGTCCCGTAGCTTTCTGCTGCTTTGCCCCTTGAAAACAAGCGATTTGGCTTCAATTTTAACGCATTTCATATCTGTAAAAGGGGTAAAATGCGCCCTTAGGCGGCCCCTGGACCCCACGCTGTGGGGCTATGCGCAAAGCAATGTCACCTTACGGACACATACTAGCAGTTACACCCTATCAAAAATACCTCTCGCTGCTCGTGGTTGGCCCCCCAAACAAAAATCCTGTACAGTATGTTATTCATTGTGTATTATCCATGATCCTCAATGACTGCACATTTTTAAGTTTGTTTTTAATTTTTAAGATCAAGCCTCGTTTACATCATCATCATGCCTCCATGCTCACTATTGACCAGATTTAACAAGAAATCCTAAAATTATTTGATTTTTTTCATGAAAATGTCAGCATTAGAAATGGTTTTGCTGAAAACCAGGAACACTCGACTAACCTTGAACCAGAGCAAGGCCGGTCCAAACATAAATGATCTGTTTCTTTATTTCTCAAACCACAAAACTGGTCTGTTCCACATTCCATACAAGCTGTTCAATGAACCATGTGCACGATTTCCACCCAACACAAAAGAGTTTTCTGTTGTGGCCCTCAGGACACAACAGGTCTAGTATTGTAAACTCCATGCTCAAAACCGCCATCTTTTTTAATTGAAAATTATTTTTAAGATTTCATTCAATGAAGAGATTATGGACTTCAAATTAAGTGCTATGCATTGAAGATTGTATTTTACTGGTTATGACGCTAAATTGACAATAAATTTCAGCAATGCTAATTCAAAAATTTATGGCTTTGTTTTTATTCCCAAAAATCATGTAAATTGGTAACGTTGAGGAATGCAGACGAAAAGTTCCGGTGCCAATCCAATATTTGAATAGCCACCTCTAAAATGTGATATGAAGAATGGTATTATTTAGATATTTTTACTGTTTCAGAAACATAATAGAAAATATTAATTACACCAAAAATTTTTTTGAAGAGTCACAAAAAGATAGTGAAGGAGAATAATATTACTTGAAATTTGAAATGAACGAGGCTAGTCTAACCGGAAACTTCAACAGCTAAGTTAAGAAATTGTTAGCGTGGGTACGTACGCCACTTTCCATCTGCTAAAGTAATCTTGCAAGCTAAATCTGAATAGGTTAAGGTAATGGAAACTTAAAGAGTAGCACACATTACTGTATGAACATTCAATGGTGCTTTCCAAATTTACAGGTTAAGTCGGCAAAAATCCTTCTGGACATGAACGACAACCGAGGAACAAGTATGAGGAAAAAACAGTTAACAAGTTTAATAGGCTAACTTTAGCTTTGAACAATTTAAACATGGTGAATGTATATCAATATCTGGTGGTCTGGCAGTAAAGCACTTCAATCTTTTAGTGTTTGAACAGTCATGGAAAGAAGGAATATTTACATTTGTTTTAACATAGGGAACATGAAAATTCAGATATCATGATTATTTCTTGTATTGATTATTACGTTTGGGATTAGGTTATCATTATCAATGGCGATGATTGTTATTGATTTTAAATAGCTGCTTATGCCAACGCTGATAACGTTTCCCTTACCAATAATGGAATAATGCTCTTATTTAGTAATATAAGTTATCGACTTTTCGGATATGAAATAGAATTGGTATTCAATCCTGGGCAAGCCACTACTATGCTAGGGCTGTTAAAATATCTAGACGATTTTTCAAAATCTCAAGGAATCAATCAATGTTGGTGTAAAGACACTGGTAAAACTGCAGTTGATGCAAATATTGGATTTAAAAAAAAAGGCCTATATATATCATTCTTGGATTTCAAACGGATAATGATGGTAATTAAGAAAAAAAATCCATCGAAATTTGACAAGGTTAAATTAACTAATGCCCACGTTATGCTAAACTCTAGAAAGAATCCTACTATTAATTATAACCAAAATTTTACCAATCAACAATTAAGCGTGGCTTATGGTGATGCTGCCTCATTTCTATTAAATCTTACCACATGGATGATTTAATTAGTAATCCTAATATTACCCCCGCAGATTATAAAGATCTTTACCCATTATCCGTATTTGAGGTGCGTTAAGAGAGCAAACGCATGAAAAACACGACTACCGATATTCAAATTAAGGCCCAATTTAGCGCGAATGTACTGGCTAATACTACGGCTTACGCAGTCATAATATCCGATAAATTTATTTACATGCAGTCGGACAGAAATAAAATGAACGTGGTTTATCGATTTAAAGATTTATAAACTATTTTAAGATATATTTTGATAAGTAAACAATGAATTCCGAACAATATAGCATCGCAGAATTAAAAAATATAGCTAGAAATAATAAACTAAAAGGTTTTTCTACTTATAAGAAAAAAATTGGTCTAATGAAATCATTAAATGAAAAAATCTTTACGGAAGTAATGAATGTTAGCGAGAGACTTTGTCGTCACGAAATAAATTGTATAATCCAAAATAAGTAAGTGTAAAATATATAGAAAGTGGAAATATTGAAGTTTTTTCGTCAATTCATAGAGCATCGATATATTTACAAGTAAATCCAAATATTATTAGATATTGTGATGGTAGAATTTATAAAGAAAAATACGACATCAAAATTGAATAAAAATTTCAAAACCCACAATAAGAAATGAGTTATGTTTCTTATTGTGGGTTTTTTTATTCTCAAATTTCCCACCTACATATCAAAGAATGATCAAACCATTAGATAATTCTTGGATATGTCGGCTGCAAAGCCTGACGGGAATTGGGAAAGATAAATGAATGGTTGGTGCGGTGAAATAGACGGAAGATGCGAGTTTGATGAGGAAAAAGCGAATGGTTGATGGGGCGTTGGGCGGGTGATGAGGGCCTAGGATTTATAGAATTTAATTAAAGATTATACAACTTTTTTTATCGGCTAGAGCCTATGAGAATTTAATAGAATTTAATCAAAGATTAACTTTTTTATTGGTAAGAGCCTATGAGAATTGAATAGATTTTAATAAAAGATTATACAACTATTTTTATCGGTTGGAGCCTATGAGAATTTAATGAAAATTTTATACAACTTTTTTTATCGGCTAGGGCTGTAAAATTTGTGAGTCCACTTTTCTATACTACTGACATTATATTGGCTTCTACAGTAAGTAGATGATAGATATATGATGTGATATTAGCTTCTACAGTAAGTAGATGATATATGATGTGATATTGGCTTCTCACGGTAAGTAGATGATATATGATGTGATATTGGTTTCCACAGTAAGTAGATGATAGATATATGATGTGATATTGGCTTCTACAGTAAGTAGATGATAGATATATGATGTGATATTAGCTTCTACAGTAAGTAAATGATAAATGATGTGATATTGGCTTCTACAGTAAGTAGATGATATATGATGTGATATTAGCTTCTACAGTAAGTAGATGATATATAATGTGATATTGGCTTCTACAGTAAGTAGATGATATATGATGTGATATTGGTTTCTATAGTAAGTAGATGATATATGATGTGATATTGGCTTCTACAGTAAGTAGATGATATATGGTGTGATATTAGCTTCCACAGTAAGTAGATGATATATGATGTGATATTGGTTTCTACAGTAAGTAGATGATATATGGTGTGATATTGGCTTCTACAGTAAGTAAATGATAAATGATGTGATATTGGCTTCTACAGTAAGTAGATGATATATGATGTGATATTGGCTTCTATAGTAAGTAGATGATAAATGATGTGATATTGGCTTCTACAGTAAGTAGATGATATATGATGTGATATTGGCTTCTACAGTAAGTAGATGATGTATGATGTGATATTGGTTTCTATAGTAAGTAGATGATATATGATGTGATATTGGCTTCTACAGTAAGTAGATGATATATGGTGTGATATTGGCTTCTACAGCGTAGATGATATATGATGTGATATTGGTTTCTGTAGTAAGTAGATGTTAAATGATGTGATGTTGGCTTCTACAGTAAGTAGATGATATATGATGTGATATTGGCTTCTACAGTAAGTAGATGATATATGATGTGATATTGGCTTCTACAGTAAGTAGATGATATATGATGTGATATTGGCTTCTACAGTAAGTAGATGATATATGGTGTGATATTGGCTTCTACAGTAAGTAGATGATGTATGATGTGATATTGGCTTCTACAGTAAGTAGATGATATATGGTGTGATATTGGCTTCTACAGTAAGTAGATGATATATGATGTGATATTGGCTTCTACAGTAAGTAGATGATAAATGGTGTGATATTGCTTTCTATAGTGAGTAGATGATAAATGATGTGATATTGGCTTCCACAGTAAGTAGATGATAAATGATGTGATATTGGCTTCCACAGTAAGTAGATGATGTATGATGTGATATTGGCTTCTACAGTAAGTAGATGATATATGATGTGATATTGGCTTCTACAGTAAGTAGATGATGTATGATGTGATATTGGCTTCTACAGTAAGTAGATGATATATGATGTGATATTTGCTTCCACAGTAAGTAGATGATGTATGATGTGATATTGGTTTCTATAGTAAGTAGATGATAAATGATGTGATATTGGCTTCTACAGTAAGTAGATGATATATGATGTGATATTGGCTTACAGTAAGTAGATGATGTATGATGTGATATTGGCTTCTACAGTAAGTAGATGATATATGATGTGATATTGGCTTCTACAGTAAGTAGATGATATATGATGTGATATTGGCTTCTACAGTAAGTAGATGATGTATAATGTGATATTGGCTTCTACAGTAAGTATATGATGTATGATGTGATATTGGCTTCTACAGTAAGTAGATGATGTATAATGTGATATTGGCTTCTACAGTAAGTATATGATGTATGATGTGATATTGGCTTCTACAGTAAGTAGATGATGTATGATGTGATATTGGCTTCTACAGTAAGTAGATGATGTATGATGTGATATTGGCTTCTACAGTAAGTAGATGATAAATGATGTGATATTGGCTTCTACAGTAAGTAGATGATATATGATGTGATATTGGCTTCTACAGTAAGTAGATGATATATGATGTGATATTGGTTTCTATAGTAAGTAGATGATAAATGATGTGATGTTGGCTTCTACAGTAAGTAGATGATATGTGATGTGATATTGGCTTCTACAGTAAGTAGATGATGTATGATGTGATATTGGCTTCTACAGTAAGTAGATGATATATGATGTGATATTGGCTTCTACAGTAAGTAGATGATATATGATGTGATATTGGCTTCTACAGTAAGTAGATGATATATGATGTGATATTGGCTTCTACAGTAAGTAGATGATATATGGTCTGATATTAGCTTCACAGTAAGTAGATGATGTATGATGTGATATTGGCTTTTACAGTAAGTAGATGATATATGATGTGATATTGGCTTCTACAGTAAGTAGATGATATATGATGTGATATTGGTTTCTATAGTAAGTAGATGATAAATGATGTGATATTGGCTTCTACAGTAAGTAGATGATGTATGATGTGATATTGGCTTCTACAGTAAGTAGATGATGTATGATGTGATATTGGCTTCTACAGTAAGTAGATGATAAATGATGTGATATTGGCTTCTACAGTAAGTAGATGATATATGATGTGATATTGGCTTCTACAGTAAGTAGATGATATATGATGTGATATTGGTTTCTATAGTAAGTAGATGATAAATGATGTGATATTGGCTTCTACAGTAAGTAGATGATATGTGATGTGATATTGGCTTCTACAGTAAGTAGATGATATATGATGTGATATTGGCTTCTACAGTAAGTAGATGATATATGGTCTGATATTAGCTTCCACAGTAAGTAGATGATGTATGATGTGATATTGGCTTTTACAGTAAGTAGATGATATATGATGTGATATTGGCTTCTACAGTAAGTAGATGATATATGATGTGATATTGGTTTCTATAGTAAGTAGATGATAAATGATGTGATATTGGCTTCTACAGTAAGTAGATGATATGTGATGTGATATTGGCTTCTACAGTAAGTAGATGATATATGATGTGATATTGGCTTCTACAGTAAGTAGATGATATATGGTCTGATATTAGCTTCCACAGTAAGTAGATGATGTATGATGTGATATTGGCTTTTACAGTAAGTAGATGATATATGATGTGATATTGGCTTCTACAGTAAGTAGATGATATATGATGTGATATTGGTTTCTATAGTAAGTAGATGATAAATGATGTGATATTGGCTTCTACAGTAAGTAGATGATGTATGATGTGATATTGGCTTCTATAGTAAGTAGATGATAAATGATGTGATATTGGCTTCTATAGTAAGTAGATGATGTCTGATGTGATATTGGCTTCTACAGTAAGTAGATGATGTATGATGTGATATTGGCTTCTACAGTAAGTAGATGATGTATGATGTGATATTGGCTTACAGTAAGTAGATGATGTATGATGTGATATTGGCTTCTACAGTAAGTAGATGCTGTATGATGTGATATTGGCTTCTACAGTAAGTAGATGATAAATGATGTGATATTGGTTTCTACAGTAAGTAGATGATAAATGATGTGATGTTGGCTTCTACAGTAAGTAGATGATGTCTGATGTGATATTGGCTTTTACAGTAAGTATATGATGTATGATGTGATATTGGCTTCTACAGTAAGTAGATGATGTATGATGTGATATTGGCTTCTACAGTAAGTAGATGATGTATGATGTGATATTGGCTTCTACAGTAAGTAGATAATGTATGATGTGATATTGGCTTCTACATTAAGTAGATGATGTATGATGTGATATTGGCTTCTATAGTAAGTAGATGATATATGGTGTGATATTGGTTTCTATAGTAAGTGGATGATGTATGATGTGATATTGGCTTCTACAGTAAGTAGATGATGTATGATGTGATATTGGTTTCTATAGTGAGTGGATGAAGTATGATGTGATATTGGCTTCTACAGTAAGTAGATAATATATGATGTGATATTGGCTTCTATAGTAAGTAGATGATAAATGATGTGATATTGGCTTCTACAGTAAGTAGATGATGTATGATGTGATATTGGCTTCTACAGTAAGTAGATGATATATGATGTGATATTGGCTTCTACAGTAAGTAGATGATATATGATGTGATATTGGCTTCTACAGTAAGTAGATGATATATGATGTGATATTGGCTTCTACAGTAAGTAGATGATATATGGTCTGATATTAGCTTCCACAGTAAGTAGATGATGTATGATGTGATATTGGCTTTTACAGTAAGTAGATGATATATGATGTGATATTGGCTTCTACAGTAAGTAGATGATATATGATGTGATATTGGTTTCTATAGTAAGTAGATGATAAATGATGTGATATTGGCTTCTACAGTAAGTAGATGATGTATGATGTGATATTGGCTTCTACAGTAAGTAGATGATGTATGATGTGATATTGGCTTCTACAGTAAGTAGATGATAAATGATGTGATATTGGCTTATACAGTAAGTAGATGATATATGATGTGATATTGGCTTCTACAGTAAGTAGATGATAAATGATGTGATATTGGCTTCTACAGTAAGTAGATGATATGTGATGTGATATTGGCTTCTACAGTAAGTAGATGATATATGATGTGATATTGGCTTCTACAGTAAGTAGATGATATATGGTCTGATATTAGCTTCCACAGTAAGTAGATGATGTATGATGTGATATTGGCTTTTACAGTAAGTAGATGATATATGATGTGATATTGGCTTCTACAGTAAGTAGATGATATATGATGTGATATTGGTTTCTATAGTAAGTAGATGATAAATGATGTGATATTGGCTTCTACAGTAAGTAGATGATGTATGATGTGATATTGGCTTCTATAGTAAGTAGATGATAAATGATGTGATATTGGCTTCTATAGTAAGTAGATGATGTCTGATGTGATATTGGCTTCTACAGTAAGTAGATGATGTATGATGTGATATTGGCTTCTACAGTAAGTAGATGATGTATGATGTGATATTGGCTTCTACAGTAAGTAGATGATGTATGATGTGATATTGGCTTCTACAGTAAGTAGATGCTGTATGATGTGATATTGGCTTCTACAGTAAGTAGATGATAAATGATGTGATATTGGTTTCTACAGTAAGTAGATGATAAATGATGTGATGTTGGCTTCTACAGTAAGTAGATGATGTCTGATGTGATATTGGCTTTTACAGTAAGTATATGATGTATGATGTGATATTGGCTTCTACAGTAAGTAGATGATGTATGATGTGATATTGGCTTCTACAGTAAGTATATGATGTATGATGTGATATTGGCTTCTACAGTAAGTAGATAATGTATGATGTGATATTGGCTTCTACATTAAGTAGATGATGTATGATGTGATATTGGCTTCTATAGTAAGTAGATGATGTATGATGTGATACTGGCTTCTACAGTAAGTAGATGATATATGATGTAATATTGGCTTCTACAGTAAGTGGATGATATATGATGTGATATTGGCTTCTACAGTAAGTAGATGATGTATGATGTGATATTGGCTTCTACAGTAAGTAGATGATATATGGTGTGATATTGCTTTCTATAGTGAGTGGATGATGTATGATGTGATATTGGCTTCTACAGTAAGTAGATGATATATGATGTGATATTGGCGTCTACAGTAAGTAGATGATGTATGATGTGATATTGGTTTCTATAGTAAGTAGATGATATATGGTGTGATATTGCTTTCTATAGTGAGTGGATGATGTATGATGTGATATTGGCTTCTACAGTAAGTAGATGATATATGATGTGATATTGGCTTCTACAGTAAGTAGATGATGTATGATGTGATATTGGTTTCTATAGTAAGTAAATGATATATGGTGTGATATTGGCCACAGTAAGTAGATGATATATGATGTGATATTGGCTTCTACAGTAAGTAGATGATATATGATGTGATATTGGCTTCTACAGTAAGTAGATGATATATGATGTGATATTGGTTTCTATAGTAAGTAGATGATAAATGATGTGATGTTGGCTTCTACAGTAAGTAGATGATAAATGATGTGATATTGGCTTCTACAGTAAGTAGATGATATATGATGTGATATTGGTTTCTATAGTAAGTAGATGATAAATGATGTGATGTTGGCTTCTACAGTAAGTAGATGATAAATGATGTGATATTAGCTTCTACAGTAAGTTGATGATATATGATGTGATATTGGCTTCTACAGTAAGTAGATGATAAATGATGTGATATTGGTTTCTATAGTAAGTAGATGATAAATGATGTGATGTTGGCTTCTACAGTAAGTAGATGATATATGATGTGATATTGGCTTCTACAGTAAGTAGATGATATATGGTGTGATATTGGCTTCTACAGTAAGTAGATGATATATGATGTGATGTTGGTGTCTACAGTAAGTAGATGATGTATGATGTGATATTGGCTTCTACAGTAAGTAGATGATATATGATGTGATATTGGCTTCCACAGTAAGTAGATGATGTATGATGTGATATTGGCTTCTACAGTAAGTAGATGATATATGATGTGATATTGGTTTCTATAGTAAGTAGATGATAAATGATGTGATATTGGCTTCCACAGTAAGTAGATGATATATGATGTGATATTGGCTTCCACAGTAAGTAGATGATGTATGATGTGATATTGGCTTCTACAGTAAGTAGATGATATATGATGTGATATTGGTTTCTATAGTAAGTAGATGATAAATGATGTGATATTGGCTTCCACAGTAAGTAGATGATATATGATGTGATATTGGCTTCCACAGTAAGTAGATGATGTATGATGTGATATTGGCTTCTACAGTAAGTAGATGATGTATGATGTGATATTGGTTTATATAGTAAGTAGATGATAAATGATGTGATATTGGCTTCTATAGTAAGTAGATGATAAATGATGTGATATTAGCTTCTACAGTAAGTAGATGATGTATGATGTGATATTGGCTTCAACAGTAAGTAGATGATATATGATGTGATATTGGCTTACAGTAAGTAGATGATATATGATGTGATATTGGTTCTATAGTAAGTAGATGATAAATGATGTGATATTGGCTTCACAGTAAGTAGATGATATATGATGTGATATTGGCTTCCACAGTAAGTAGATGATATATGATGTGATATTGGCTTCTACAGTACGTAGATGATATATGATGTGATATTGGCTTCTACAGTAAGTAGATGATATATGATGTGATATTGGTTTCTATAGTAAGTAGATGATAAATGATGTGATATTGGCTTCCACAGTAAGTAGATGATATATGATGTGATATTGGCTTCACAGTAAGTAGATGATGTATGATGTGATATTGGCTTCTACAGTAATTAGATGATATATGATGTGATATTGGCTTCTACAGTAAGTAGATGATATATGATGTGATATTGGTTTCTATAGTAAGTAGATGATAAATGATGTGATATTGGCTTCCACAGTAAGTAGATGATATATGATGTGATATTGGCTTCCACAGTAAGTAGATGATGTATGATGTGATATTGGCTTCTACAGTAAGTAGATGATGTATGATGTGATATTGGCTTCCACAGTAAGTAGATGATATATGATGTGATATTGGCTTCTACATTAAGTAGATGATATATGATGTGATATTGGCTTCTATAGTAAGTAGATGATGAATGATGTGATATTAGCTTCTACAGTAAGTAGATGATGTATGATGTGATATTGGCTTCCACAGTAAGTAGATGATATATGATGTGATATTGATTTCTATAGTGAGTAGATGATATATGATGTGATATTGGCTTCTACAGTAAGTAGATGATATATGATGTGATATTGGTTTCTATAGTAAGTAGATGATGTATGATGTGATATTGGTTTCTGTAGTAAGTAGATGATAAATGATGTGATATTGGCTTCCGCAGTAAGTAGATGATATATGATGTGATATTGGCTTCCACAGTAAGTAGATGATGTATGATGTGATATTGGCTTCTACAGTAAGTAGATGATGTATGATGTGATATTGGTTTCTATAGTAAGTAGATGATAAATGATGTGATATTGGCTTCCACAGTAAGTAGATGATATATGATGTGATATTGGCTTCCACAGTAAGTAGATGATGTATGATGTGATATTGGCTTCTACAGTAAGTATATGATGTATGATGTGATATTGGCTTCTACAGTAAGTAGATGATGTATGATGTGATATTGGCTTCTATAGTAAGTAGATGATAAATGATGTGATATTGGCTTCTACAGTAAGTATATGATGTATGATGTGATATTGGCTTCTACAGTAAGTAGATGATGTATGATGTGATATTGGCTTCTACAGTAAGTAGATGATGTATGATGTGATATTGGCTTACAGTAAGTAGATGATATATGATGTGATATTGGTTTCTATAGTAAGTAGATGATATATGATGTGATATTGGCTTCTATAGTAAGTAGATGATAAATGATGTGATATTAGCTTCTACAGTAAGTAGATGATGTATGATGTGATATTGGCTTCTACAGTAAGTAGATGATATATGATGTGATATTGGTTTCTATAGTAAGTAGATGATAAATGATGTGATATTGGTTTCTATAGTAAGTAGATGATATATGATGTGATATTGGCTTCACAGTAAGTAGATGATATATGATGTGATATTGGTTTCTATAGTAAGTAGATGATATATGGTGTGATATTGGCTTCTACAGTAAGTAGATGATATATGGTGTGATATTGGTTTCTATAGTAAGTAGATGATATATGATGTGATATTGGCTTCTACAGTAAGTAGATGATATATGGTGTGATATTAGCTTCTACAGTAAGTAGATGATATATGATGTGATATTGGTTTCTATAGTAAGTAGATGATGTATGATGTGATATTGGCTTCTACAGTAAGTAGATGATGTATGATGTGATATTGGCTTCTACAGTAAGTAGATGATATATGATGTGATATTGGTTTCTATAGTAAGTAGATGATATATGATGTGATATTGGCTTCCACAGTAAGTAGATGATATATGATGTGATATTGGCTTCTACAGTAAGTAGATGATATATGATGTGATATTGGCTTCTACAGTAAGTAGATGATATATGATGTGATGTTGGTTTCTACAGTGAGTAGATGATATATGATGTGATATTGGCTTCTACAGTAAGTAGATGATAAATGATGTGATATTGGCTTCTACAGTAAGTAGATGATATATGGTGTGATATTGGCTTCTACAGTAAGTAGATGATAAATGATGTGATATTGGCTTCTACAGTAAGTAGATGATATATGATGTGATATTGGCTTCTACAGTAAGTAGATGATATATGATGTGATATTGGCTTCTACAGTAAGTAGATGATAAATGATGTGATATTGGCTTCTACAGTAAGTAGATGATGTATGATGTGATATTGGCTTCTACAGTAAGTAAATGATAAATGATGTGATATTGGCTTCTATAGTAAGTAGATGATAAATGATGTGATATTAGCTTCTACAGTAAGTAGATGATGTATGATGTGATATTGGCTTCTACAGTAAGTAGATGATATATGGTGTGATATTGGCTTCTACAGTAAGTAGATGATATATGATGTGATATTGGTTTCTATAGTAAGTAGATGATAAATGATGTGATATTGGCTACAGTAAGTAGATGATATATGATGTGATATTGGCTTCTACAGTAAGTAGATGATATATGGTGTGATATTAGCTTCTACAGTAAGTAGATGATATATGATGTGATATTGGTTTCTATAGTAAGTAGATGATATATGATGTGATATTGGCTTCTACAATAAGTAGATGATATATGGTGTGATATTAGCTTCCACAGTAAGTAGATGATATATGATGTGATATTGGTTTCTATAGTAAGTAGATGATATATGGTGTGATATTAGCTTCCACAGTAAGTAGATGATATATGATGTGATATTGGCTTCTACAGTAAGTAGATGATATATGATGTGATATTGGTTTCCACAGTATGTAGATGTTGTATGATGTAATAATGAGTTTGCCTTATTTGCAACATTATAGGACCTGTACACATATTGAGCGCATGTTTTGTTCAGTGGTCAAGCAAGGACTTTAAAGGAAACAAAATGTTGAAGGAAGCATTCAAAAACTTTAATCCGTTCAGGAGATTTTCAAGTTCTGTATCATGGCCAAAGAACCCCCTGAAATCAGACTAGTTGTTATGTCACATCCTCAGATTGCTTAAAATTGTTATGTATTTCATATATGATTATTGGATATGGTGTGAAAGTAGTAAAACAGAATCTAGTAAGTGTAATTATAATTTACCACCCAAAGATATTTTGAAGAAAAATAATTCAAATGGCAAAAAAGTTAAATCAATTTTCTTCAAAAAATATTAACAAATGTTAAGAAAGTGAGGATTAGGGTGGCAACCTTCCATAGTAGACTTACTACACCAGTCATTTCTACACATAGAACTTTCAATTTGAATATATTCCTTTCACTGAATAGAATATTGAAATAGATTTTTTCATATTCCCTTCACTGAATAGAATATTGAAATAGTTTCTTCACCATGTTTGTCCTCTTTCATATCAGATAAACTGAACTAATCCTTAAAAAGGTGATAAAGAGGATATAACTGGTTAGGCTGTGATATGTACTCTAGGAGTTAGGCATTTATGTGTGTCCATTAAAGCCTTAACAACAACTCATTTATTTGCATAAACAGCTGTTCCCTATAATTGTTTTGAATAACCATACATTATGCTCATGTGTTGTTATAATTTCTTTACTTTCCTTGCTGTTTTTTTTAACTTCCAGATAATTGTTGGAGATTTCTCTCTGAGCATAGAGCAAGCCAAGGCCCAGATGGCAATATGGGCAGTGATGGCTGCTCCACTCTTCATGTCAAATGACCTGAGAACAATCACACCTGAGTACAGGAACATTCTGCTGAACAAAGAGGTCATCGCTGTTAATCAAGATCCATCAGGAATCATGGGCAAAAGAATTTTGCAGGTGAGTAAAGCAACTTTGTGTCTTTTTGGCAGGTTTTTACTGGAAGTTTATGGTTTAGTGATCAAGTTTGTATCTAATGTCATATAGGACAGTGAAAGAACAAATGACAAAAAAAGCACTCAATATCTTTGAGTTAGGGAGATAATCAAGTTTAAAGCTCTAACCATAGAAATAGAAGAATGGAGAAGGTTCAGCTCAGTTGTCCAGTGAAGCCAACATATACATGTGCTTTAATAGTGAAAGTCCCAATGGCTTATGACAGCTCAGCCTTCTCTTTTTTTCTATTTCTATGGTTCTAACAAGAGTGGTGTAGAGATGACTAGTTTCACTACTTGTGACATCACAGGCTCACATTCCCTATAAGTTTTGGTGTATTTTATTACTTTTTTCATTGAGATTTTATTTTGTTTACATTTATTTTGACATGTGAGCAGATGAGTAAAAATCCCATTCATGCCCCCATTAAACTCACTTTAACCTATCCATGTCCCCACTAAACTCACTTTAACCCATCCATGCCCCCTCTAAACTCACTCTCACTATCCATGCCCCCACTAAACTCAGTCTAACCTCATCCATGCCCCCATTACACTACTCTACCCCATCCATGCCCCACTAAACTCATTTTTACCCCATCCATGCCCCCACTAAATTCACTCTAACCCCATTCATGTCCCCACTAAACTCATTTAACCCCATCCATGCCCCATTAAACTCACTCTAACCCCATTCATGCCCCCATTAAACTCACTCTAACCCAATCATGCCCCTACTAAGCTCACTCTAACCCATCCATGCCCTCACTAAGCTCACTCTAACCTCATCCATGCCCCCACTAAACTCACTCTAATCCCATCCATGCCCCCACCAAACTCACTCTACCCCATCCATACCCCACTAAGCTCACTCTAACCCCATCCATGCCCTCACTAAACTCACTCTAACCCATCCATGCCCCCACTAAACTCACTCTAATCCCCTCAAGTTAAATTGAAAACTGATGATAATTTCATCCATGTCCCCATTAAACTCACTCTAACCCCATCCATGCCCCCACTAAACTCACTCTAACCCATCCATGTCCCATTAAACTCACTCTAACCCCATCCATGCCCCCACTAAACTCACTCTAACCCATCCATGCCCTCACTAAGCTCTTTCTAACCCCATCCATGCCTTCACTAAACTCACTCTAACCCCATCAATTCCCTCCTAAACTCACTAACCCATCCATGCCCTCACTAAACTCACTCTAACCCCATCCATGCCCTCACTAAACTCACTCTTACCCCATCCATGCCCCCACTAAACTCACTCTAACCCCATCCATGCCCTCACTAAACTCACTCTCTTATCCCATTCAGGCCCCACTAAATTACTCTAACCCCCATCCATGCCCCCACTAAACTCACTTTAACCCCATCCATGCCCCCCATTAAACTCACTCTAACCCCATCCATGCCCTCACTAAACTCACTCTAACCCCATCCATGCCCCCATTAAACTCACTCTAACCCCATCCATGCCCCCATTAAACTCACTCTCCATCCATGCCCCATAAACTCACTCTAATCCCATCCATGCACCCCACTAAACTTAACCCCATTCATTCCCCACTAAACTTAACTCATCCATGCCCCACTAAACTCACACTAACCCATCCATGCCCCCACTAAACTCACTCTAACCATCCATGTCCTCACTAAGCTCATTCTAACCCTATCCATGCCCCCACTAAACTCACTCTAACCTCATCCATGCCCCCACTAAACTCACTCTAACCCCATTCATTTCCCCACTAAACTTAACCCCATCCATACCCCCCACTAAACTCACTCTAACCATCCATGCCCCCCACTAAGCTCCTCTAACCCATCCATGCCCTCACTAAGCTAAGTTTAACCCCATTCATGCCCCCACTAAACTCACTCTTACCCATCCATGCCCCCACTAAACTCACTCTAACCCCATCCATGCCCCCCACTAAACTCACTCTAAGCCCACCCATGCCCCCAATAACTCACCCATCAAACCCTCAAGTTAATTTCCACTACAGACTTATTGAAGGTCAATTCTCATATAATCAACTTCATTCAGAATTCTCAGCATTACAACAATATTAGTGTAAGCCTACTACCCATTCAAGGCCCTGCCTGTCCTCTTTGAGCTCTCACCCATCCAGCCCCCACTAAGTTAGATCATCATTTCAGGGATGCCATGGCAGCATTCTTGCCCCATTGCTTTCACGTCTGCATATATGGGGATGAAAGGTTCAAGCAAAAAAATTCTTGACATAAGTCATTTGAAAAACCTGAAAGTTAACTTTGGAATTGATGATGAAAATCTGTATATGAGTAATTCCACTACAGACCCCTTGATACTTAGTCAATGTCTGTAAAAATACTAAGTATAACAAACTATATTTTAGTGTAAGCCTACTTACTACCCATTCAAGGCTTCACTTTTCCCCTCTGAATATTTACTCCATCCAGCCCCCACTAAATAAAACTACCAAACCTGGGATACCTTGGAAGTATTAGTACTTCATTGTTTTTCTAAATAAGCTTTCAAGTCATAGTATGGAATTGAATAACACAAACAAACATCTTGAAATTGAACCAAGAAACTTAATATTTTGCACTTAAAAATCCTGACAAGTGAGCACTTTGAGAGGGAATCGGCTGCAGTTTGCTGATGTTCAATATATAGCTGCAAACAGTAACAGAAATGCCTTAGATCATGAAATCACTGCATTTTTATGTTATTAAAATAAAAACCAGCAGCAGAGGCATTGTTTTTTAGTCATGACACACATCTTCAGTTGAGCTGAAGCTTATAATTACTTTTGCTATACAGTCGTTGCTTGCAGTATGCTAAATATTCTTTCTTAGCTGCCGGCATTAGTCTAAACAATCCCTAGATCATTGCATTTTTATATAATCAACATCATCATTATCAACATACTGATGAGCTACATTCATATTGCATCATGGCCAGTGTAATCAACCTTATACCATTATCAACATACTGATGAGCTACATTAATATTGCATCATGGCCAGTATAATCAACCTTATACCATTATCAACATACTGATGAGCTACATTGATATTGCATCATGGCCAGTATAATCAACCTTATACCATTATCAACATACTGATGAGCTACATTAATATTGCATCATGGCCAGTATAATCAACCTTATACTATTATCAACATACTGATGAGCTACATTAATATTGCATCATGGCCAGTATAATCAACCTTATACCATTATCAACATACTGATGAGCCACATTAATATTGCATCATGGCCAGTATAATCAACCTTATACCATTATCAACATACTGATGAGCTACATTAATATTGCATCATGGCCAGTATAATCAACCTTATACCATTATCAACATACTGATGAGCTACATTAATATTGCATCATGGCCAGTATAATCAACCTTATACCATTATCAACATACTGATGAGCTACATTAATATTGCATCATGGCCAGTATAATCAACCTTATACAGTATCAACATACTGATGAGCTACATTAATATTGCATCATGGCCAGTATAATCAACCTTATACCATTATCAACATACTGATGAGCTACATTGATATTGCATCATGGCCAGTATAATCACCTTATACCATTATCAACATACTTGAGCTACATCATCAGCCAGTATAATCAACCTTATACTATTATCAACCTACTGATGAGCTACATTTATATTGCATCATGGCCAGTATAATCAACCTTATACTATTATCAACATACTGATGAGCTACATTTATATTGCACGTCAGGGCCAGTATAATCAACCTTATACTATTATCAACATACTGATGAGCTACATTTATATTGCGTCAGGGCCAGTGTAATCAACCTACTATTATAATTGAGTTCATTAGGGCCAGTATAATCAACCTTATATAATTAGTTCAACCATTGAACAGTTCTGTGTATGGATAAAATAGTAGCAGTAGGTTTGATCAATGCTATATCATTGTACCTTTCCATGCATCATTATCAGTTTATTGATCAGTGTCACTAAGGCAGCTTCCCTTATCATAACTATGTGTCTAATTTATATTTACATTTATAGTCGTCATTGCTTTGTTCTTGACTTTAGTTTTCATACATTACACAGAGTGTAATGAGTGGAACTTATCAAATCATACGTGCGCTCCCATGTGTGCCCGTGCAATGGTTTGCTTTAAAATGCATCTCCTGGGTTTAAACAGTTTTGCTCTTGAAATTCTGGCTCAAACGAGATTTGTATTTTGCTAAGAGATATTCTATGTATTTTTGCAATTAAAGCTCCCAAAAGGTTCTACTAAAGTATCAGATTTTGTACGTAATGGTGCTAAAAATAGCTAGCTGTAGACATAATGCTCCATGTACCGTACATGGCTAGGTCCTCATGCATTCAGTACATGTGTTTCCTATTAGCACTACGATATTTACTACTTTTATTAAACATATCTAAAAGCTGGTGTAATATTATTAATTTGTGTAGTAGTACGTTTCATTGACCAAAATTATGCAGTTTTATAAAAATTTGAGTGAATCACGGGATGATAAAAAAATCTATATCTGGGACTTTAAGCCGGGTGAAAGTTTTAGGACGTGACTGTGTTATGTCAGGGAGTTGGTATTAACCCTTACTCTACCAGGGCTTTGATAAAACAAGCTCAACTTTCGTATCTTTTTTTTAAAATGCATTTTTGACAACTTCCTTTCATTTTCTTTTGTTACAAGTTTGGTTGGAATAGAGGCTAAGATATTTATCTTTTGAGTAATGAAAGCCAAATTAGGAAATTTTGGACAAAAATATGCAAATTAAGCAATTTTAGGCTAAATTTGGTCAACAAATGGTCAATCTTTGCAGAAGTATAACTTCTTGTCAATATTGAAAACAGAGATTTGTGTTACATATTTAGATTCTTTATGAAATTTCCTTTCCAATGATGCTAATCTAGAATTTTTAGAAAGAAAGGAAAGATGAAAAACACCAAAAATGATTATATTCAAAAGACCCCTGAAAGCTGCAGCAGAAAAATAATTACGCAGTGGTCATGGTGAGACTCAAACTTGGAGCGCCGCGTGCTAGCCACACATTTACATTTCCTCTGCACCACGTAGTCGTTCAATCAAATTGAAGAGGTGAAATAAAATTCTTTTAGGAAAAGTTCTAAATAGAGGGGGTATGCCATTATTTATGTATCAAATGTAAGGAAATTGCAAGCACTTTTGAACAGCGGTTCAGCGAAGCATGTGCGATGTATGGTTTGGGTACACAAATTTTTGAAGAAAAAAATGGCAGAAATTCATGATATTTTGAAGAAAT
>JAIGNY010004588.1:52500-70000 GCA_020152595.1 Chiridota heheva
TTACTGAATATTCAAACCCTTAACTTACAAAATTGTGCATCTTATTAACCTACTTATATATCATGCAAGTATTGGGTAAAATGTTCTCAATTATCAAAGTGTAAGCTAATACACTGAGTGCATCTTTGTTTAGTAGTCAAGTCAATATAACTGATCTAGAAAAACTGGAAAAATAAGAATTTGACAAATATTCTTCCATGCCCAATATACACTAAGGTCAATAGTCTCTGTTACTCTGCCATTAGCATTATCAACACACAGTGTAGCATACAGAGATATCAAGATAATGTGTATGTAACAACAACAACTAGGCCTAGTGTTAAGAGTCTGTAACTGCAAATTCTACACTGAAGTCTAAAGATAATAACACTGCTGTACCAGTGTCACTTAGGCAAGACGTTCTTACTTAGGTTTTTATTTTGAATACAAATCTCTTCTTATCTGTAAATGCTATAACTTACGTTATTTTGTTAGGTATATCGGGCTTAAATAAAATGGATCCTGAGACAATTGGGAAGTTTGAAGCTAAGCTCTTCAATAGTTCGTCAGTACAGAACATTGCGTTACTGAGTTACAATAATCTTAGGACCCTCAGTTCTGTTTCAAGAACTTTTTAAACAGTTTGGCTATTCTTGTATTTGTATTTTGCAGATAAACTATGGCTATTGCCATCTAAAACGTAGCCTTGGAATTTGAAATGTTATTGTAAATTATCTCAAACATTGTTTTGTGAGTGAATAAATGCTAACAGAAGCAAGCTGATATCCTTCTTTCTTAGAAAATAATTTGTCATTCTTGGTCATCGGTTATAAATAGCATACAGACAGAAACCTCAATTTGTAATTGGTTGATACAATTGCTTATGAATAAACTATTAGGAAAGGCACTGCTTAAAAATTTGGCCTGCAATTTTAAAGCAACAAATTAACCACATCATTCAACAAAATTAACTTTGCTTTAAGTAACATTGAGGTTTAAATAGTTTTATGTTTATAGTTCATTTCACCTTTCCCCAGCAGCAAAGACAAACAATGCCAGCATTGATTATGGTTACTGCTTATATTACAAAGGATTGCCATTATATTCCAAAGTGTGTCACTAAAAATACCATGTAACACCAGTGGTAGTAGTTGTTATGTTGAAGGAGCCTTGGATGCTGGGAAAGGTGAAACTGTATACAGTTTTGTGGTTTGGGAAACAAAGAAATATATAACTTTTACTCCAAACAGCCCTGCTCCGTTTGAGGGTTGGTTGAGATGTTTCTGGTTTTAAGCAAAGCCATTTGTTATGCAAATTGGATGGCTTGCCCATATACTGTATGTGAATGCCTAATTTCATCAAAAATAAACTTTCACTTTTGTCAAAGTTTTTGTCATTTTTTGCTAAATAATTGCAAAATAGTTTCATTTTCTGGTGATAAAATGATTCACCTCGCCCATTATTCTTCAAATTATTTGGGCTTGCTGGTTATTACCAACAATGAGCTTGTAATTGCAGTTGCTTTCTTATTTAACAAAAACTTAAGATCGGAAAATAAGCAGTACAGTAGACGAATCTGGCATCTGCTTGTAAAGAATGTTTTGTTTATACTTCAAGTTGGACATATGTGATTATGGACATATGTGCTTGTGGACATGTATGCTTGTGGACATATGTTTTGTGGATATATGATTTTGGACATATATATTTGTATGTATATAATCCATGCTACACTTGAAGAATGATATACCAGTGTAAAGTACACATATATGCATATAGTTCATTCAGGTCTCATGAATTTTGTAAGAGAATTGTGTGAAGCATGATATTTTCACAAACACTATCTAATCAAAACTTGGTGCTTTCTAATACTTTCAGTGCAATCCTGAAATATGTGGCAAAGATTTGCTCATCCATGAAAAAAATACCACACCTATTCTTAAACAACCATTCCATTTTTCCGCAGCGTTGTCATAAGGTTTACAAGTGCAGGTTATTTTCTTTCCATTATATGTATTGATACTCGTCAAATTTCATTGTTGTGTTTCTCTGCATGTACTTTGGTAGGATACATGATTGCAATAAATTATCATAAACATTACAATTTTGTTTTATTCTTTTATCTTTTTTGTATTTGTTTGTTATGAATTCACTTGTATGCATTGCTTATTTTGTTGGTTTAAATATTCATAGGTAGAGGCAATCATTAGGGACAGATCCAAGAAGAAAGGTGTGCAAAAAGTCCCTAGCTTACTAAGAGCAATACTTTGTTCTACTTGTGTACTGGTGTGTTATTTGGTCCACCAGTCACTTAATAGTAACGCTATTGTTTTACTTGTGTACTGGTGGGCTATTTGGTTCACCAGTCACTTGATAGCAACGCTTTTGTTTTACTTGTGTACTGGTGGGCTATCTGGTCCACCAGTCACTTAATAGTAACGCTATCGTTTTACTTGTGTACTGGTGGGCTATCTGGTCCACCCACGCTTTGTTTTACTTGTTAAAAGCAACGCTTTTGTTTTACTTGTGTACTGGTGGGCTATCTGGTCCACCAGTCACTTAATAGTAACGCTATTGTTTTACTTGTGTACTGGTGGGCTATCTAGTCCACCAGTCACTTAATAGCAACGCTTTTGTTTTACTTGTGTACTGGTGGGCTATCTGGTCCACCAGTCACTTAATAGTAACGCTATTGTTTTACTTGTGTACTGGTGGGCTATCTGGTCCACCCGTCACTTAAAAGCAACGCTTTTGTTTTACTTGTGTACTGGTGGGCTATCTGGTCCGCCAGTCACTTAATAGTAACGCTATTGTTTTACTTGTGTACTGGTGGACTATCTGGTCCACTGGTCCACAGTCATAACGCTTTTATTGTGGGCTATCTGTCCACCAGTCACTTGCTTTTGTTGTACTTGTGTACTGGTGGGCTATCTGGTCCACCAGTCACTTAATAGCAATGCTTTTGTTTTACTGTGTACTGGTGGGCTATTTGGTCCACCAGTCACTTAATGGTAATGCTTTTGTTTTACTTGTGTACTGGTGGGCTATCTGGTCCACCAGGCACTTAATAGCAAGGCTTTTGTTTTACTTGTGTACTGGTGGGCTATCTGGTCCACCAGTCACTTAATAGCAACGCTTTTGTTTTACTTGTGTACTGGTGGGCTATTTGGTCCACCAGTCACTTAATAGCAACACTTTTGTTTTACTTGTGTACTGGTGGGCTATCTGGTTCACCAGTCACTTAATAGCAACGCTTTTGTTTTACTTGTGTACTGGTGGGCTATCTGGTCCACCAGTCACTTAATAGCAACGCTTTTGTTTTACTTGTGTACTGGTGGGCTATCTGGTCCACCTGTCACTTAATAGCAATGCTTTTGTTTTACTTGTGTACTGGTGGGCTATTTGGTTCACCAGTCACTTAATAGCAACGCTTTTGTTTTACTTGTGTACTGGTGGGCTATCTGGTCCACCAGTCACTTAATAGTAACGCTTTTGTTTTACTTGTGTACTGGTGGGCTATTTGGTTCACCAGTCAAGCTTTTGTTTTAATAGCAACGCTTTTGTTTTACTTGTGTACTGGTGGGCTATCTGGTCCACCAGTCACTTAATAGCAATGCTTTTGTTTTACTGTGTACTGGTGGGCTATTTGGTCCACCAGTCACTTAATGGTAATGCTTTTGTTTTACTTGTGTACTGGTGGGCTCTCTGGTCCACCAGTCACTTAATAGCAATGCTTTTGTTTTACTTGTGTACTGGTGGGCTATCTGGTCCACCTGTCACTAAATAGCAATGCTTTTGTTTTACTTGTGTACTGGTGGGCTATCTGGTCCACCAGTCACTTGTGTACTGGTGGGCTATCTGGTCCACCAGTCACTTAATAGCAATGCTTTTGTTTTACTTGTGTACTGGTGGGCTATCTGGTCCACCAGTCACTTGATAGCAACGCTTTTGTTTTACTATGTACTGGTGGGCTATTTGGTCCACCAGTCACTTAATGGTAATGCTTTTGTTTTACTTGTGTACTGGTGGGCTATCTGGTCCACCAGTCACTTAATATCAACGCTTTTGTTTTACTGGTGGGCTATATGGTCCACCAGTCACTTAATGGTAATGCTTTTGTTTTACTGGTGGGCTATCTGGTCCACCAGTCACCTAATATCAATGTTTTTGTTTTACTTGTGTACTGGTGAGCTATATGATCCACCAGTCCCTTCATTCAACCCACCACATTTTTGACAAATTGTGATACTGGTGGGCAAAGTTTTGAAACGCAAAACGAGATTCATTAGCAATTGTTGTATTTCATTTATGCTTGCATTCATTGTACCATGTAAAGTCGGTTAGCTTGCAAGTTTTATCTTAAAGTAGCGATAAGTCTGACTGCATGTTCTGTACCATGTAAAGTCAGTTTGCCTGTATGTACCATCTTAAAGCTGTATTCTGCTTGCATTTATTGTACCATGTGAAGTCAGGTTGCCTGCAAGGTACTTCTAAAAGCTTCATTCTCCTTGCATATTCTGTACCATTTGGAGTCGGGTTGCCTGCAAGTTTCATCTCACAGCTGCATTTTTTTTTTTGCAAGCTCTGAACAATGTGAAGTCAATAATTACTGTAATTAAACAAGAATCGTCTTCAAGGACCCACAGTGTTTGCTGCTTGCGTGGTTTTTACAATGTTATGTAAGTTTGTGCTTACATAACTCCCACTCCTCCACTTTCTTTTTTATTGCAGATACGTTTTTATTTGGGGTAACATACACGTCAAAAGTATTTGTTGAAAATGAGGAAACTCAAAATTTATTACAAAGTCAGTATTCTACAAACTTTTGATGACAAATTATTGATTCAATGTAATGTTTTGTTAACCATTACCTTTATTTGACTGTCGCGGTGCTCTAACACCTCAACAAACCAAACCTTATTTCAGAACTAGCTGCCATCTCATCCAACAAAGTTATTTATGTTTTTATAACACAGTCTTTTACATACTAGAAACAGGAGATCAGTTCTGTATATGTCATCAAAAATTTCGAAAATTCTTTACTTTTTAGGTCCCTAATATTCAAATAATTGTGTGATGACAAATTGTAAGCTAGCTTTCCTTTTTACTATTTAAAAACAATCTAGAAAATGTTTTCTCTGGGTAATTATAGTTATTGAAGGTGAATTTGGTTCCATGATTATTTGCTCATAGATTGGAAAAATCGCCGTTTGGAACAAGAAGATGAATCCGGTCGGAGAATACGCGATAGCATTTTTAAATAGCGATGACTACGGAACACCTAAGAACTTCACTATAAAAGTGGGGGAGCTTCAGTTACCATTTGGCATTTATGATGTGCAGGACATGTTTTCAGGTCAGGATATGATGGATTATAGCACTGATGATAACCTGAGTGTGATGGTGCCCCCGACCGGCTGTGTCTTCTTGCATGTATATCCAAGTGAAGCACGGAAGTTGCGGTTCAAACCTGCTGAAATTTAACGGCGTATTCATTTATTTTTTAGTGTTACGATCTGAAGTAAATTGATCTGTTTATAGAGTCGAACGTTTTGAGGCATTTGAATGTTCTTGCAATGAGTGTTACACCCAGTAAACAAGAGTGGTTATTTACTGTATGATTAAGGGAAAATCAAACATTGTGAAGTTAGTACAAGGAAAACATATTTATATTTTGTTGTTAGTTACCTTTTTCTTCTTCAGATATTGCAATTGATATGCTTTATTTGCAGTCTAATCACTATTTACAAAAGGTCATGCAATTATGTTCGCTCAATAAACATATCTTTGCTTTTTGTTTTTGCTTATGTTCTTTGTCCATGGCCGTAGGATCCAAAGGGATCCATGTCCCCCCCCCTTCTATAACTTGCAAAATGTTATGATAAAAAGGTGTCCCATGGCCCCTACTTTTTATGTTTCTCCCACTTTTCCTGGAAAATCTAATTTACATAAAAGCAAAATAATAACTTATGTGATATAATTAAAAGCATGTCACCCCTTCTTCCCACACACACACACCCACACACACAAACACAGACACTTCTTGATATAGGCTATAGTTAGTTGATGGAGCTGTGGGAGTGGTTTTTGTCGTATGTGAAAGAAACTGAATTAAAAGGCAAAATTGGTGGCGTGCAATCAATGACTGAATGATGCCGACCTTTGACTTCATATTTGGTTGCTCCTTGGGAGAAAGGTCGTTCAAGATGATGGATAATCTCAGTCGCGCACTTCAGAGTCCTAACATGGATGCTGCAAAAGGCAACAGCTTGGCTAACGGTGTTGTGAAGACGCTTGAAAAAGACAGAACTGATTCTTTTGAAGTCTTTTGGGCGCGCACCTTGAAGAAGATAGAAGACCTTGAGGCTGATGAGCCAAAACTCTTACGGAAGCGAAAGGCGCCCTCTCGATTTGAGAGCGGCTCGTCATCTTGCAGTCTTGATATCACTACCCAGCCGATGCCATACAACACTATCGTACGTTGTATTTCATGACATTTGACACCATAATCCAGTGTATCAAAAACAGATTTGGACAACCGCATTTTAAGAGATACAAAGATCTTCAGCCATTATTTTTCAAATCTATCCGGAGTGAGCCATGCGAGACAGCTGGAAATTGGTCACCAGCCTGAATACAATGATGTAAATGTTGATTATTTACAAACTCAACTAACTTTACTACCGGAAACAGTCAAGACACTGGGGTTTAAAGAAAGATGTTATGAGTTTTTTTTTTTCAATCTTTGGATAGTCCTCGCTGCCAACTTTTGTCAGCGAGAAGTTTTAAGCAAATGTTGACAATTTTATGTGTTAATTATAACTTATCCTTCTAACTGGGAAACAAACATGCCGGGAAGAAAAACCATTTGTGGGAGAAGGGATGCCCCCAACTTCCTACACCTGTTCGGCTCCCTAATCTTAAACTGTGTCTGGGACCCTGAATATGTTTTATAGAGGCTTAAGCCTCCATGGAAATGAAAAACTAGACACGTCCCTGTATTGGGATGTGGGGTGGAAGGCTGGGGTGGGGGGGAGGGGGTTACTATAATACAAAAATATATAGGTAAGGTAAGGTAACATTTCATATCATTATATATGTTCCAATCATACTCGTTACGTAACCGTTTTGCCCATCCCACCTGCCCCCTATAATTTGAGGTCTCATATACCTCATATACTTGTCATATATGCAAAGTAAAATGTATCTGGTAATAATAAAAAAAAAAAAAAAATTTAAGGAGAAATTCCTATTGTAACATTTGTATTTTAAATAATTGTTCTTTAAATAACAGTTTACTTCCTCTCCTTTAAATGGAATGGAAGGAAAGGAATTATTGCCACCTGATCACTTTAAATATAACATCACAAATTCGAGTAATTGATAAATAAATATATCAAGTCATAACCGTAAGTGATGAAAAATTTGAACGGACGGTGAATTTAGTATGGCCGGCTATTACATCTTTTAAACCAATAAACATGGGCAGAATTTTCTTACCAAAAGTGTGGTGGGGAAAAGATGCGGGTGGGCAAAGTCAAAAGTGGGGCAAACCACAAAATCATGCTAAGATGCAAAAAATTACCATACAAAAGATACAAATTCTGAACGAAGTGGAAGGGCAGGTGTCCCCTTTGCCCCCTCCCTTAAAGTCCACCTATTCCAATCAATCATATTTTCCCTGGGTTTTAAAAGCTCTTGAAAGTGATTTAGATTCCATAATTATTTGCTCCTAGATTGGAAAAATCGCCATTTGGAACAAGAAGTTAGATGCGTCTGACGAATACGCGATAGCATTTTTAAATAGTGATGACCAAGGAACACCTAAGAACTTCACCATCAAAGTGGGCGACCTTCAAGTACGATTTGGAATTTATCAGGTTTTTAATATTTTCACGGGAAAGAATATGATGGAATACAGCACGGATTATAACCTGAGTGTGATTGTGCCTCCGACTGGATGTGTCTTCTTACACTTTATTCCAAGTAGTGACAACGCAAATGGCAATTTAACATGACTTTCCCATATTATCATTAAACTGAAGTGGATTTATAAAATAAAAGTTCACTTTCAGTTTATAATTTATTCATGACAATGATTACCATCAGTGGCGTAGCCAAAAGGGGGGCGAGGGAGCGATTCCCCCTCCCCCTCTTTAAATTTTGTTTTTTATTCCGTCGGTTCAGATTTTAATCCGTCGGTTCAGATTGGTGCCTTCGGTTCAACAAGCTTTGACATTTCAGGTGCTAATTATGATTTTAGATTTCAAAAGGGCATAGGCTCAGAAAAAGGTTCTTCGGACTATTTGCATTTGTATCCAATCAACCTTTATCTCTGCATCTGGCAGTGATGACCAGAAGGGGATGTTATTAACTAAAAAGTTTGATAAAAAATCTCACTTAAATTTCAACAATCTACGATTAAAATTAAAATATGTAAGTTTAAAAAAAATCTTTTTATCTGGTTTTAATACTCTTTTTAAACAGTTGATTAAAGAGCAAAGCATTGCAGCTATTGGTAAACCTACAATGAAACAAGTTTTGTTTTAGGCAAATTTGATCATTTTCTCGCTCACTTAATTACTTTATACATACATATGCATTTTACCATTAATTTGCATGCAATTTATTAACAAAACTCTTCTTGTGTTGTTCTATTTTTCAAGCGAAGCAAGATTTTATATCATTTTCATGATCGTGACTGTTTGATTGGCTCGAAGTTGTCTCATCTTCAAATTCTGTCCACGAGTATAATCAAATTCAAAGTATTGTTTAAGTATATACTGCTATCAAAATATTATTTGATAACAAATAACTGCCCTTTGAGGTACATATATACAAACAACATGCATGGGCAGAAAGGTTTCAAATATATTATGTAAATGACTAGATTGGTAGCTAATTAACTATTTTACAGTTTTGTTTGTTTTCAGGTTATGCATCACACAAAGACTGAATAAGGATAATTACATAAAGCTTTTGAGCTGCCTTATAGGGCCTATATCGCGTTCGTATATGATTACAAATTTAGCATCCATAAAAAATTATCCAAGTACTTGCATATCTATATCTATATCTACTTGCATATTTATATCTATATATATATATATATATATATATATATATATATATATATATATATATATATATATATATATATATATATATATATATATGTATATATATATATATATATATATATATATATACATATATATGTATATATATATATATATATATATATATATATATATATATATATATATATATATATATATATATTATATATATATATACATATATATATAACATATATCTATATATATATATATATATATATATATATATATATATATATATATATATATATATATATATATATATATATATATATATATATATATATATATACATATATTTGAATATATATATATACATATATATGTATATATATATATATATGTATATATATATATATATATATATATATATATATATATATTATATATATATATATATATATATATTATATATATATACATATATATATAATATATATCTATATATATATATATATATATATATATATATATATATATATATATATATATATATATATATATATATATATATATATATATATATATATATATATATATATATATATATATATATATATTATATATATATATATATATATATATATATATATATCAATTCACGGTGAGCAGCACCGATTGTTATAAATTGTACATTGAATTTTCATATCAGATCAGACCAAATTATGTCAAATGGAGATCAAAAAGTTTTCAATAAATGATATTGATAACTAAAAAGATTGACTGTTTGGGGAATAAATTGTAATTTGCTTTTCATTTTCAAGAACTGTTAAAATCTTAGCCAAATGTTTCCTTCATCCGGCAATGGCCAGCTCCACGGTCGCGCCAGCTTGGGGCAGCTATGACACGTGAGGCAAACGTAATATGTCAACAACACAAGCCAGACAATGTTAATTTATACAAAGATTTCCAATGGGGGAAAGTGGAGGAGGCAAAGCGTTCTTAGGGAAAGATCTCCCGCCCCTCCTAGTGCCATCACTGACGGTGGCGTTGTGGTTCTGTGCAGTAAGCAATACGAAGGTCTTCAGATCTTGAGGAAGCGATATCGCCGCACTTATTATGAATAAATACATTCCTCCAAATAAAGACTGATTGGATGTTCCTTTTTAAGTAAAATAAGTTGTCAACGTTAATTTAATCCCTTTTAAATGCTTAATAGATCTTTGATTCAATATACTAAAGTACAGTATATAGGCTTGTAATTCATTTTTGGGAATTATGATCATGTTGTTTTTATTCCGACTTTTTCTGTATTTTTATGGTGAGTAGAAGCTATCTGGCAACAAATTAAGAACGTCAGTAAGGACTGCTCCTGCAATGTATGACATCTCTACGATTTATTTTAAATCTTTTTAGATTTACTTTGTTTTTTTGGTTGAAGCTAAATCCTGATCTATGGGCCTCTCTTCAGAATACGTCGAAAAGCATATACAGTCATACTTGAAAATGGATATGCATTTAACCACTTCGATAAGGAGGCTAGCCAGATGCATAGCCAAGCTCAAAATGTTGTACACAACATTATTTTATGGAAGAGTCCAAAATGTTTCAGCCCTTGATCCCGTTGTTTATGGAAGAGTGAGGTATTCCAGCTCATCCCATTCCGCCCCTTCCTCCCGTGGATTAGCTACTGCCAACCATCCCATCAGTTAAAATCTTATATTCCACAAAAAACGCCAGAAAGAGATTCACAGCAAGAAGGATTGAAGGAAACGATCAAATTAAAACAATTTCTTTCCAAATTTAACGAAAATAGTCATTGCAAGTAGATTGGTACAAATGGATGTACTATAAAATATTTAACTGTTCACGTGAAACCATCACCAGGAGAATTCGCCCAAGTTCCTATACCACCATAGGCGGCGGAATCGGGGGCACGTGCCGCCCACTTTTTTCAAAAGTTTAAAAAATACCCTTTTTCAGAGAGGAAAACTTAGTGCCCTTTTTCTGAGAGAAAAGTACCTTTTTTTAGAAGGAAAAGTGCCCTTTCAAAGAGGACAAGTACCATTTTAGAGAAGGAACATGCCCTTTCAAACATTGATTTTTTTTTCAAAGGCTACCTATATTTCTGATTTTTCATTAAAGAAAGTAACACAAATATCGCCCTAAAACTAAAATGATAAATTTCACGCGCTTCGCACGCATACACTATAATATAATATTCTCCTAAACACAAAGTTCGGGGCCCATAATCTCTACATATTGGACTTTTTAATACTTAAAAGGCCTTTTATCTCTGCATATACCTTTGTTTATTCAGCTTATAACTTATAAAAACTTTTTACAAATTCGACCAGAGTGTGCGAGCCACCCCAAATTTCATTAGTGGGGCATCATAGAAATGGGCAATGCAGGGCAAAACTTAATGTGGATCCGGGCCATTGTCATGACATAAACTGACTGCCCTGGTGCCTTTTACAGAGATAAAACAATGTTATTTCAAAATATATTAAGTCCCTTTGTTTTAATTGATCTTTTTATTGCGGACAGTTTAAAGAAAGTAACACAAACATCAAGCAAAATACCACAAAGTTCACTCTTTGAGTGCCTTTAATTTGGGTTCTGCCACTGACTCGTTGAAGACTGAGTGCAGGGCCAACTCTAATGTATAGGCCTACTGATATAATCCTGAATATTAATTTATAGGACCCCTTATTTGCTTAGTTTTCACATAATTTTGGACATTAAATATATATAATCCGATTCATGACCAATACAAATGGCTAACTGGCTAATTATGATCTATAAGTCTAAATCCAATGTTTGCAAATTTTGGTATGATTTTTTTCTGTTTCACCGAATTTTAAACAAAATATCTTGAATTTTTGAATCTGCATTAAATTATTATTTTTTACATGAGGGAAAATAGGTCACCAGTAATTTTAGGACCGATAATATTTTTTAAAGAAATTTTCCGTGGAGGGAGGGGGGAAGAGGGTTGACCCTATAAAGCTATACTGCTGTGCTACATGCTTTAAAAATATGACAGTTGATAAGTGCCCCTCACATCCTGTGCCCCCCAGATACATCTTCCGCCGCTCTGTATACCACCATAGGAGTTTCTTAATTTAAAGCTGATGGTACAAGAATGGCTATCGTTTTAATCATAAACACAGAACAATGAAGATGGAATGGGGTGGTTACATACAACAACAAAAAACCCAAAAAAAACCCAGTACAAATGAACAGGGCGGACTGGCCAGTCGGTCAATGGCCGATGCGCCCCGCCCTGGTTCCTCCCGGCTTCAAAATAGTGTCTTATATGCCTCAGAATGCGTGAAAAACCGCAAGAGCGGCCCACCGGGACCCTGACCCTCCCTCCGTTCAGTCCGTTTTGCCGCCCTTTTGGGACATTTCGACCGATGGAATCTTAACACCCAGTTGGCCCTGCAAATGGAAATTGTTAATAATGGGATTAAAAATTAATGATCGAACATAAATGTCGTTAGCCGGATTATTTTGTGTGAGGTGGGAGGGGGTAAAACCTAAATTGCGTAGAAATCAATCCAAGTTGCCTGCAAATGGCGAGCAAATTAAGTGTCCTTATAGTTTTGATTTTCTGAAGAGTGATGTACGCGTGTGATCTTCACAGGAACCCTTCTGGGCTTTCCTAGTCCGAGTCCTGTACTTTCTTCATACTGTCATATGCTGCATGCATATACTCTTGTAGGTTCCCATTCTCATTTTATTCTGGCACATGATTGACAGGCATAATTAAACTAATGTTCCTCCTTATGTTAATGTGTTTTTATACCGCTAAATACTTTAATATATATGAGAACAAAAATATACTCCTAAAATTATGTAAAGGTTCACGAAAATAAGTGTTTTTCATGTTATTGTTAACGATTTCAACCATTCTTCATCCATTAACGTACATGGTTTGTATCCATTGTCGCTACGCGTGTCTTCTTATGTTCAATTGGCTCTATGGAGAACGGTGACTGACAAATTAAAGGTTTAGTTCAGTGGTCAAGCATGTTCATCTTATATGAAAGAGGACTTCAAAAAGAAACAAAATGGTAAAGAAAGCATTCAAAAAATGTATTGCATTAAGGAGGTATATTTAAAGCTCTGTCTAATCTGCAGTGAAGAAAAGACTGGTGTAGTTAGTCTGGAAAGTTGGCGTCTTCATCCTCACATTCTTAACAATTGTTAATGTATTTTGAAGAAAAGGTTTTTTTACAAGTTGAATTATTTTCTTCAAAATTTCTTCGGCTTGTAAATTATAATTACTCTCTTTAGAATCTGTTTTACTACTTTCCGGATATATCAACTGGTTTTAAGCTAAAAATTCGCAAACATATGATACAATACATACAGATTTTGGAGAATCTTAGGCTATGACATCACAACTAGTCTTCTTTCAGTGGTTTCTACGCAAATGATACCAAACGTTAATCTCCTTAACGGAATTATATTTTTTGGGTGTTCTCTTTATTATTTTGTTTTTTTTGAAGTCCACTTTCAAAGTAGATTTGATTGACCCAAATAGTCTCAAAAAGGGTCAAAAGCGCATGGTCAGTAACAGTTCTTTCTTATTAAAATTTATTGTGATTTTTACCCTACAGGGATTAACCCTAAGCGAAATGAAATAGGCTTGCTTAGAATTTGAAGATTGTATTTCTGCCACATTTGATGCTCCGATAACATATTACAGAATGGTCAGAAATCTGTCCGCGTTTGACCTCAGTAATATCCATACAGAATGATCACGTCACTTCGAAATATCGTCGGATCAAAATGGATTAAATTTTACAACATACCGCAAGATTTTACTTATAATACAAAAGACCAAGATTTTCTTTGACCTCTGTTGCAGATATCACATGATGATGTTGAGGTTTGGAACAGACCCATTTTCCCACCTGGGCCTCGACGGTGGGCAATTGCGATTCTCAACCGCGGCACCTCCACACCGATTCATCTTTCACTGTCCCTCCGGGACATTGGACTGCCTGTAGATAAATACCTAGGCTTTGATGGGATTGAGTTATTCACTGGAAATTATACTGGTTTCCTAAATAGTTATTCATTTCTAAATTGTACTGTCAACCCATCCGGCGTGTCTTTGTGGAATCTTGGCCCTGCGGAGTAAACATTAACTAAAGCAGAGGAACTAGGTGGTTGAAGTCAATTTTAAGATTAACGTGTGCTCGTTCATTTACAGACTAATACTGTTTTACGAGATGGAGCCTCATTATTAAGATTAACTATATTCCTTAAAGACCATCTATCGTGATTAAATTGTCGGCGTACATTTTCTTTCAAAACGATTACTGATTGGTCTATCAGTATAAGTGCACGTTAGAAATTGATTTTCGACCAATCAATATGCACGAATTTAATTATATTTACCTCTACGTGTTACAGACGATAACTGGCCTTTAACGTAGTGGCGCAACTATAGGTCAGTTGGCGCTCATGGCACTGTTAGACATAACTTAATATTATTGCTGCCCCTTAAAAAAAAAAAAATATATATATATATATATATATATATATATATATATATATATATATATATATAAAAAATATATATATATATATATATATATATATATATATATATATATATATATATATATATATATATATATATATATATATATATATATATATATATATATATATATATATATATATACATATATATATATATATATATATATATATATATATATATATATATATATATATATATATATATATATATATAAAATATATATATATATATATAAAATATTTATATATATATATATATATATATATATATATATATATGTATGTGTATATATATATACATATATATATACATATATATATATATATATATATATATATATATATATATATATATATATATATATATATATATATATATATATATATGTGTATATATATATATATATATATATATATATATATATATATATATATATATATATATATATATATATATGTATATATATGTATATATTTATATATATATATATATTTATATATATGTATATATATAAAGAGAGATAATATATATATATTTATATATATATATATATATATATAAAGAGAGATAATAATAATAAATAGTAAATAAATTAGGTAGAAAATAAATGAATGAAATAATAATAATAATAATGACAACAACAACAAAAAATAGTGAATAAAATGCAAATATCGATATTTGCTTGGGCTCGTGTGATATACACGCGCTATTGTTGTGCCATGATATATTTGTACCACAACAATCATTTCAAAGATATCATTGAAAAGGTGATTCAATTGTTATACTTAAATGCGCACATAATCTTGATGTATTAATAAGCTCTTTGTGATCGTATGAGTCATATCACCCCAACCTTACTACTAACCTATCATTAAAACCATCATTTGATTTTCATGCCAACAAAACTCAGCAATTAATATGCATAAACACCTCCCCGCCATCATGTCGTCTGCGCATGTGCCAAGTTTCATGAATTAACAACATTCCTTAGTCAGGTTATAAGCACACTAATCAGCAGTTAAGAAAAACATATATATGTAAATAACCTTATCAATATGCGCCATTTTAGGGAAGAAAACAACCTCATATTTATGAACATTTCTGTGTGTATGCAGTCACCGCAGGCTGATTATTTGCAAAATGAAATTGTTGTCCTGTTTGTACGTATGTGCGTTGCGCTGAATGGGACTTCAAATGACTACAAAATAAACATTCTACCGTTGGAAAGTAATAAGCTTGGATGGTGCTCTACAGAGCACGTCCCGTGGACTAAAGGGCGGATCTTGAAATGGTTGAATTTTGCTTTATGGTGTAAGAAAGATGTGTTTATCCACCAAAGTTATCCTTTAAGTATTTGAATTCAGAATTCATGGAAATTTGTTTTCTCTGTCTACGTATTCCAGGTCAACGGTGTTGATATCTGGGTGAAACCTCTCCAATACTGGAATGAGTGGGGCGTGGCCATGTTCAACCGTCATAACGATAAGAAGACAATTACATACCAACTCTCGGACATCGGTTTCAATTATGTCTTAGGCTATTTCTTGAGAGACATTATAAACCACAAAGATATCGGCCACACAGAAATCCTACAGAAGCTGAATTTTACGATACCCGCAACTGGTGCCGGCATGTTTTATGCTTATCCTAGTGAATAACATGACAGGCTGAGGGAGCTAAGGTTTGAAGCAAATTACCAACCAGTCTTCGATTAAAGGATCTCTAAAAGAATGTTAATCAAGTGTGTGTAATAAGTGATGATATTTTGTTCTACAAAACTGCCAGGGACGCGGATGGGGGAGGGCGTAAATACCGTTTTACCGAATCTCTTACCTGTTTACCAACTGTTCTTCTTCAACGTGGTGAAATCAGTGAGATGCAACAGGTGTGACTGCCAAATGCGGATAAACATTGGATCAGTTATTGCTGATTGCCTGCGGTTTTTGCTTTCAGATATTAGTCTGGTAATCAGGGGCGCAACAATTCGGTTGGTAGGGTGGTTAAACCGTCCAAGCCCCGAGCAAAAACCGAGGTTTGAGGAGCCCTGAGCAATGACACTGCAATATCTTTGTTATGGCGCCAGAACGCTAAATTCTCTAACAGGCCCCCAAACCTATAGTTGCGCCACTGCTGTTGTAGTGCTCACAATGTACGGCTTAACTGACGGCTTGAAAGTAAAATCATTATCAGATTATTAAAATGCATGTTATTTTAGGGAAATTATTGTGAGCAGAGGCGTAGGAAGCGGGGTGGGGCAGGGGAAGGCTGCTTCTAAGCGGATTTCACTTTCCCGGTTCTGTCCGATTGGGAGGTGAAATTGAGAAATTATTAAAATAAAATTGAAAAATGTGGTAAAATTATTGAATATTTTGGTAAATCTTCCCAAACATTGGTACTAGTCCTTTCTAAAAACTGGCCAAAATTACGAAAACTAGTCAACATTTCCCAAATAATGACAAAATTTTCCCGAAAACTGGCCAAAATTCCCCGAAATTCAAGAAAAGTTCCAAAAACTGGCCAAACTTTTTCGAAAACTGGCCAAATTTTTCTGAAAATAAAGGAAAACGAAAATGTCCCCCCCCCCCCCTTTCCTACGCCCCTGATTGGAAAATTCGCAAATTCGACACGTAAATAGTATAGGCTTTTTTTCTCTCAAGTACAACGCCTATAATTATGATACAACCCATGATCGAAAAATATAAAATAAAATTTTGCAATATATAGTTCATCTTCTCTTACTTCCGATTTATTTAAAAATCTTATTTTCGACAACCTAAATTGATGTTTTGTGTTTATCAAAGATTAACTGTCCAAAGAAAACAGATATATTAATACATGAAAATGGATAGACATGATTATATCTAATAAGGGCTTATTATTTTATTGTGATATTTTT
>JAIGNY010004588.1:75000-80000 GCA_020152595.1 Chiridota heheva
CGAATGATAAGACATTCCTGATGATTGATATGAGGGGTAATAGCTTGGACCTACGAATGATAAGGCACTACTAATGATTGATATGAGGGGGTAATACTTTGGACCTACGAATGAGAAGACATTCCTAATGATTAATATTAGGGGGCAATCATTGGACCTACAAATGATAAGGCATTCCTAATGATTGATATGAGGTGGTAATACTTTGGACCTACGATTGATAAGGCATTCCTAATGATTGATATGAGGAGGTAATATATTGGACCTACGAATGAGAAGACATTTCTAATGATTAATATTAGGGGCAATCATTGAACCTACAAATGATAAGGCATTCCTAATGATTAATATAAAGGGGTAATACTTTGGACCTTAGAATGATCAGGTATACCTAAAGATTGATATGAGGGGGTGATACTTTGGACCTACGAATGATAAGACATTCCTAATGATTTATATGAGGGGGTAATAGCTTGGACCTACGAATGATAAAACATTCCTAATGATTGATATGAAGGGGTAATACTTTGGACCTACGAATGATAAGGCATTCCTAATGATTGATATGAAGGGATAATACTTTGGACCTACGAATGATAAGGCATTCCTAATGATTCATATGAGGGGGTAATAGCTTGGACCTACGAATGATAAAACATTCCTAATGATTGATATGAAGGGGTAATACTTTAAACCTACGAATGATTAGACATTCCTAATGATTCATATGAGGGGGTAATAGCTTGGACCTACGAATGATAAAACATTCCTAATGATTGATATAAGGGGGTAATACTTTAGACCTACGAATGATAAGGCACTACTAATGATTGATATGAGGGGGTAATACTTTGGACCTACGAATGAGAAGACATTTCTAATGATTAATATTAGGGGGCAATCATTGGACCTACAAATGATAAGGCATTCCTAATGATTGATATAAAGGGGTAATACTTTAAACCTAAGAATGATCAGGTATACCTAAAGATTGATATGAGGGGGTGATACTTTGGACCTACGAATGATAAGACATTCCTAATGATTCATATGAGGGGGTAATAGCTTGGACCTACGAATGATAAAACATTCCTAATGATTGATATGAAGGGGTAATACGTTGGACCTACGAATGATAAGGCATTCCTAATGATTGATATGAAGGGGTAATACTTTGGACCTACGAATGATAAGGCATTCCTAATGATTCATATGAGGGGGTAATAGCTTGGACCTACGAATGATAAAACATTTCTAATGATTGATATGAAGGGGTAATACTTTAAACCTACGAATGATTAGACATTCCTAATGATTCATATGAGGGGGTAATAGCTTGGACCTACGAATGATAAAACATTCCTAATGATTGATATGAAGGGGTAATACTTTGGACCTACGAATGATAAGACATTCCTGATGATTGATATGAGGGGGTAATACTTTAGACCTACGAATGATAAGGCACTACTAATGATTGATATGAGGGGGTAATACTTTGGACCTACGAATGAGAAGACATTCCTAATGATTAATATTAGGGGGCAATCATTGGACCTACAAATGATCAGGTATTCCTAATGATTGATATGAGGGGGTAATAGCTTGGACCTACGAATGATAAAACATTCCTAATGATTGATATGAAGGGGTAATACTTTGGACCTACGAATGATAAGGCATTCCTAATGATTAATATAAAGGGGGTAATACTTTAAACCTACGAATGATAAGACATTCCTAATGATTGATATGAAGGGGTAATACTTTGGATCTACGAATGATAAGGCATTCCTAATGATTGATATGAAGGGGTAATACTTTAAACCTACGAATGATAAGGCGTTCCTAATGATTAATATAAAGGGGTAATACTTAGGACCTACGAATGATAAGACATTCCTGATGATTGATATGAGGGGGTAATACTTTGGACCTACGAATGATAAGGCATTCCTAATGATTGATATTAGGGGGTAATACTTTAAACCTACGAATGACAAGGCGGTCCTAATGATTGATATGAGGGGGTAATACTTTGGACCTACGAATGATAAGGCATTCCTAATGATTCATATGAGGGGGTAATACCTTGGACCTACGAATGAGAAGACATTCCTAATGATTGATATTAGGGGGCAATCATTGGACCTACAAATAATAAGGCATTCATAATGATTGATATGAGGGGGTAATACTTTGGACCTACGAATGATAAGGCATTCCTAATGATTGATATGAGGGGGTAATACTGAATAGATTCCTTCTTGCTACTTTTGCGATCATAGGGCCTCTTATTTTTAGTTTCAACATATTAATACAATTCTAACACGGGAATAAAGCATGCAACAAGAAGGGTGGCCTCTTCCTGTAAGAATAGTATCATAAATAATGTGTACGTTCGACTTTCGATATCTTTTCAAAGCAAAACTAATACAGTCAGGAAATTTATCACAAATGGGATGAAATCAAATTGGAAGTAACTTTCAAGCATACACTGGTGTACGTAATCATACGCTTGAGTAAGCGGGTGCATTTATGTAAGTCAGGAGTGAAGCGCCTATCGGGCAGCCCCAAGTGGCTAGAGGGAGGAAGGGTGACCGCCAGGAGTGAAGCGCCTATCGGGTAGCCCCATCTTGCTAGAGGGAGGAAGGGGGGGACCGCCAGCAGTCATTTGAAGAAAGCGATCCTTGAAATACGGACGGGATGAAACTACCACTGTCATTTTCATCCCGTTTCAAGGACATACTCTCAACAAGTTGACCATGTATTACGCAATCATTTGACCACAAATTTTGTTATAATACGAGGTGGAGTAACATGGAAATGAAATAGGAAACTCGAAACTTTTTAGTGACTGCTTGTCAATGTCACGTAATCGTTCATGCGGTTGTTAGAATGCCAGTCTCAGAAAACTAGGATGGAGTAGTGTTCAGGGGGCGGATTCTGTAATGGTGACGCACCTATCTGGCAGCCCCCAACTGCTAGAGGGAGGACCGTCAGAAGTAAAGCACCTATCGGGCAGCTCCAACTGGCTAGAGGAGGAAGGATCACTCTCTTCTTGTTGCAATTATTTTAACCATTGAATTATTTTATTATAAGTCGTTGTTCTGACAATAGTTATTTTCCTTCTTCAGAGACATAATCGGTGACAATATAAGTTCATAAAGCTCTACTGCAGTAAGAGCGATGCTCAGAGAGTTTGACCCGGGGAATGGAATGAAATCAGAGAGGTATTGCTATTTGGCATAGAATAAACACAACCAATGTCCGATTGCAGTAATAGGATAATGCACAAAAAAATAAATACAAAATGTTCAACTCTACCTGCATTACATTTTTTCACAGCTACCTAAAGTTTAGGCTTAGACAGACGATATCTTTTTAGCATACTTTTAAACTTCTGTCACTTTCAACATTTTGAGTTTATGATTTTTTAAATAATATTCCTTTGCGTCTGTTACACAAAAGTAGTTAAGTATTTCGACTGCTTTTCTTTCTAACATAGATTATTGTGGAAATGGACTTTAGGTCATTGTGCATGTGAATCAAAAGCCAGACGCATAGATGACAATCTAAACTTGCAAGTAGATTGCAGTCATATTATGATGTTACGATCCCGATGATACGTTACCTTTTTAATCGGCACGACAACCACATAACAAAGTAATCAGCAAAAAAAAATTGTAAGTATAAATTAACTTGAATAAGACTGCATCATGTACCGTTTCAGCTTGATTACCTCACTGGGATTATACTCATCACACCCACCATGCACAACCACAACCCCATCCCTGACCCACCCACGTCAACAGCTTCCGGCCCGTCTGTGTCCGTGCATTTACAGCCTGTGTTATCGTCAAGCAATGGGACCTAACTCAAGTAATGCTATCACTTCCGCCAACGAAGTTGGACGGAGGTTGTTTTCACCTCTGTTTTTTTTTGTTTTGTTGTCTGTATGTGTGTTTGTTTGTCTGTTTGTCATTGAGATATCTTAATAACTGATGATTGAATTTTGATTTAATTTGGTGCGAGGTTTTGTTACTGTTTCAGAAAAAAAGTGATTACAAATTTGCGACGTATTGAAATAGTGGAAGGGCATAAATTGAGGGGTGGGAATGTTTTAAGACTTAAAACATCTGTAAAGACTTAATATTATTGAAACATTTCATTGGATTCCAATGGAATTGTCTTAAACAATGCATTCATGCCCTGAAAATAATTCAAAACAATCAATGTTCTGGACTCTAAGAAAATCAGATCAAGTGATTTCTGGTTTCAAGAGTTGAAACAAAACAATTGACTTCTTGTATGAAAGGAAAATGATGGAATCTGAATCTTGGCTGAATAGAACTCAAACGATGAATGCTTAGCCTGAATAAAACTGAAAACAATGATCATATGTGATGATCCTCAGGTGTTTAGAATGTAAACGGCAATACAGATACGCAGTGAGAAAGAGATTGTTTGGAGTTATAACTTGGTGGGTCGAGGGTCTCTGAGGTAGATTGTATTCCAGTGGGGAATGATGAGGGGCGAAGGTATGCGCTCTGCAGAGTGCTATGAATCCAGTTACAACTGTTTTGTTAGTACTCTTCTTCTCGCAGGGTGATATCGAAGTTTCGCAGGGTAATATCGAAGTTTCGCAGGGTGATATCGAAGTTTCGCAGGGTGATATTAAAGTTTCGCAGGGTGATATCGAAGTTTTGCAGGGTGATATCGAAGTTTCGCAGGGTGATATCGAAGTTTCGCAGGGTAATATCGAAGTTTCGCAGGGTGATATCGAAGTTTTGCAGGGTGATATCGAAGTTTCGCAGGGTGATATCGAAGTTTCGCAGGGTGATATCGAAGTTTCGCAGGGTGATATCGAAGTTTCGCAGGGTGATATTAAAGTTTCGCAGGGTGATATCGAAGTTTTGCAGGGTTATAACGAAGTTTCGCAGGGTGATATCGAAGTTTCGCAGGGTGATATCGAAGTTCCGCAGGATAATATTAAAGTT
>JAIGNY010004588.1:85000-186288 GCA_020152595.1 Chiridota heheva
CACCCCTGCCATGGCCATAGCGGACTTCAGAGGGGAAATGGCCGCGTCCATGGTGACGTCATCTACACGGTTGTTCTCAAGAGATTCCAGCTCGTTGTCTCTGGTGGATGAAACTAGTGGGGATGATAGTTGGGTGTAGGGATAATCGATGCACTTCTTGCATGCACTTTCTGAATTAAGTGGCGAGGTACGAGGGATAAGATTGGTCTCTCGCACGAATCCGGCACAATCTTCCAGCAATGATGAGGGTTTGTTGAAACTTGAGTGCATGAGTGGGAATGATAAATGACTCGGCGTAGGACGTGGGTCGCTAAATAGGTGTCGTGGATGAGCAACGTTGAAATCTTATCATATAGAGAAAAGAAAACAACTTTCATTTAGCATAAACAAAACACAAAATCTCTCTACATATTATTATTTTATTTTATTATTCTTAGCAGAAAAGAATCTAAAAGAAATTGAACAGTGAATTAGTGAGGCAAAGGAAGCGACGGGAAGGGGAGGAGCCATTCAAATGGGCCCAAGAAGAGTGCTTATTCACCCCAGCCCCATGGATTAGTGGATGCAAGTTTATGTCCCACACATAATGGGATATGTCTTTTGAAAGGTCAAAGGTCAGATAATTGATTTTAAAATGGTAAATTTTGTGTTGTGCTTCCTGGGATAATGTAATTGATATTAGGTTTGTACTTGGTGGGTCGATGGAACATAATGTAGAGTTATGTTTCTTGCAAAATGGGACAGGTCAAATAATTGATTTGGAAATGATAAATTTTGTGTTGCGCTTCCTGGGATAACTGTAAGTGCAACTGGGTTGTTACTTGGTGGATTGATGAAGAATAATGTAAAGCTGTCTCAGAAATGACGTAACGTGTCACTTCAAGGTCAAAGGTCATAGGTCAAATAATTATGGTAAATTTTGTGCTGAATTTCGTTGGAAAAACGTAGTTGCCATTTCTTTGACCCTTGATGGATTGGTGTCCAGTTTGTTACTTGGTGGGTTGGTGGAGGGTGATGCAAGATTATGTCTCACACATAATGAGATACGTTGTTTAAAGGTCAAAGGTCAGTGGTCAAATAATTGATTTAAAACTGGTAAATGTCGTGTTGCGCTTCCCGACATAACCATAAGAGATATTGGGTACTTGGTGGGATGGTGGAAGATGATGCAAGGTATGTACCGCACAAAATGGGACAGGTCATTTAGAAGTCAAAGGTCAAATAATTGATTTAAAATGGTAAATTTTGGTTGGTCGTCTGTTATGCAAATATCACAAGTGCAACTGGGTTGTTACTTGGTGTGTTGATAAGGATGATGAAAGGTTGTGTCTCGGGAAGATGTAGCACGTCGTTTAAAGGTCAAAAATCAGAGGTCAAATAATTAATTAGAATGGTACATTTTGTTTTGCGCTTTCTGGGAAAACCAAGAGTGATAAAGATATTTGGTAATTGGCATTTGGCAGCTTGGTGGGTAATGTTACTTGGTGGGTTGGTGGAAGGTGATATAGTGTTGTGTCTCGCACATAATGTCATTTTAAAGGTCAAATGTCAGAGTTCAAGTAACTGATATGAAATTATATATTTTATGTCATGTTTCTTTGAAAACATTTGAGCATTTTACAAATTCAATGTGGCAGAGGCGATAAGGTCAGCAACTCCATGAATTGCCATCTTGTCTTTTTTGTTCTTTCTTTCTAGTGAGATGGCGGTTGATTTTGATATCGAAAATAATCTGGATTTTTTTTTTAAAGACGTGTAAAATCCAATTGACCTTTGTTTAGTGTATGGCGCAACTTTTTCAATGGACAGATGGACATGAACATATACTCAAATCGGTAGAAAAGTTAAGCGAAATATTTTCTCCGTTCAACAGTATAGTACATCAACCCAATTACGTGCTATCCCCAATTTCGTGCATCCCATTACTTCACCAATATCAAAAATTTATTTAGAGTATTCGATCATCCGGGCATTTTATCAGTTCTTTTTATACGCACGCTAACTAACCAATAAGGGTTTCTGATTTTGTTATAATTTACGCTCTTATTTTTTCTTAATCAGACAAATCAAATATTTGGAAACTTTGGCATATTTTGATCTTGATATTCTTTATAATATTAGGTAAAACTTTGATCCATAGGCGGCAGGGAATTAAAGAATATTCTTGCCCAAAGTTGGCCGTTTTAACGTTAGTGTCAATAAAGAGTAGGGTTTGTTTTCACCGACAACTCAATTGCGCACACATTGTGACGTTGGACCGAATACTCGAATTATTAAAATCTAACATTCTTATTCGAGTATTCGGTCATCCTGGCATTTTAAACGTCCGGGACTCTTTGTCGGTGAAAACGTGCTACGATTTGTGCACAAGTGAACACCACGCTTTATTCTACGTACGTACGATACATATATTTAAAACTTCAAAATGATCTTTTCTACGATATTTTCTCCACATTTAGAACAATTTTCTGCAAAATTATCAAAACGAACGTAGAGATTTAGGCCTGTAAAGGTGGCCGCTTTCACATTGGCTGTAATGGTAAAATGTTTTTGTTTTCACCGACAAACTGGTTGTTCAGATTTACGCACGTTCTTGTGACGTCATCCTGAATACTCTTAAATTGCATAGATTCAAATATTTTCCTTTCCATTTTGTGTTTTATGAGTAGTATGTTTTCAAAATTTAAGCCACTTTTGTCGGCGATGAAGCGCCATTACTTTTTACTGGTACACCTGGTATGTTTTTACATATGTTTATCATTAGACGCACAAAGGCTTCACTTGCGGCGTCAACCAGGCGAGCGAAACTTCTTTATTTCCAGGATGATAACTACTAAATGTAAATAGCAAATTTAAACAATTTATTACTGGTGTAGAGAAGAGGAATTTCTCTTTTTTGTGTGAACTTGAGAAATAATACTTTGTCGCATTTTCTTAAACCAAATAGAATAAGTCCTAAGGTGCACGAAATTGGATACCACCATGCTACTACTTGTCCACGGCGTACAAAATAATTAACTTCGTATCCATGTGAGTTCGCGTACTCCTATCGCACGGGTGTACACAATGAAATGGGAGGGTACAAAAACTTTTTACAGGCGCTCACGCAATGGTTTATTCACGAAGAGCGCAAATATTCGAAATTGAGTTGCGTGCAGATTTATTTACAAATAACATAACATAACATAACAAGATTACGGGTTAAGAAAGGTTAGTCACCCCATAAGAAGCCCAAACTAACACCACCACCACCACACAAAAAAATATCAAATACGCTCAGAGTTAGTAAAGAAATTATCAATGTCGACTTTGAAAATGTGAACAGAATTAGAGCTAACTACCCACTCAAGCAAACCATTCCACTCATTAACAACTCTTTGCGAAAAGCTAAAACGCCGAATATCATATCGCTACGTACTCTTCTCAACTCAAGCATGGTCAAACCAAGAATTCGCAACCTAGATTCATAAGACAGATTCCTTACTTCGGGAATAAGTCAAGTGGTTCTTCGCTGAACCTGCTCCAAAATGAACTTATCAAATCACTCATTATCTGATTATAGTGTACAAATGAATTCATAGCACATCTTATCACTAGAAGAAGAATGGAGTACTGCACAGTGTGTACCGCAGAGACTGCGGCAGAGAAAAAGACTCGCCGACTACTAACATCTGCAAACATTGTCGTTGAAAACATTAGACATAAATTGTAATGCAAGTGTTGGGGATGACGTCACAATGTGTGCGCAATTGAGTTGTCGGTAAAAACAAACCCTACTCTCCATTGACACTAACGTTAGAACGGCCAACTTTAAACATGAATATTTTTACTTCCTTGCCGCCTATGGAGCAAAATTTAAGCCATTGTCATAAAGAATATCAAGATCAACATATGCCAAAGTTTTCCGAATATCTGATTCGCCTGGCCAAGAGGAAATAACTGCGTAAATTATAACAAAATCAGCAATCCTTATTGGTTAGCATAGCGTGCGTAATAAAGAACTTGGAAAAATGTCTGGATGACCGGATAAAAAAAGAGGGGTACATTTTGTCGACAATGTCATGTTAGAGATTCGTACGCACAAACGCAAACGCGTTGTACGAAATATTGGGCTGTCGTCTAAAAAAGTGTCAATCACTTGCGAACGCTCTCGCATTTCGTTTTGTTCTCGCGATCATAGTTGAAAGCGTGCGTATGTAACACTTTTTTTTTTTCTCCAAAAGAGTGATAGCTTTGTCTTCCAAATGGCCCATCATAAAATTACTTCGATGGAATACTAATGTTAAAGATGGAATCAAAGTGTGTATGGTTGAATTTTTAGACAAAAGTAAGAAAGTGTTCATATCGCAATTCGAGTTCATTACACTTGAATTTTAGTGCAACTTTTTTGGACGCGTGTTGTAGCCCATTGACTTTTCACTTGCTTCAGTGTGTGGTTCCATTTTTTCAATACACATGCGTTCATGCCCTAACCCGTAAGATTAAGTTAATCCGTAAGATTAAGTTACTACGTGATTAAGGCATAAAGATTCGTACTACTAGGCCTACTAGTATACTAGCGTAAATCAGTGGTTACTCACCAGAATGAACAATTTCTGACGAATCCTCCGGAATCATGACAAATCTACGCAAATGGCCGTGATACATCAGAGAGTCAGGCCATGAACCTGCGTCTGTTGCTGTGAGAGTCCCGCGCATTGTATTAGCTATCCACGTTAGATCCAGGTTGCAAGGACGCCCTGTGTCGTTGCGACAGAAAGGATGTTGTTGATGATCAAGCACAAAGAATGGCGAATTTGGCATTGCTGACTGCATCATAGAACTTGTAGAAGGTGAAAGCAATTCGTTTGGATGGTATATTTCAGAAGAACCCATGTACTGAGCGTCTGCTTGATATGAGTTTCCGTCACGAAAATGCGTTGGAATCGGTGATGAAAAGATATCTCCACCGTGTGCCCATGGAGGGCTAACGTACTTAGAGTCACCTGAGCAATTGACTCCACGCCCCCTTTTCTTGACTCCAGCCCTCTTAACATGATTCAACAAATCTGGACGGGCCTTGAGAAAGTATACATGTCGAAAATAATATGGTTGACAATCCTTCTGTGAATCTGAGGGTCTTGATTTACAACTCATTGTCATTTTGCGAAAACCATACAAATTTAATTGCCTGACGAAGCTAGAGAAATTTTGAGTTTTAAAAAGTGAATAGTCACCTCTTTGCAAAACTTCGAACGTGAAAAACTGAGGATGAATGATGATACTGGTTCCACTCGAATCCCATAAGATGGATTTGCTACTTTCGTCATTTACTAATTTCCATAACTTTCCCGGAAATGTGTTGGTATTTATTGGACACAAAATACCATACTTCGTAGGCTTTGGTGAAACTGTCTGATTAGGTCCATCTGGATTTGACACATTCATTTTTACGAATATAACCTAGTCCTACCCAGTACAAAACAAAATTGTAGTAGGCCTAAGCTTAACTCAACTCAGCTCAACTATCATATATCCGTCAGTCAGCGGAACGTGGCTCAGAAGAAGGAACTGTACACTTTCTGGATCCGACTTTACAATCAAAACTATTTAAAATGAGGCTGAATGCAATGAAATCAATGTGACTGCGCAATCAGAGTTCAGCCTAGCCATGTACGTGCAGAGTGTTAATGAACTACTTGCATAGCGCACGTACATACATATGAATTAATAATGTGAAGAGATACCGTACGCCGTAGCCGGCCGCGCCATACGTATTTGCGTTACACGTACACACGCTGTATATGCACAGCGAATAGGCAGCGCGTGAACGTACACCAAGCTAGCATTCAGTCCGCTATACGCGCGTACGCGCACGCATAAAATCTGTAGTCCTATGAACTTTTACTTAAGTTGATTGACCTGGTGTCTATATTTAGTTCATTGCTTGGGACACTGTCTGTGCTGTGTGCATGAGTGTACATAATAATCTAAGATGACGTCATGTGCGTTACTTCCAGTGGTTAGCGAGAACCAATCCGTGATCAACTTATTGTTTACATGCGTCATCATTTTGACATAGGTAAATGACCTTAAGTTCGTACAATATATTCTTACCCTCAGGCTCATTGACTTCAAAGATAGAACACATATTTCAATAAATAACAAAAAGCAATCCATGGAGTTGTTGATATCATCAACTTAAGATACAGCCATCACCAAAAACTTGTTTCATTTGACCTGTGACCATTCACCTTTTGACCCCAGAGTTTACGAGACACAAGTTCATGTACCACAGTATCATGATACAAACAAGATTGGTATAAGTCTTGCACTTTCGGAATTTAGAGTGGCACAAAAATGTACAAATTAGTACATAAACTTATCCCTAAAATCACATATTTGACCTCTGACCTATGACCCTTGACACTAAAATAACATCTGAAATTGTTCACATTTATCGTACCCTACTGTATGACACCATTCATGCTCACGTCATTTACCATTCCATAACTACAGGAGAAAATGGTGAAAAGTGGCCAGTAGCCCTGTGACCTTTGACCTATTGACCCCAAAGTCTACAGGACACAAATTCATGTACCAAGGTGTTATACAACATGGGGTTGGTATACGTCTTGTACTTTTTGAGTTTAAAATGGAGCAAAAGTCTCCATAAAAACACTTATTTGACCTTTGACCCATGACCTTTTGATGTTGAATCAATATAAACATATGTGTGTGGATGCGATATTGTAGTCACTTTGCTGTATAAGGGTGTTTCAGCTGACGTCATGAGGTCACGTGACTTTGTTTACATCGCCGTTTTGTCGGGCGACAACAATCGTCTGCTGTATATACTTACAAACGCTTGCATGTTGTTATATAAGATAATTATGCCGAAATCTTGCTGTGCCGTTGGTTGCACTAATCTGCTAATAGACGTGTTTCGGGGAATAAAAAGACGTTTTCTCGTTTTCCATCTAATCTTGATCGACGTTTGAAATTGGTTTCTGCTGTACGACGCAACGTCTTTCAACCTTTGGTTCACACTAGGATTTGCAGTGAGCAATTACTGACAGGCATGTAGGCTTTGTCTACGTATAACGATTAATCAGAAAAGTTACTCTTCGTACGCCTGGTGAATATATAAAACTTTAGGAAAATATGAAGTAAAATCGCCGCCGCGAACAAAAACAAAAAAAATCGCTGAACTGGTACTGGTAGGTTAGCAGGCAGTATGTTTGTTGAACTTGTACGTGTCATGTGACTGAACTGTGTGAAGACGCGTTGAAACGCAACGATGCTTCCCTGGCAAAATGTCTTCCAGGTGACTTAAGAGTCACGTGATGAAATCCCTCTGTATGCAAATGACTGCCTGTACCTCATACACTACATGGCCATCCCCTTTAATATTAGGTTGCTGGTGGGGTCCACCAGGGGGTCTCGTATAATGACCTCATATTTAGAGGTTTTGAAAAAGCAGCACTTCAATGACGTCATCGCAACATTTTTTTTGGTTTCCAGCAAATTTTCGGGCATTTAAACTGCCATGACTGTAATGGGGGTAGAAAATTCATCGTTTGTACATCTCATCGGAAAAAAATAACAAATACTGTGGCCTAAAAACGAAGAAGGGAGTCTCCGGCAAATGTTAATCGAGTAAAAAAATGTAATTAAGATCCGCGAGTGATCAAAAAAGAATTTTTCATATACGGTTCGAAAGTCGCGGTAGGAGGTGACCTACCTTGTTATATTTATGTAATAAGTATATAGTTTGCCATAACGCTAGGAACACCTGTGATCTAAAGTAACTGAACGTTCCTGGGAATGGTCCTATTAGGGTGTTTCAGCTGACGTCACGAGGTCACGTGACTTTGTTTACATCGCTATTTTGTCGGTCAAAACCACTGTCGTCTGCTGTACACTTAATTGGACTTACATACGATTACATGTTGTTAAATAGGATCATTTGTGTAAGATAATTGTGCCGGAGTCTTGCTGTCCCGTTGGTTCCGGCACTAATAGATGTGTGCAGGGGGAATAAAAAGAAATTTTCTCGATTTCCATCTGATCCTGATCGATGTTCGAGGTAGATTTCTGCTGTACGACGCAAGGGCTTTCAACCTACAGACCTACAGTAGGCCTTACACACTAGGATTGGCAGCGAGCACTTTCTATCAGGTATGTAGGCTTTGTCTGAGTATAACTAACAATCAGATGGCGTTAACGTTAAAGTTACTCTTCGTAAACCCGGTGAAAATGTAACTTACTTAAGGAAAATATAAAGAAAATTCGGAAGCGAGCAAAAAAACAGCATTCAGTAAAATTCGCTGAATTGGTACTGGTAGGTTAGCACGTGGTATATTTGATGTACGTGTGATGTGACTGAGCTGTGTGAAGACACGTGAAACGCAACGACGCCGCTGCCCTCCAAAATGGAGTCCAGTTGAGTAAGAGTCACGTGATGAAATCTCTCTATACTGGCATTCTACAGATTGTATCATTTTATGAAAGAAATAATCTTTTTAGTGCCAGGAATTAAGTCTTATATTTCTAAATATAATATTTTGTATCCAGATGTAGGCTAATATTATAGCAGGCCTGTGCCATAGTGCTGGTAGACGCAATTTCATTCAGTGTTCACTGAGGCCAACGGGCGAAGATTATAAAAGGTTATCATTTTTACTCAAACAACTTCAATAAATTTAGGAAAAAATAGTATTTTAGTAGCAAAAAAAAAGTGGGGGTAGGCCTCTTATTGTATACACCATCCCCTTTTTATAAAGTGGGGATATATTCCAACCCCCTCCCTCTTCCCCTCTGCCTTCCTTCCCACTTTCGCGATTTGTACGAATGGCATATTTAACAAACTGTATTCCAGAAATTTGATCAGTCACGGCAACAGACATAACCTTAGACAGTTAGATCAAGTTTTACACATCATGTATAACGTATAATATAAAGCATTTGGATTTCATTGAAGAAATATTCCTATGAAACTACATTTTCCAATATAAAAAACATTTAAACAAATAAAATGATAAAGCAACAATTACTATTGTTTAACACTTTTCTCCATGGGGCTGGAAAATATAATTTTCTTAAAGTGCATGTTCTAGAACATGAAGGATCGGAATGAGCTAAAAAGTGTGACTTCTCCGTCAATTTGTATGGGCATGTATGTGTTGTGCATACTGAAATCTATTAAGACTGTAGAACTCCGAAGATACGTGCCCGCAGAAAAGGGTGACGAGCAGATTCATATGCCCTTGTACAGTACAGCATACCATCAATGCATCTACGAATTTGTCTATGTAATAACGTGTAAAAATACGTCAATTTTTTGGGATAGGTGTGATTTATTAGAATACCTTTAAAAACATAACATTACAATTTTGATGAACGAAAAAAGTGGTGGTTCGCCCCCTCCCCCTCCTAACCTTTGGTGACGCTTATTGTGTGTGCTGGTGTGGGTGCGTTTGCTATGATCTTAATTTAAGGACCTTGATCTGACAATACACCAATCGTTTAAGGACCCAGGTCGCGTTTGAGGACTTGAACACACGTCCTTAAACTTTTTTGCTATAAACAAGAAAATATTTCATTTAAGATGGCGCTTGAGAAGTTTTTCAGATGTCCTTAATGAACGGGTGGATCTTACATCTAACTTTACACTATCTTCAGAGTGCTAAAAATTCCACACTGATGTATTTTAAAAATGGATTGCGCCACAAATTCTTAACACAATTATTCGCTAATTCGCCGCGAGTCCTCAGTTTCGTCAAACTAAAAATTATGTAACACACACAGAAGTCCTCGTATGAATAGTTGTTTCAGATCTTGTCCAGGGCCCTAAGTTGCTTAGCAGAACATAAAATGTTGTTTTATATCCTTAAAAAAACGAAAACAAAACATGCAGGACTGTATTTTTGTTTACTTTTTAAGTCCTCTTACCCCACCAGCAATTAACAATGATAAAACAATTATTTCATCTCCACTACTTCATTATTGGTCTGTATCAAGTTTGATGCCAAGGTCCTCGATCAGTATGTGAAACACGTATGTGTGTGTTCCTCCATAAAGAAGAGGCTGCAGTGTTTTTCTTTAAAGATTATTCTACAACATTAAGTATGTTTTCATTATGCCGGAAAGTGTGTGGGGAGTAAGGTGGGAGGGGGAGGGGGAGGGGAGGGGAAGGGGGGTGGGAAGAAGGGAGGTGGGAAGGGGGGAGGAGGAGGGGGGAGCACGCCGGGCATTTATCAGCAAATTATTAGTTGAAAAACGCAATTTTTCTCTTCCTTCAACAAAAGAGCATTGTATGTTGGCCAATCTCTTCACAAGAGCTTCAATAACTTATCAGGATTTGGGACGTTGAGACAGCTGACGTCAACACCTGAACAGGAGAAGAGAATTTTGAGCAAAAAAATAAAAGAAATTGCGTTGGCAGGTTGGGAAGGAGTTGAGCGTTGAGCAACTTCAAGATATTGGTAAGAAAACTAGCTTAAGCTGTCTCCCGCAGCACTAACCATCTTCAGTTTTCTTCAATTTTTCGAGAAATGTTGCCGAATGTTTAACAAACCTTACCATAAGTCAATTATTTTACTTATTTCTTTCATTTTCTTGTTAATAATTGCCCAATTTGACCTCCCACCGGCAACAAAGTATACAATAGGGAAGTTGAAATTTCCATCAAGGCGGTCCACCTCTTTCCAGTTTCCACCCGTTTCCTCCATACGCCTTTGGGTTAAGGGTCAGTTCCAGCCGTAAAAATATGTATCATACTTTTAATTTCGACAGTCAAGTTCAGGACTTAATTTAGTATTGTCTTATTTATTAATAGTGGTCTCATAAATCCAAATAGCGGTCTTGTGAACCAAAAAAAGAGTTGTGAAATTCAGTGTTATTGACAGATTAAGTGCTGTCAACAAACTTCTAGGTGACGCCTTTCGGGCCATCTCCGTAAATTAGTGGTGTTGTGAAAATCCCTTAATAACCAAGTTTATTAAAAAAAAAAAAAAAGAATTATACCCACCTGAGAGTAAAGCCCCTATCGAAAGGACCTCGTCGACTCCATATAATCTTAACATTGCAGTAACATTTCAGTAAGAGTGAGAAGGGTTAGGGTTAACATTTTAGTAACAGTGGGAAGGGTTAGGGTCAATGATTGAGGGTTATTGCCTTTATGTTATCATTTAATGATTTAATTCAGTTATTGCAGATCATTGTTCTGACAATCCTCATTTTCCATTTGTATAGGCCTTTTTGGTGACGATGAGTTTATAAGTTCTACTGCAGTAAGAACCATGCTGAGAGCGTTTTATCCGAGGCGTGGGACGAAATCAGAGAGGTAAGCACTAAATGTCATTTTGTCATTGAACAAAGTAAACATAATATCTGAATATATGTTTATGATTGCAATCTATTTATTTACCATCTATACGCCTGGCTTTTGATTCGAATGTACGACCTGATAACAATAAAGTCTATTGCCACAATAATGAATATGCGAAAGAAAGGCAGTTATCAGTCAATTAAATACTTGACTTTCTTTCGTGTAACAGATACGAATGAACATTGTCAAATATTAAGAATACTGTAAAAAACTTCATGAACTCAAAAATGTCAAAGTAGCAGAGCTAAAAATAATCATATTGGTACAGGGCTTTGTTTTCTGATATCGGCGTTTGTCCAGCGATGTCGGAACCACGGGGGACACTGCCCCAGATTAAGGAGGCGAAGGGGGCAGGAAGTACCTTTTTGAAATCTAAGGGCGGACCGGGGCATGAGGTGCCTTTTGAATGTTATATCAAACTATGCTAGGTCATTCTTGAAGCTTGAAAAGAAATAGATATCCACTCATCCACAAATCCTACATAGTTCATAGAACATACATTTAGTATTTATTTGACAAAATTAAAGCATGCCATTTACCAGGGCCCGACACCGAGGGCCGTGGTGGCAGGGAGCATGACCCCCAATAATTTTCTAAGCAGTAATTTTTCAAAAGTAGACACATCTCACCTTGTCCTACGTGCCTACATTCATCTACCAATCTCCATTTATCTACCATCCCTCATTCACCTATCATTCCCCACATCTACCATCCCCATTCACCATCCCCATCCTCCATCCCCATTCATCTACCATCCCTGCATTCATCCCCCATTCATCCCATTCCCCATCCTACCATTCACCTACCATCTTCCATTCACCTACCATCCTTCATTCACATACCATCCTGCATTCACCATCCTGCATTCACCATCCTGCATTCACCATCCTGCATTCACCATCCTGCATTCACCATCCTGCATTCACCATCCTGCATTCACCATCCTGCATTCACCATCCTGCATTCATCATCCTGCATTCACCATCCTGCATTCACCATCCTGCATTCACCTTCCTCCATTCACCTTTCCTATTTATCTACCATCTTGTTCACCGACCACCCCTAAATACCCTCTTCTCACCTTCTCATCTACCAACTATACTCGCCATTCCAACATTCCCTATAACCTTCCACTTGCTCCATTCCACTACAGACCCCCACTAATAATTTACATAAACAGAATTAAAAACATTAACCATCCCTTACCCATTCCCTCCCCTTCCACTTGCTCCACACAGACACACTTTAAACAGAATTAAAAATGACCTCCCCACACACGAAAAATGCCCCTTTTGAAAATGAAAAGTGCCCCTCAAAACTGCCAAAGGTACAAGAAAAGTATAATGTGCGCACACTTTTTACAAAAATATTACAAACGCGGCCCTTGCAAAATGAGATGCACTTTAATTACAGACCCAATAGTTAAGAACTGGTGGCGTTTGTCAGTCCCATGTACGGGACGAATGTGTCCCCATTGAAAAAGTGCCCGTTTCTAACAATGAAGTGCCCCTTTTACTTTACTTTGTTGTTTTGGGCTCACTTATTCTATCTACAAATTGAGATGCATGAGGGACATATGCATGAGGTCGTGCCCCTCCCCTAACCCCTTCGAAAGCTTCCTACAACCCTTGATGGATTACATGTTGAAAGAAAACAAAACAAAGATTATCTCAATTTTGTTTTAATTTCCTTACAAAAAGTGGTAGGGGGTCATGGCTACGCCGGAAATTAGGGGCATCTAAAACAAATCATCTTCAGCACATCCAGGGATTTATTTCCCTTTTTGTGCTCTACCAGGTCCTCACCCTTTAGATTCCATTGGAATTTGGAAACTTCTTCTGCCTGTTTAGAAATGTTACCCCAAATCTTATTTTAGTCTGTTATTTTATCGTTATTTTTTTTATTAGTTTAATTTTGAACGCTGTATTTGATATTAAGCCATTTTGGGACATAAAAAGTAAATAATCTTAGATAAAGCGTTGCCTCTGAACCACACTGGTCCCTTAAATGGTGTACAGGATCCCATGCCATTACACATACGTGCCCAATGCTGCCTTTGATTTGTGCGCAACCCCCCCACCCCCACAAAAAAAAAATCCCTGGTGAAGCAACTGCTTAAATTAAATATTTATTCTCAGATTCAGTGCATGAGTTTTCCTTTGTAGTGGGTTCAAGTCAGGCAAAAAGTCACCATCCGCCAGTGGCATAGTAAGGAGCATCAAAGGCCGGTGCAGCCATTCAAATGGGGCCTCCCAGAGAGATTCCATTCAGTCCAACCCCACCATGGTTGTATCTGTGAGCAATTTTTTATTGAAACCCCTTTATGCTCAAAATGGCACTTTCAGGCTGAGAATGGGAATTAGTCTTGATTCCTATTTTGGTGGGTATCGGGAGGGAGCTTGGCAATATGCAAGTCCTAAGGAAATGAATAGAATCATAATTATTTAAAAGTTTGTCCTCACCAAGTTTTTATTATTTTTGGGCCATTTTATCTTATAGCTTTTAGAGGGCTTGACTTATGATTGAAGGGCCCATTATTATAACAAGAGACAGAAAGGAAGGCCCAATATATTTTTTTTTGGTAGGCCCAACATATGACTGAAGGGGCGCAATATGATAGCAAGGGACAGAAAGGAATAGCCCATTTATCTATATATTTTTGGTGGGCCCAACTTTTGATGGAAGGGCCTGTCATGACAGCAAGAGGGGGAAAAGGAAAGGCCCATCCTGGATATGAAAATGAGCCCTAAAGAGTCATGGCCCTGTTTAGTTACTGTCTGTGCCTTTTATGTTAGTACTGATCGGCTTCAGCAGTGTTTTTTATGGTACTTGTCACCAGGCTTGAGCCTAGTTACGCCACTGGTTAATAAATGTGGTACAGTTTGCACCAGCCTAGTTACGCCACTACGTCCCTCTTGAGTAAAATGGGCCTATATGGCCACGGTCAAACCTTCTTTGCAAAGTCCAGAAAGTGCCCCTTTACAGAGAATTTATAAGGTCTGCCATGCTATATATTACAAATGTACCTTTGATCAGCCATAAATGTGCCTTTTATAGATGTGCCTTTTATATTAGTACTGATCGGAATCAGCAGTGTTTTTTTATGGTACTTGTCACCAGGCTTGAGCCTGGTTAGGACACTGGTTAATAGAGGTGTGGTACAGTTTGCACCGGCCTAGTTACTCCACTACGTCCCTCTTGAGTGAAATGGGCCTATATGGCCACGGTCAGACCTTCTTTGCAAAGTCCAGAAAGTGCCCCTTTACAGAGAACTTATAAGGTCTGCCATGCAATATATTACAAATGTGCCTTTGATCAGCCATAAATCAAACACTAAGAATACCATTTTCAAAATGTGAAGGCTGTTCTTCTCCGAATCTAAACCTCTTAGTCCAATCTGACCTCTATAGGTACTGGGCTGGCCCAGGGCCATGATTACTGACTGACACATGCCCCCTACACTTTCATCAGAATTTTACATTTTCAGTACATTTTTGGGAAAATCCACCCCCATCCACCCTTTCCTTCCTCACACACACACACTATTTGGATATTGAGGCCATGTCACCCCACTTTCCAAATGAGAATTACTACCCTTTCTACTCTATGCGTGATGAACAATAAAAAACCTTTGGGTTTGAGGATCAAATTTTGATCTGTCACATTTTGTCTTTCATCATTAAGTGTTAATAGAGGTGTGGAACAGTTTGCTAAATTATGTAGTTTTGTCCAAAGAGGTCAAATCATTTGAGGCTAATCTGAATAGGAACTGAAGAACATAGAACTGAATTCAATCATTCAGCACTTTGGATAGTGGCTCGAAGAGCTATCGTCCATAAGAGGATCCTGATGTCTCCTGAGATTACTCAGGACATTTTACAAAATTCAAGTAGTAAATGGTATACCCAGAATTTACAGTTTCTATCTGAATGTCATTCACATGTTTCCAAGGTCTACCTTACAATTTATATCCTAATTTGGAAGAAAGTGGGTAAAACTAAAATATTTTCAAACAAACAAATGTGCAACTTATAAACTATTTAAATAACAAAACAAATGTACAAAATAATACAGAAAACAGAATAAACAATGAGTGCGTTTATGCATGAACTGATTATTAACCATTAGAAAACAAGGACAGATATAAAAACAAATGGTCACTATCAAAATACAATTTCACATTAGAATAACATTCATGAATATTCCTTTATACAAACTAATTTCTAATTTTTTTATATGAAATAAAAACTGTATTTACCATTCTCTCATACAAGGATGATCACAAATAAGTTTTTACACACGGTTCAACCATTCCGACTGTCAGAACCATCGCTGTATTAATATTATTGTTGTAAACCAAATTACTACTTTCGTTTTCCTTGCGTAAAAATACACATCTTGCAGTACACAGATCTTGGACCTGTTATGAGATGGTTTCATTACCTTTTAGAAATATCTTTATCAACATATCTCTTATGTTAACTCTTGCATATATAAACTAATCAAATGCTGTAACTAACACAATCTTAAAACAAAAGCTAGTGAAAAAGAGGAATATGTTTGTTTGATGAGAGTTTAACGGCACCACAACAGCAAGGGTCAAATTGTGCCTGAGAGGTTAGATCATTCCAGAGGTAGGAAGGAGAGTAAACAGGGGGAGATTGAGAGAAACACGATAATTAAAAGCCAGAAAGCTGGATTGAGAGGTGTATGGGTAAACAAATAATGTAGAGAGAGAGGAGGTGGGGAAGGAGGACTAAATATAAATGTGGGGGGAAGCATGATGAAGGAAGGAGATAATTTCTTTCCGGAGGTTTTGTTTTGAAGAGCTAGACTACTGAGTTGTGGGCAGCTAGGGAACTCTGGGAAGGTTGTACAGGGGGCGAGCAAGGAAAAGAGGAATAATTAAATGATCAGGTATGAGACAAGCTACCTGTTAGGGAGGGTCACCCTTTGCCCCAAAGTAAATCTCAGAGTTGAAAGGTCTCCTAAACCATCCCTGCACAGGCATGATTTTTGTTTTGTTAACAATGAAAACACTTTGAAAACATGAAATAAGAAGACATACAAAATCCACTTACAACCTGATCAAACACAATGCTAAAATATTGTAAACCTCTACACATGTAAATTGGGTTATCATCTAGTAACCTCAAATAAAAGAAATTCTTAAAAACGTACAACTTGCATTCTGAAGTATAAATTTAGAATTTAAAGTGTGCAGGCATAATTTTAATTCACAACCATTTTACAAATATAGAAAACTACGATGCCAAGTTAAACATTAAATTTGGCATACTGCACTATTTGCTGTTGTACATCAAGGATCATATATTAGTTGCACATACCTATATTGAATAGCTACATTTTACCTGGGGAAAGTATGACCCGTTTTTAGAAAGTGTGTCAAACATAAATACTACAGTACTATAAACGGAGTATATATCTGTATATAAATCAGAGAAAATTTAATTCAGAAGTTTAATATGTTATCAAATTTAATCAAATTTGTTCCACAATGCATCTGTTAATTTATGTAAACATTAGTTGTCCCACAATGCATCTGCAACTTAATACAAACAGCTTCTATTTTCAAAATGGATTTCTATTGTCAAAATGGACTGGAATAAAGCTTTCACATTACCATTATACTTCGCTTTTGGTACTTAATAAACTCTGTACCAGAATAGCTGACAGAATTTATGCTTGTTATTCTGGTACAGATTTTATTAAGTCCCAAAAAAGGAGTATAATGGTAATGTGAAAGGCTTTATTCCAGTCCATTTTGACAATAGAAACCCATTTTGAAAATAGAAGCTCTTTACAATCAATATGTCCCATAATGTATCTGTAAATCTATATAAACAATACTCATCTCATATTGCATCAGCAAATTTATCATTCATTTTCTAGCCAATGTTAAATCATTAATTTCCTAGCCAATATGTTAAATCATTCATTTTCTAGCCGATACGTTAAATCATTCATTTCCTAGCCGGTACGTTACATTCATTTCCTAGCCAATATTTTAAATCATTCATTTCCTAGCCAATATGTTCAATCATTTATTTCCTAGCCAATATGACCAATCATTCATTTCCTAGCCAATATGTTCAATCATCCATTTTCTAGCCAATATTTTCAATCATTCATTTCCTAGCCAATATGTTCAATCATTCATTTTCTAGCCAATATTTTCAATCATTCATTTCCTAGCCAATATGTTCAATCATTCATTTCCTAGCCAATATGACCAATCATCCATTTTCTAGCCAATATTTTCAATCATTCATTTCCTAGCCAATATGTTCAATCATTCATTTTCTAGCCAATATTTTCAATCATTCATTTCCTAGCCAATATGTTCAATCATTCATTTCCTAGCCAATATGTTCAATCATTCATTTTCTAGCCAATATTTTCAATCATTCATTTCCTAGCCAATATTTTCAATCATTCATTTCCTAGCCAATATGTTCAATCATTCATTTCCTAGCCAATATTTTCAATCATTCATTTCCTAGCCAATATGTTCAATCATCCATTTTCTAGCCAATATTTTCAATCATTCATTTCCTAGCCAATATGTTCAATCATTCATTTTCTAGCCAATATTTTCAATCATTCATTTCCTAGCCAATATGTTCAATCATCCATTTTCTAGCCAATATTTTCAATCATTCATTTCCTAGCCAATATGTTCAATCATTCATTTCCTAGCCAATATGTTCAATCATTCATTTCCTAGCCAATATGTTCAATCATTCATTTCCTAGCCAATATGACCAATCATTTACCTTTGGGGAATATCAACATCATTTTTCTCTTTTGGGGATTGAAGAGATTAGTTTTTGGAATATCAGTCTACTATCTACTTGCTGGAAATCATCAATGCCTTCATTTCAGGATTGTACACTTACAGGCAAACATTGCCTTTTGAAGTTATCAAAACTCTTAGGTTGGCTGGATCACATATATTGTGCATTCTTCTTGATAGCAATGCAGAATATATTTAGACTGCGTAGGTTATAAACCAAATTTATTCTGAATGATAAATCAATACTATCACACTACACAGTACATATAAAAGGTCACAATTTTAGAATAGAAAAAAAGAAAATATAGAAATTGAGAGAAAGAACAATTTTTGTAATGTAATGCTTTGCATCAAATGTGCATGACACCTATAGCTGTATAAAATGAATACATCAATGATTTTCATTTCATACACATCAAAAAGCTTCTCATATCAATAATATCAGCGGATATCATAACATCCCAGGTAACAATTAAAGGAACCAGTTGGTGAACAAATCATAGTGGTTCTTCTTTCTTACAAAAGAGTTATTTAATTTAAATTCTCTAAAAAATTTGTGTAAAAACGACTACCAACAGACCAAGTGTGACACAACAATATCACATTCCCTAAACAACTATCTTTGTGCACATTATCAAGACCTTGATCCTTTTGCAATGAAATCTATTGGGCACTCGATGAATGGGTCAAATAAGTGTATATGGAACACACATGTTAGACCACACACGTTGGACCATACAAATATTCCTAACTAAATCTTGCCATGTATAGAATTCTTTATCATTACCGTATTTAACGTAATAAGCGCCTGGGGCGCTTACAAAGATAGATTTGCACTACTTTTTAGCCTGAAGTTTCTTCCTCTTGAGCACCCATGTTGCAGGCCGCGTACAGTGTGCTATTTGAACTGCATTATGTGAATTGGTTCTGTACTAGCCCCACAATAACCAACACAAAAAAGTTGTGTGTCAGATGCAAAAAAATATGCAATATAACAAAACTGATTTCAGTCTTCAAATAACTTATGTTATCAGTCACTTACGGGTGGGCACTTATGAGAGCAGGTGGGCTTAAAACATTGAATACAGTATTCTAAAATGTAATTAGAATCATTGCACCACGCACTTACATTAACCTTCCAATCACCAGGTAAACACTAGTTTTATGTTTGATTTGATTGGGCTATTTTATACAGTGATCAGTGATATCTTCACATTGACAACGCCCACATTGACAACGCCATGGTCCATAGTTTCCAGTGGGAGCACACCTTACTTACTGACACGAACTGACCAATGAGGGTGCTCTCCAAGTAAGTGTTACACAAACAACAGGTTCACGGCAGGACTGTGAATACCCAGGAATAACAACTCTTAAATCATCTGGATTTCAAACACCAACAAAATTACAAAAACAGTCGGTTTACAATTGGAAGCTATTTGAATTTTAAGATCTTATTAAAGATGCGAATATGCCAATTTTTGATCTATAAGAGTATCATTTATCATTTTAAAATCTATTACCAGTACTGTTTATAATATATTAGAATTTCATACTCTTCAAATAAATTTACAAGCAGTCTTAACATTTTTAAACAACCCCCTACTCCCACATCCAACCCCCTACTCCCACACTCATGATTTACTTCTTGGTCCTGTTTCATTTCATTTTTTAAGGGGGAAGGGGACAGAGGAGGGGATAGGGGGGGAACCCTCCTAAAAAAACAAAAAAGAAACAAAGGCTTTAATTTTCCTCATCAAACTTGATATTCTATCCTCTACATGCTGGGTACCAGATGAACCATGACTGGCAGAAAATGAATGTCTCAATCCTCTGATATCACTATAGCAGAGAATATAATTTGGTTGGCCAATCTTAAACTTTGGCAATTACTACATAAATGTTGATAAACAAGCAAGAACTTACAAACTATTAAGAAAAATAATCAATTTAATCATAAAATGTAGAACATAAATAAGAACTTATTTGGACATAAAGTACATTTCAATGACCAAAAAACTTTCAATCACCATAAAATACAAGTGAAACCAAAGCTTCGTATCATGATTGCACAATCAACGAAGCCAGTCACATAGACCTTTCACCATTCAAGCTTGGTGTTGTTAATTCTTCTTGCCTTTAGTGATTAATCTTATAGACATGTCTATCATACATAGAAAAAATAACAACTACGAACGAGAAAACCAAAGGTTTTGAGGTTCCGAGGCACAATATGGAATTTTAGTTTGAAGTTGAATTATTGTATAATAAATGTTATTGCACAATGGGCTCAAAATAACAATGACAACCAAATTACTCAGTTCTCACAAGAATCAAAATCACAATTATTTAAATTCAACCTTTTTTATTCCATTAACATGTATACACTTGCAAACAACATAATTAATTCAAATATGAAGAAGAAGAAAAAATCAAATATGCAATTGTTAAAATATGAGCACCTAATTTTTTTAACTTAGTCTTGCCTACTCATTAATATGCATGACATTCCCGCCAAAAACAACAGGCACACATCTGCAGTCCATGGGCAATCTGTGTACCACATATGACCTGAATCCCACATAGTGTTCTTGACATACGTGTTTACAAAGCTCGTTTTAACATAATCATATTAAGCCTCACCCACTAATGAAAGTCAACATTTTTGTACCATGAACATGTACACACTAGCTAACAATATAATACCAAATTTGAAACAAATCAATCATGCGGTTGTTGAAATATGAGTATTTTAGCATTAAGCCCCGCCTATTTATTAATATGCATGATATCACCACCATAAACAATAGGGAACATCAGCTGACCATGGGCTATCTGTGTACCACATATGAACTGAATCCCATTTATCGTTCTTGAGATACTGTGTTTTTAAGCTCTTGTCAACAAAATCATGTTAAGCCCTGCCCACTACACATATTAATAAAATTCAATATTTTGGTATAAGGAACATGTATACACCAGCTAACAACACAATTATACTAAATTTGAACCAAAACAGACATGCGGTTATCAAAATATAAACATGTTAAGATTTTCACATTAAGCCCTGCCTACTCATTAATATGCATGGCATCGCAATTAAAACAATAAGGCACATCTGCGAACCATAGGCTATTTGTGTACCACATACGAACTGAAACCCATGTAAAGTTCTTGAGATACTGTGTTTACAAGCTCTTTTGAACAAAATCATGCTAAGCTCTGCCCACTATGCATATTAATGAAATTTAACATTTCTTTACCATGAACATGTACACACTAGCTAACAACATAATTACCATAAATATGAAACAAAACAGACAAGCGGTTATCAAAATATGAACATTTTAACATTAAGCCCCGCCTACTCATTAATATAAATGACATCGTCACCAAAAACAATAGGGCACATTTGCGAACCATGAGCTATTTGTGTACCACATACGAACTGAAACCCATGTAAAGTTCTTGAGATACTGTGTTTACAAGCTCTTTTCAACAAAATCATGCTAAGCTCTGCCCACTATGCATAATAATGAAATTCAACATTCTTGTACCATGAACATCAAAACCAAAAACTACAGGGCACATCTACGGACCATCTGTGTACCACATATGACATCAATCTGGTGTATGGTTCTTGAGATTTTGTGTTTACGAGCTAGGCATCCATCACACACATACATACACACACACGCCATCATGATCGCATAGGTTCCTGATGCTGGTCGCATCGGAACCAAAAATAACTTATATGTCTTATTCCCTTCCAGATGTCACAAGTTTAGCTAACTGGAAGAGCATGCGCTTTACACTAAAATGACCTTTGCAAAAAGTTCACAATTATTTGACAAGAAAGGTTTTTAAATCTAAGATATTTACATGCAATTTATCATAACATCGGCATACAATGTTCTTGTAAGTAAGAACAGCAAATTGATCAAAGCAAACCATTTTTAACAGTTTCAAGTTGATGTGGAAATGCCGAGGCACAGGCAATTATCTCTATTAATTGTTTGGTTTCAACATCAGTTTTCCTGAAATGATATCTAAACTAGCAACATTGTATGTCTGTCTACAGCCTCATTTGTACAATATTGATATATTAAAAGCTGTAGTACCAAATTTTCATTCAAACCAAACAGAAAAACACTGTGTTCCTTTTCAATCTGAAAGGCTTGCATGCTTAAACAACACAGTGACTAAAAAACAACAAAAAACATTTAAAGCTAAGAGACAGATCATGCTTAAACAACACAGTGACTAAAAAACAACAAAAAACATTTAAAGCTAAGAGACAGATCATGCTTAAACAACACAGTGACTAAAAAAACAAAAAAAATCTTAAAGGCTTGATCATGCTTAAACAACACAGTGACTAAAAACATGCTTAAAAAAACTAAAAAACAACAAAAAACATTTAAAGCTAAGAGACAGATCATGCTTAAACAACACAGTGACTAAAAAAACAAAAAAAACATTTAAAGCTAACAGACAGATAGTTTCCTAAATGCATTTTAACAACACACTGTTATCGTGAGTTATCTGCAAGGACAATTTTCTGCTACAAAATTTATTCAAAATTTTACTCTGATGATTTGATTCTCAATGTTTAAAGTATTCCCTCCCCCTCATCCCAAAATTAAGATATTTTACAATCTGAATGTTAATGATTCTTTTAAAAGATGCTTTGCCATTTCACCAAGATACAGTACTTACTACACACTATTAAAGCTTGCCACAACACATGTGGAATATGACATGATTCTTTGTTACACTGATAAGATCAAAATCCAACTTAATAACCAACTCTGATAGCTAGGAAGAATAAACAGCTTTGTGTAACATGATGGCAACATGTTTTCTCCCTAAAACAATGATAGGCTTCATTTGGACAGGTCTGACCCCGGATCCAATGCTGGATTTGATACTCCGTCTAAGAAAGAAACAAAAAAAAAGAATAAATACTCTTATTGTTGTCATCTCTTTTGTAAGTAAATATGCAAGGACTATAGGGCGTTGAATTTCCAACTTATCAGCATTTCATGCAGGAACAGTGAAGTTTCAAACATCACTGTTCCGAATGAAACAGCGTTCTTTTTACAAGCACGTGACATCAGCGATCAACAACTAAATTCATCGATCTTTTTACAAGCACGTGACATCAGCAATAACAACTAGATGCATCGTTCTTTTTACAAGCACGTGACATCAGCGATCAACAACTAAATTTATCGTTCTTTTCACAAGCACGTGACATCAGCGATCAACAACTAGATTCATCGATTTTTTTACAAGCACGTGACATCAGCGATCAACAACTAGATTCATCGTTCTTTTTACAAGCACGTGACATCAGCGATCAACAACTAGATTCATCGTTCTTTTTACAAGCACGTGACATCAGCGATCAACAACTAGATTCATCGTTCTTTTTACAAGCACGTGACATCAGCGATCAACAACTAGATTTATCGTTCTTTTTACAAGCACGTGACATCAACGATCAACAACTAGATTCATCGATCTTTTTACAAGCATGTGACATCAGCGATCAACAACTAGATTCATCGTTCTTTTTACAAGCACGTGACATCAGCGATCAACAACTAGATTCATCGTTCTTTTTACAAGCACGTGACATCAGCGATCAACAACTAGATTCATCGTTCTTTTCACAAGCACGTGACATCGGCGATCAACAACTAGATTCATCGTTCTTTTTACAAGCACGTGACATCAGCGATCAACAACTAGATTCATCGTTCTTTTTACAAGCACGTGACATCAGCGATCAACAACTAGATTTATCGTTCTTTTCACAAGCATGTGACATCAGCGATCAACAACTAGATTTATCGTTCTTTTCACAAGCACGTGACATCAGCGATCAACAACTAGATTTATCGTTCTTTTTACAAGCATGTGACATCAGCAATCAACAACTAGATTTTTCGTTCTTTTTACAAGCACGTGACATCAGCGATCAACAACTAGATTCATCGTTCTTTTTACAAGCACGTGACATCAGCGATCAACAACTAGATTTATCGTTCTTTTCACAAGCACGTGACATCAGCGATCAACAACTAGATTTATCGTTCTTTTCACAAGCACGTGACATCAGCGATCAACAACTAGATTTATCGTTCTTTTCACAAGCACGTGACATCAGCAATCAACAACTAGATTTTTCGTTCTTTTTACAAGCACGTGACATCAGCGATCAACAACTAGATTCATCGTTCTTTTTACAAGCACGTGACATCAGCGATCAACAACTAGATTCATCGTTCTTTTCACAAGCATGTGACATCAGCGATCAACAACTAGATTCATCGATTTTTTTACAAGCACGTGACATCAGCGATCAACAACTAGATTCATCGTTCTTTTTACAAGCACGTGACATCAGCGATCAACAACTAGATTCATCGTTCTTTTTACAAGCACGTGACATCAGCGATCAACAACTAGATTCATCGTTCTTTTTACAAGCACGTGACATCGGCGATCAACAACTAGATTCATCGTTCTTTTTACAAGCACGTGACATCGGCGATCAACAACTAGATTTATCGTTCTTTCCACAAGCACGTGACATCAGCGATCAACAACTAGATTCATCGTTCTTTTTACAAGCACGTGACATCGGCGATCAACAACTAGATTTATCGTTCTTTCCACAAGCACGTGACATCAGCGATCAACAACTAGATTCATCGTTCTTTTCACAAGCACGTGACATCAACGATCAACAACTAGATTTATCGTTCTTTTTACAAGCACGTGACATCAGCGATCAACAACTAGATTCATCGTTCTTTTTACAAGCACGTGACATCAGCGATCAACAACTAGATTTATCGTTCTTTTTACAAGCACGTGACATCAGCGATCAACAACTAGATTTATCGTTCTTTTTACAAGCACGTGACATCGGCGATCAACAACTAGATTTATCGTTCTTTCCACAAGCACGTGACATCAGCGATCAACAACTAGATTTATCGTTCTTTTCACAAGCACGTGACATCAGCGATCAACAAGTAGATTTATCGTTCTTTTCACAAGCACGTGACATCAGCGATCAACAACTAAATTTATCGTTCTTTTCACAAGCACGTGACATCAGCAAAAAACAACTACATTTATGCACACAAAAAAAAATGCATGTTGTCAAAAAAATCAACACAATTTTTTTTTTTTCAGTAAGAAAAATTGCCTGCAATTGTCAGCACAATTAATCATGAATACACATATGCAAGGCTGCTTGCACATGTACAACTGTACACAACTGGATACTACATCATGTAAATAAGTCCTTTTGAAGAAAGGAATTTGCAATGTTATCGGCAAAAAAGTTGCAACAGTGAAATCTGATCTGGAATGGTATTTTTTGAGAAAGTACTGTTCTGTGGAACAGTGCATGGCGATAAATTTAAATTTTGACCCCTGACTATAGTCTTTGTGTGTTTCCATCTCTCCCCCCTTGTTCAGTGCTGTAATTGTTGTAGCTATATATGTCATAAGGTGGCCAATTCAGGATTCAATTTGTGGCAAAGTAAATTAAAACCAGTGTTGCACTGTAAACCTGTACACATTAAAACAATGGCATACATGTCAAACGATTGATGGAACTGCTTTGGAAATAAGTTTGAAACAAAAGATGAAACGTTGTTTCCATGGTGATCGATAGCCTGCAAGTAATGAGTAATTTGAAAATGCATGTCAATCAAATGACTTCATTTGAAAATGCTCATTCAAGTTTTCAGTCATATCTTATGTTCATCATAGAACTTTATACACTTTCAAAGAATGGAAAAACTATTGAAAAATAAACAAAGCAATCCAAAGTAAATATCATACCTCAGCTATCAGAATTGTTATTATAATAGGCCAGAAATGCTATGAATCATTTTAGAATATGTGAAATATATTTTAATAAAATCATTGTTTTAAAATTTCAGGTTAAAATATGCAAATTTCAATGCAAGTTTGTGATGTAGGACCACAAAACTCCAGATTTCAATTTTACACTGTTTAAAAATTACTCCCCAATTTTCCTACCTCCCAACTATGAAGACAGCATGCAAGTAGGAAGACAAATTATTGACAGCATTTTGCACATACTACTACCCCACCTTTGCAAATTATACCCACATGAGGTCCTGAGCTTGACCTGGATCCACACAACCTCCCTAAAGACCATAGAAATTGCCTGCATTTAATTGAATTTTTGACTTACTTGCCACAATGCTTGCTATTGAAATATTATTTATAGTACAATTATTTGTTAGTTTATTTTTATTTATATATTTTTTTTAATGGCTTGGTTCCCACAACATAAAATGCAAATAGTGACCCCATATTTAGATTTATGAGGGGATGCATCACACATCCCTCAGTACCTGCCATAAACTAATGTAAAACCTTGTCTGTTAAAACAAATTATATCCCATGTGAAAATAACAAAATAAGGGCAGCATGAAAAACAAAAATGTCAACCTGCAAATAAATTAAATGTAGCCACTACACATGTTTTTACAGACACGGAGCAATATTTCCAATCAATAACCAGTAACAATCAAGCAAAATGAAAATAAGAAGAAAAAAACAGAGAATAGAAAGCGTACGATACCCGAAAAATTAACGACGGATACAAGAGACATGAATCAATCGTCGCTACCTGAAGACTGGCCGTCCATCTGTATGGCCACATGTCCTGCCTGGGTGGTGCTGTCATAAGTAGTGCTTGCTTTGATGCTCTGTTTCATTTCTTGCTTTCCTGTAGATTGGTTTAAATTCATTTGAAAAATTATTCAACCACTTTACAAAAATTTAACCACAACACAAATACTACTCAACCGAAAAACAAATACTGCTCAATGCAACACAAACACATGTTGTAATGTAGATCAGAACCAAAAGTTTTGTGTTCCAATGCTTTTTCATATAATGATTTGCAAAATTTGCATTAACTAACTGTCATGTAATTGTATATCATCAAATATTTGTTCCATATTTATTCATAAGCCACATCCACGTTGACATTAGCATTGGCACAATGATTAACAACATTAAAGCAAGTATGATGCAAAAACGAATGTTCATTTATCCTATTTCAAAAAATTTGTCAGCAAGCCCCACCTACTCATTAGCATTCATGACATCACTACCACAACATCAAAACATACGTACACCCATCTGTGTACCACATATAGCATAAATCTGATATATCATTTATGTTTTGTTTAGCACTTTCATGTTAGGCCACGCCCACCATGCATATCAATGACACCCGTTGATAACATAAGCAAGTAAATAACAACCAACAAAATTATCATGCCAAATATGATGCAAAATGGACAATACAGTTGCTCATTTATCACTTTCTCAAAATAATTAAACGGGTGGAAATTCCCGCAGAAAACAAGTTACAATAAAATCCCCAAAATACCAAATCTATGATGGCCCAATTTCCCCTAAAAAGGCATTTTTGGCACTTAAGGTCTCTTTCCTAACAGACATGTAGTTGTTAAAATATGAACATTTCAAGATTTTTACATTAAGCCCCGCCTACTCATTAATATGCATGACATCACCTTTAAAAACAATAGGGCACATCTACTGACCATGGGCTATCTGTGTACCACATATGACATAAATCCTGTGTACCATTCTTGAGATATCACGTTCACATACACCACACACATATGCCATCATGACTGCATAGGTTCCTAATGCTATCGCATCGGAACCAATAAATGCTTTCCAAAATATTTCCTTGCTTTTTCTTAAATTAGTCCAAGCTGCCAAAATAAACTTTCTTGGGATGGGCCTTCAAGATGTGGAGGTCGAATAATTGGATCGATATAAAATAACCTGAAGAAAAAGTGAAGAAGCTCGAGCCACTTATCCTTCACAATGAACAAACTACCTTAAAGTAGGTACTGTACACAAGCAAAGTCAAAATCTAACCCGAGGAAGTGAGAAGCTGAGGAGCTGAGGAGCTGAGGAGGTGAGGAGCTGAGGATGTGAGGAGCTGAGAAAGTGAGGAGCTGAGGAGGTCTATGGTTAAGTATTCATTAGAAAATGTTGATGGTTGATAGGTTATCTATCTGTACCGTTACATGCAAGTATTGAATATCCTACAGACTTGATGTATAATTAAAGATTAATGTTGTTGAATGTTTTTATGCATATTAATGCTCAAGGTAAAGGACTTTGACATCAGTAGAATGGCCCGACTTGCAAGTCATTTCAACAGTGCATTAACTACGCATATAAACACAATGCCAAAGTATTAATCTTTTTATACAATTTCCGCGTTAGATTGCTTAAAATGCATACAAAACAGCAAAAAAATAAAGTACGAGAAAAGTTGACATATATATATATTTTTTTGCTTTATTAAGAATTTCACATCTTGTAAAAATGGAATAAACCAAATTATCAGGGTCGTGCATTATGGGGATGCACGGGTCATGACAATGCAAATACGCTGAGTAATACGCATTCACATTTGGACCCAATATGCCTTAAGATGGGCATACATTAAGCCATGGGATTATACCTGTGAAATGCCTTAAGATGGACATGCATGTAGCCATGGGCTTATACCTCTGAAATGGCTTAAGATGTGCATACATGAAGCCATGGGCTTATACCTGTGAAATGCCTTAAGATGGTATAAGCCATGAGCTTGTACCTGTGAAATGCCTTAAGATAGGCATACATAAAGCCATGAGTTTATACCTGTAAACTGCCTTATAATGAGCATATATGAAGCCATGAGCTTATACCTTAAGATGGGCATACATGAAGCCATGGGCTTGTACCTGTAAAATGCCTCAATTTGGGCATACGTGGAAGCTTATACCTGTGAAATGCTTTAAGATGGGCATACATGAAGCCATGGGCTGATACTTGTGAAATGCTTTAACTTAATCATACAGTGTATGAAGCCTTGGGCTTATACTTGTAAAATGCCTTAATTTAGTCATACATAAAGCCATGGGCTTATATCTGCGAAATGCTCTAATTTAGGCATACATGAAGCCTTGGGATTATACTTATAAAATGCCTTAATTTAGTCATACATGAAGCCTTGGGCTTATACTTGTAAAATGCCTTTATTTAGTCATACATGAAGGCATGGGCTTATATCTGCAAAATGCCTTAATTTAGGCATACATGAAGCCTTGGGCTTATTTATACTAGTGAAATGCCTTAATTTAGGCATTCACGAATGTATGGGCTTAGAGCTGTGGAATACCTTAATTTAGGCATACATGAAGCTTATACCTGGGAAATACCTTAATTAAGGATTACATAAAGTCATGGACTTATATCTGTGAAATGCTTTAATTTAGTCATATATGAAGCCATGGGATGGTACCTGCAAAATGCCTTAATTTGGGCAAACATGAAGCCATGGGCTTATTTTATACCTGTGAAATGCCTAAATCTGGGCATACATAAAGCCATTGGCTTGTACCTGTGAAATGCTTTAATTTAGGCATACATGAAGCCATGTGAGCTTATACCTGTAAAATGCCTTATGATGAGCATACATGAAGCCATGGGCTTATACCTTAGGATGGGCATACATGAAGACATGGGCTTGTACCTGTGAAATGCCTCAATTTAGGCATACATGGAAGCTTATACCTGTAAAATGCCATAAGATGGACATACATGGAGCCTTGGGCTTATACCTGTGAAATGCCTTAAGATGGGCATACATGACACCATGGGCTGATACTTGAGAAATGCCTTAATTTAGTCATACATGAAGCCATGGGCTTATACCTGTGAAATGCCCTAATTGGGGCATACATAAAGCCATGGGCTTATACCTGCAAAATGCCCTAATTTAGGCACACGAGAAGCGGCATTCATGAATCTATAGGCTTAGAGCTGTGAAATGCCTTAATTTAAGCATACATGAAGCTTATACCTGAGAAATAACTTAATTTAGGAATATATGAGGCCGTGGGCTTTTACCTGTGAAATGCTTTCTTTAATTTAGTCATATATGAAGCCATGGGCTTATACCTGCAAAATGCCTTAATTTAGTCAAACATGAAGCCATGGGCTTATACCGTAAAATGCCTTAATTTAGACATACATGTAGCCATGGGTTTGTACCTGTGAAATGCCTTAATTTAGGCATACATGAAGCCATGGGCTTGTACCTGTGAAATGCCTTAATTTAGGCATACATGAAGCCATGGGCGTGTACCTGTAAAATGCCTTAATTTAGGCATACATGCAGCCATGGGCTTGTACCTGTGGAATGCCTTAATTTAGGCATACATGAAGCCATGTAAAATAGCTTAACTCTTACTCTACCACGCGCAATACTATCGCCGTTTTCAAACCACGGATTTCTAAAAATAAAATTGAGACTTTACTAAAGTCCTATAGGAGTAATCTTTGTATCATTTTAAGGTACTCGGATATTTCTTTCACAAAATGTGACTTTTTTTATAGGGGTCATATTACAGAATTTTGAGAAGAAATACTTTGATAAAGAGTAACTCAAAAATTTACAAAAAGTACTTTTTTTTTTTCTTTTAAATCTTACAATAACTTCAAGATCAAATTTTTCCTTCAACATCAAACACGCAATTCCTAAGACATGATAGTATTGGTTTCTGGTCTAATTTTTATTATCCTATACCTGCAATCTTTTGTTCTAGGAAATTTCTTCAAAATTTCATGAACTTCTGCCATTTTTGACCCATTTCTTTTCTTCAAAAAAATTGTGTACCCAAACCGTACATCGCACATACTTCGTTGAATCGCAGTTCGAAAGTGTTTGCAATTTCCTTAGCATACCCCCTCTATTTAGAACCTTTCCTATAAGAATTATATTTCACCTCTTCAATTTCAATGACTACGCTGTGCAGAGGAAATGAACGTGTTCGCATGCGAGCGCTCCAGGTTCAAGTCTCACCGTGACTACTGCGTAATTATTTTTCTGCTGCAGCTTTCAGGGTCTTTCGACTATAATTATTTTTGGTGTTATTTTATCTTTCCTTTCTTTCTTAAAATGATAGATTAGCATCATTGGAAAGGAAATTTCATAAAGAATCTAAATATGTAACACAAATTTCTGTTTTCAATATTAACAAGAAGTTACACTTCAGCAAAGAAAAGACTATTTGTTGACCAAATTTGGCCAAAAATTGCTTAATTTGCATATTTTTGTCCAATATTTCATAATTTGGCTTTCATTACTCAAAAGATAAATATCTTAGTCTCTATTCCAACCAAAGTTGTAATAAAAGAAAATGAAATGAAAGTTGTCAAAAATAAATTTTAAAAAAAAGTTACACAAATTGAGCTCCTTTTTTAAAGCCCTGGTTAAGGGTTAAGTTGGACATACATTAAGCCATAGGCTTGTACCTGTGAAATGCCTTAATTTAGGCATACATGAAGCCATGGGCATGTACCTGTGAAATGCCTTAGTTTAGGCATACATGAAGCCAATGGACTTGTACCTGTGAAATTTTAACAAACGTAACAAATACAACTTGAAAATTTTTGTAAGATAAAGATTTTGGGCTTACCTGCCCCTCTAGTGGGCGTACCCAATTCGCTGCCACTAAGCATCTCTGGATCATTATCATCTTCTAGCAAACGATCGGAGTCTTGATCACGTGCTTGAATAGGATACGAAACCCCATTACCCTTGCTGTTATGTAGATGAAAAAGAGAAGACATACTCAATATTTCTACAATACTGATTCTTGTTTTAATACACGCATACAAATCGAAATTTCGTCAAATTCTTCACAATTCTATTACTTTTGTCTCTACAGCGTAAATATTTCTTGATCAAAATTTTGTGCATCTTTTTATGTTGTTTCATAATATATTCGTAAACATAGAACTCAATATAAATTAAACATAATGACCTGGAAAAAGAATGTAATATGATTCAGAAAATAGGATGTTCTAAAAACATTCAGCATTACTTAATGTTTTTCTCTCACCTTGAAAACAATGGAAGAAGCCAATATCTCTCATCCTCTCCGAATATTTCCCTAAAATTGCCACAACCGCTGCCACGACTGAATCCATCCTTGTCTGGGCCATGACGAAACACAGGTGCTCTGAAAGATTCTGCAGTTTGGAGAAATTTAATAATAAAATACAGTAAGTAAGATTATACAACACTAATAGAAGGCTCACAAAATTCTACAAAATCTTGAACGATTTCCCAGTCATACAACAAAGTTTGCATATATTGAAAAATGTTGGCCTGCCACAATCTGAAAATCAGAATTCTACAAATTTTAAAACTCAATGAATGTTCTGTTCATCGAATAGGTCAGTGAACTAAAATTGCCCATAAACAATTAACACACTCAAACTAGAGCAACATACCTGGGATATAAATTTAAAGAGATTTAAGGATACCAAAAATCTAATAAAACTCATGAATTTTTTAAATGCTGTATTCGAAGTATTAAGTGCCCCTGATCTATTGAGCGCCCATGCTCTAATAAGCGCCCCCGCTCTAATAAGCCCCCCCCACTCTAATAAGCACCCCCTGCTCTAATAAAGGCCCCCCTGCTATAATAAGCGCCCACTGCTATAATAAGCGCCCCCCATCTGCTCTAATAAGCATCCCCCTGATCTAATAAGCGCCCCCTGCTATAATAAGCGCCCCCTGCTCTAATAAGCGCCCCCTGCTCTAATAAGCACCCCTGCTCTAATAAGCACCCCCAGCTATAATAAGCGCCCCCTGCTACAATAAGTGCCCCCTGCTATTATAAGCGCCCCCATCTGCTCTACTAAGCGTCTCCCCTGCTCTAATAAGCGTCCCTGCTGCTCCCTCCCTGCTCTAATAAGCGTGCCCCTGCTCTAATAAAGGCCCCTAATAAGCGCCCCCCTGCTATAATAAGCGCCCCTGCTCTAATAAGCGCGCCCCATCTGCTCTAATAGCATCCCCTGCTCTAATAGCGCCCCTGCCCTGCTCTAATAAGCGCCCCCCTCCCCTGCTCTAATAAGCACGCCCCTGCTCTAATAAGCACTCCTGCTATAATAAGCGCCCCCCTGCCCCTGCTCAATAAGCCCCCCTAATAGCGCCCCTGCTATAAAGCGCCCCCCATCTGCTCTACTAAGCGCCCTGCTCTAATAGCGCCCCTGCTCTAATAGCGCCCCTGCTCTAATAAGCGTCCCTCCTGCTCTAATAAGTGCCCCCTGCTCTAATAAGCAATAAGCGCCCCTGCTCTAATAAGCGCCCCTGCTCTAATAAGCACCCACCCTATATTGTTGAATAGTATAATAATTTATTTGTAGACCTTAAGGTTTTTGTAACATTATGTGCTTATTTTACATATGACGCCTACGATGCTTTTGTGGACGTTGTTATGTGGCTAGTATAGAGCCAGTTCACACAATGTAGTTCGAATAGCACACTGTACACAAACCCCGGAGAATGAGTGCTTATTGCGAAGAAACTTTGGGCCTGAAAAGTGGTGCAATTATATTTTCCTAAGCACCCCCGGGCGCTTATCGGGAGCACTTATTATGTCGAATACAGTAAGCCTTATCATGTCAAATATGGTAAACCTTATCATGTCAAATATGGTAAGCCATATTATGTCCAATATAAGTCCATAAATCTTTCCACCACGTTGTCAGTTTAGGGAACTCTATAATACAATTTACGTGAAGGAACTTCAGTTTGGGTGTATTATTGTGGGACCCATATATTGCAATTGTCCACAAAGTATCGTTAAGATAAAGCTTTGCTGATATCTCCATTGTTTTCCCAGTTCCTAGTGATGGCAAGAAAAGGATTTTCAAGTGTATGACAAGGAACATTCCTCCATGACATCACTACCATCTGAGTTTTAGATGAAATTCTTTCTAAAGTTTTTGCATAAATTAGAAGAAAAAATCCCTTCCTTGTTGAACATGTGCTCTTTCATGTTCAACACTTGTATTCATCATAAGTAAATTGAAGAAAAGTGACAAATGATGGTACTCTATGCATGCACTCTTTAGTGCACTGACAAAGATGGTATTCTATACATCTACTCTTTAGTGCACTGACCTTTATAAATCTAGTGACACCTGAAGGCAATACTAGCTAAATCCTGATTTCAGGAGGTGCAGTAATTGGAGGAGTCATGCTTGTATGCCATGCACAAGATACCGGGCATCATGCATTAAACAAGACACTTCAATCTGATTGCTCCAGTCCACTAAGCTGTAATTTTAATACCAGCACTGTTGGGGAACGATGGACTGGCATCCCGTCCAGGGATGTCATGTCTTCTCACCCCACTTCTTCCTTTCCCAACCGACCTCCTAAATCAACATTTATATGGCCAGAAATATTTCATTAGACATTACGAACTAAATATGAACATACAATTTTAGGTATTTTACACTATACATAACAAAACATTTCAAGGCGATGCTAGTACTATAAAAGGGATGCATTTGCTTGCTAACAAATTTCTACATTCACCAACATTGTGTACAATTTATATGAAAAAAACCATGCCTTTTAAAGAAAATATTAAGAGAGAAAGTCGATATGTGCTGAATACCAATGCTACCAATGGAATATACAGTATACAATTACAATGAGTAGTACATGTTGTTTTGAGAAATGAGCATGGAAAGAGAGCTGTTTGTGGATGCATGGATACCAAATTTCAAATTTAACGACAACCTAATCCAAATCACCACATACAGGGATCAACAAATCAACTGAAAATCAACTTGACCACCGAGCAGAAATGAATGAATTTGTGATTGTCCTGAGAGTAATAAAGTTGCCCATGTTTTTTTAGTACATCATGCAATGCTAATTGTGCTGAAACGTGAGTATATGGTAAAGTAAATATCATGGTTGTCCGGATCCCCGGCAACTGGACATCAACCCTGCGCCATACTGGAGCCAAAAAAACAAAACTTTAGTTTATGATACAAGAAAATAATAATCATTGGCATGATGTTTGTGTCTTTTAACATAAATCTTGCATCCTTTAGCATTATTCTAGAGAATTTTGGTATAATTCTTACACCTTTGGTATGATTCATCATTACTAAGGCTTTCTGTATGATTCTAGCACATCTTGGCAAAATTCTTGCACTCTACAGCATGATTCATCATCATTGTAGCTTTTGGCATAATCCTAGTGCATTTTGCCTAATTTTTCTTTCACTCTTTAGCATGATTCTAGCACATTTTGGCATAATTCTTATACCCTTTGGTATGATTCATCATTATTGTAGTTTTCTGCATGATTCTAGCACATTTTGGCATAATTCTTATACCCTTTGGTATGATTCATCATTATTGTAGTTTTCTGCATGATTCTTGTGCATTTTGACAAAATTCCTGCACTCTTCAGCATGATTCTTGTGCCTTTTGGCATAATTATAGCCACATCTGGTATAATTCTTGCACCATTTCCATAATTCTAGTGCATGGTTATTGCACCTTCAGCATGATTCTTTTGGCTTTTTGCATAGCTCTTTTGCTTATGTACAGTAGTTCCTACAATATTTCAAACCATTGTGGAAAATCATTTGCAGTCTACAATACATACAAACAAAAGGGTTCAGTCATTTTCAAAGAAATCAATAATAAAATGTAAATTTAATAGTGACTCTCTTTTTTCCATGCAAAATACAATTATTGACAATTATTCGCAAAAAGAATAAAAGTTTACTTTAGAAAAGTGAATCAGAGAATGAATGCAGCTGACAATTAGTTTAATTTGCTAGATGATGAGTTATCGACATTTGAAGGTTTCTGTTACCCAGCAGCATTTTATGCAAATATTGTTCAGATAGCTCACGTAATAAGCTCAAACTGCAGATTGGGTGGGTCATGTGATGATTAGTACTTAGTCCTTAAAAGTTTGACATGATCACATAGTTTTTTTTTCCATGTGCTTTTTTCAGTGACAGCTGGCAGTGACAGCTAGCAGTGACAGCTGGCAGTGACAGCTGGCAGTGACAGCTGGCAATGACAGCAGGCAGTGACAGCTGGCAGTGACAGCTGGTAGTGACAACTGATCCAATCACTTTAGTTTCCGTTCATTTATTTTGGAAGATACACCACAAACACTCCTGGTAAATACAATATAAATTAGTGCAACAAGTCAGACACCAAATGGGTAATATAGAATATCTTAGAAACCAGAACACCAAAGGTTACGAGGGTCCGACGCGGAATATGAATTTTAAGTTTAAAATATTGTATAATAAATGTAACAACACAATGGGCTCAACGTTACAATGACAGCCAAATAATTTAGCTCTCACAAGAATGAAATTTCACAATTAATTATATTCAACCATTTTTATGCCATGAACATGTAGGCACTAACTAAAATTTACACTAAATATCAAACAAAACAGATATGCTGTTGTTAACATTAAGCCCCACCTACTCATTAATAGGCATGACACCACTATCAAAAACAAGAGGGCACATCTGCGAACCATGAGCTATTTGTGTACCACATATGAACTATTTTCCATGTATAGTTCTTGAAATACTGTGTTTATAAGCTCTTTTTAACAGAATCATGTTAAGACCCGCCCACTATGCATATTAATGAAATTTAACATTTTTGTACCATGAACATCTACACACTAGCTAACAACATAATTACACTATGGAACAAAACAGACATGTAGTTCTTAGAATATTCAGTGTGGTTATTATAATCTAAACAGTTTAAGATTTTATCATTAAACCCTGCCTACATATTAATATGCATGACATCGTCACCAAACACAATAGGGCACATCTGTGGACCAAGGGCTATTTGGATACCACATATAAACTGAATTCCATGTATGGTTCTTGAGATACTGTGGTTACAAACTCTTTTCAACAAAATCATAGAGCCCCACCCACTACGCATATTAATGGGATTTATCATTTTTGCACCATGAACATGTAGACATCAGCTAACAACATAATTAACACTAAATATGAAACAAAACAAACATGTGTTATTTAAATACAAACATTTTAAGATTTAAACAATAAGCCCCGCCCACTCATTAATATGCATGACATCACCACCAAAAACAATGGGGCATATCTGCGGACCATGGGCTATATGTGTACCACATATGACATAAATCTGGTGTGTGGTTCTTGAGATATCGTATTTACGAGCTAGCGTCATACACATACATACACGCCCACATACACACACCCACCCATACTTGTTTCAAGTCCCAATCTACGACATGCAATTTGAATCACCTAAAATGGGACATCGTCCATGGATGTTATTTTTAGCCTAATGAGATGTTAATTAATGCACTGATTACAATTTCACAACCCACTTTTATTATCACTCATCGTTTTCCTTTTAATGGCCTACAACAGGAATGGAATACTAACTGGGTACACACATGTGTATAACCTCCAGCCAGCACCACCACATATAAGATACCAATCGGGGACACAGGTGATGTGTTAGGAGTTCATTCGCCCAACTGGGGACAGTGTGCAATCTGCATCACACAACCAAGGACATAGATGCTAGAATATCTTTCTCTGAGAATATACCTAAAGACACATATTTGAAACACAGCCTGCACAGAATTAAATGAGGACAGCACTGAAAATGAGTAATATTTCAGGTGGCATATTGTTTCACCCTGGAGAGCCCAAATCTGCAGAGCCCAAATCTGCAAGAAAACCAACCGGGGATGTCCCGATTGGTAGGTTGTTCCCAATTGGAAGGTGTGTTATTATACAAATGTCCCCCAATTGGTAGCGAAGACATATGAGCGCACACACACACATATACTGTACACACACACCAGTGTTCTAGCCAGGTTGAAGAAGTTATGCAACATTTCAGGTTGAAAGAAGTTGACAAAAAAAGGGAAACCATGTGGCTAGATAAATCATAAAGCCAAATAACAGCATTTTTGCAGCATTATTAAAGCCTGCTGTGACTACTTTATGTACAGAATTGAAGGTTATTAAGGTTACAGAGTTGGAAGGAGGTTTGTTTTAGTCTGTTTGTTTGTCTGTCTGTCATCAAGATATCTTAAGAACTGATAATTGGATTTGGATTGAATTTGGTGTGTGGTTTTGATACTGCTTTAATGGAGAAGTTATTAAAATTTGAGAGATATTCAAACAGGGAAGGTGTAAATGGGGGGTGGGGACATGTTTTCGTCCCTGTTTGTCTGTCATCAAGATATTTCAAGAACTGATGAATGGATTTGGATTGAATTTGGTGTGTGGTTTTGTTACTGCTTAAGGAAGAACTGATATAAAATTTGAGACCTATTGGAACATGGGAAGACTGCAAATGGGAGGTGGGCACATGTTTTTTGCCTGTTTATTTGTCTGTCATCAAGATATCTCATGAACTGATGATTGGATTTAAATTAAATTTGTGTGTGGTTTTGTTACTGCTTAAGAAAAAAGTGATTCAAATTTGAGACAAATTGGAACAGAGAAAGGATGCAAATGGGGGGTGGGGACATGTTTTTGCCTCTGTTTGTTTGTCTGTCATCAAGATATCTCCAAACCGATGATTGGATTTGGATTAAATTTGTTGTGTGGATTTGTTACTGTTTCATGAAGTGATTAAAATTTGGGACTAATTGGAACAGGGGAAAGGCAGAAATTGAGGGGTGGGGATGTTTTAGGATGAGATCTGTCAAGACTAAGTTGAAACTTCCCAATGGAATGTGCTGAACAATGACTACGCGCTTTGAATGAAAGATCCAAACAATCAATTTTGTGGACTCAACGAGATTTTCATCAAATGTTCTCTGGAATCAATCAAAATAAAACAATTGCGTTTCTACTATGAATGGAGAATGATGGAATGTGAATCATTGCTGAATAGAGCTCAAACAATGCCTCTCTTGAATAAAACTGAAAACAATAGTATGGTCTTGAAGAAATCCAGTCAGAAGATAATCTTCAGGTATTTAAATTGCAGATGTTCATTACAGATCAAAACTTGGGGATGAATCTTGATGGCCTAGGATTTGAGGTAAATTATAGTGGGTATGGGGATTAAATTCACTCGTAAAATCATTCTAGGCATGTTGAAATTGCATTGGGGTGGAGGTATATGATTTTTACGAGACATTTTAGAAGGTTTGTGCGACATTTGTGCATAAAAACAGGCTGGCTAGAACACTGATCACACAAACACACACCATCATGACTACATAGGTTCCTGATGCTGATCGCATCGGAACCAAAAATGAGGCAGCGCTTCTTAAACAAAAGAAGCCACCACCTGTTCCCTCTCATTGGCTTACCTAAAGTGCTCTGGTTTACACATGTTAGCCGTATGTGCATACAGAGAAGAATCAACACGCTAATGGCAAACATGGCTGCAGCCAGGAATAGGAATAGGATATGAAATCGAGCCATGTTGCTCTCTGGGATGTTCTATATAAGAGATCAAGAAAAAACTAGGGTGAGGTGATGTGGTATAGACAAAGAAAAAGAGATAGCAATAAAACCTGTCTTTGAATACAACCCAAAGGTAGCCTGGTATAGCACTGCAGCGCAAGTAAAGCAGGACAGCTTCCACCAACTAAAATTACTTCAGGATCTTTAAAACACAGAGAATTGCATCTCCCAATACAACAGAGTGTTCAATCATTTTTTGGTAGAGGGTCTATAAGATTTATTGCAAAATATTATTGCATGTTGAAGCATTTTTCTTTCCTAACTAAAAGTAATGTCCTTAAACTGAATTTCAGTAAAAAATAATTAGATAATCAGCTGTTTCTTATAATGATATCAATTTTTTAATTTTAGCAACTAAAACATTCCGATTAAAGAAGTTTATAATTTCACAATTTAGTGGAAAACCCCAAAAAAATTGCAAAAGAAATAAGTTTTATTTCAATATTTATGGCAGCTACAATGACATTGCTTTACTTCTTGCAACTGCTTGAGTTTGCTGTAACTATGGAGGTATTCATTTATTTGTCTAACAAAATGTGGTCTTTAAAGAGACAGCTGGGGCCCTACTGCCAATTTCCAATGCCCTCCCCCCCCTTCCAGTTATCAGGCAGACCAAGAAGACTTTATAATGTAGGTTCTAAATAAAATTCTCGCTGTGTAACAACAGCTCAATACCAGTCAAATTTAGTATACAATTCCCATTTAGAAAACAAACTTGGGACTTTTGATCTTGTAGGAATTGAATTTGCAAATTTGACAAACACTCTGGTATGCTGATTAGAATCTTGACAAACACTCTTGTATGCTGATTAGAATCTTGACAAACACTCTTGTATGCTGTTTAGAATCTTAGGGTAGAATTGGAAGGGACATGAAGCCATTTCAAGCTTCAATACTTTTTTTCTTCTTTTAAATTCAAGTATTTAAAACCTGTATGAATGTTTAATTTGACTTTTTTGTGAATGCCATGCTGGTAATGGTGTCCATATTTTGAATTCTTCTTGCCTCGACCAAGACGGAGCAAACTACGTTGGTTAATGAGGAGAAATGTTAAATGAAAAATGGTGTAACCCTTACCCAGTCACAAAGATGAGGAAAGTCAGTAATTACTTTCAGAAGCTTATTAGAATGAAAATGAGTGCAGTTTTAAATTGATCGATTGAACGATCGGTTTCTGATATTAACCAACCTAGAGTGGACAAATTGACGCAGGAGAGCCTAATGTGCATAATAAACAGAGCTGATACGCTAATGAGAAACATGAAGGCCAGGAGACAGACGAAGACAATCTGGAAGTCTGCCGGCCCGGACTTGCTTATACCATCCTGTGAGGGGTAGAAAAACAATGAAACATTTCAACATATTAAATACTGATATTAATCACCAATATCTCTTACCTTAATTCCGTGTACATTTTGATTAACATTAAGTGTGCAAGCTCTTTCTTTTCTGTGTGCTATCATAGGGGCATTAATAATATGCCCAACGTGCATCAAATAGAGGCATCATATTACATTCGCGTGTGTTGGCAATGTAATTAGATCGTAGCTGTGCCAGGACAAGCAAATAATGATATCATATAAGGTTGCCCTTGCTCTGGCGTGTGATGGCGATTTGATGTGCAAGGGGAAGACCATGAGTCACCAATTTGAGTCACCAAGGGGGAAGACCATGAGTCGCCAAGGGGGAAGACCATGAGTCACTAAGGAGAAGACCATCTCAAGAAAATTGCTTGACCTTCACCAATTTGATACATACACGATATATAGCCTTTTAATTATCATTATATAATTTATGACCTTACAAACCTTAAAGGATACACAGCTACCATCTACATGTAGTTATCAATTTGTGTGCAAAGTTTTTTCGATTTGAATTAAGTTGGTTTTATTCAAATTTCAGTACCAACTAAGTATTTTTTGTTAAATTTCAGTATTTTTGCAGGGTTTATGAGTACCTCAACAATATTGGTCAATTTTTATATGAAAAATGTAAATTAAAATCAAAATTAACATAATAGTGCAGATGTTCAAGGTGACTAGTATGGTGCTATGACTGAGATTCAGCAATTCTAAACAGTGGGGAAGCAACTGGGGAATGTGGGGGGCTCAGGTCTCTCCAATCAAGATCTAGAGATGTGCATTTTCATCAAATTCATTAAACGAAAAATGATTCACTTTTTTAATCGTTTATCAACAACAAAAATCTGCCGAAAATTCCAGAAAATTTCACGGAATTGGTTCTATCCCTACAATAAATACAACGTAACCATCGCGATTTCCAGCCTTAAAAATAAGTACAGAATGATACAAAACTTGAATAGGGAGCTATATTAAGTCTTCAAATTACCAGTAAGGCTCAAAAAACTTATAAAAAACAATGATCCATGGTTTTAATGCGCTTTAAAGTGATGCAGAAATGAAATATTAGCAAGTAAATTGCTGTGTCTTGCAAGTATTTTGATACCCAGTGTCATTCCCAACTGTACTGTATTTTGAGCAACCCTCTTAAAAAGGCATTGATGCTAATGAACCACGTTGAAATCTCAGCAACTCTGAAACATTTTTGTTCATTTGTTTTGCAATATTTTTTCTTTTTGCACAATTCATTTGACTCATCAGGTAATCTTTGCATTTATTTGTGGTGAAAATAACAATCAATGCTTTTTTGTGCATGTATTTCTGGGTCCATTTTAACAACTTGTAAAACGGATGTTAACCTAATTCAGATTAAAACCTATATTGTTAATCGGGCCTAAGCCTACATCAAGTAGGCCTAATGTAGCTCTAGTCTAAATTCGGTGAATCGAAATGAAAGATTTGTGCCATTTTAACTCCCGCATTAAAAAGATTAAATCCAAATCCTTGGTCTATCATTCCTTAAATTTGAATTGTAAGATTGAAAGTTTGGTCTGTGATGTGAATATTCACAAGCTCTTTTCAGCAATAGCCCCACCCACTATGCATATTAATGAAATTCAACATTTTTACCTCATGAACATGTTTATACCAGAAAACAACATAATTATACCAAATATGAAACAAAACATTAACATGCGGTTGTTAGAATTGATGAGTATTTCAAGATTTTTACATTAAGCCTAATCATTAATATGAATGACATCACCATCAAAAATAATATGGCACATCTACAGACCATGGGCTATCTGTGTACCAAATATGACATGAATCCAGTTTACTGTTTTGAGATACCATGTTTACAAGCTCTTTTCAGCAAAATCATATTAAGCCATGCCCACTATGCATATTAATGAAATGCAACATACCAAATATGAAACAAAACAAACATGTGGTTGTTAAAATATGAACTTTTCAAGAATTTTACATTAAGCCCGCCTAATCATTAACCCTTACTCTACCAGGGTTTTGAAAAATGCGAGCCCAATTTTCGTAAATTTTTATTCATATCCATTTTTGACAACCTTCCTTTCATTTTCTTCCATTACAAGTTTGGTTGGCATGGAAGCTAAGATATTTATCTTTTGAGTAATGAAAGCCAATTTAGGAAATATTGGATAAAAATATGCAAATTAAGCAATTTTTGGATAAATTTGGTTAACAAATGGCCAATTTTGCACAAGTATAACTTCTTGTCAATATTGAAAACAGAAATTTGTTTTACATATTTAGATTCTTTATAAAAAATTTCTTTCCAAGATGCTAATCTAGAATTTTTAGAAAGGAAAGATGAAAAAACACTCAAATTGATTTTAGTTAAATGACCCACCCCTGAAAACTGCAGAAGAAAAATTAGAATGCAGTAGTCACGGTGAGACTCGAACCTGGTGCGCTTGCATGCCGGCCGCGTTCATATCCACTACACCAAATGAAAATTAAAAATGCTGTGATGAAATTTATATATTATTGGAAAGGGTCCAAATACAGGGAGTATGCCTGTATTTATTTATATATCAAATGAAAGGAAATTGCAAGCACTTTTGAACAGTGGTTCAACAAAGCATGATTGCAGTGATTATAAAAATTAGATTTTGGTACTATATATCAGAAATTTTTTTGGGGCAAAATGGTCAAAAATGGCAGAAATTTATGACATTTTGAAGAAATTTCTCCAGAACAAAAGATTGCAGGTAGAGATTATAAAAATTAGACCAGAAATCAATAATATCATGTCTAAGGATTTGAGTGTTTTGATTTTGAAGCAAAAATGTGATCTTGCAGTTATTGTAGGAATTAAAATGTATGATTTAATGTATGTCTCACATTAATCCCACCATATGTACCACATGACATTCCTCCACATGACATCCTTACCTGTGTTCCACATGGCATCTCTCCCTGTCCTCCATGGCATCCCACCATATGTCCCGCATCAGTGGATTCCCACCTGATGTCCCACATGGCATCCCACTTTGTCCCACATTGGATCCCACCATATGTTCCACATGGTATCCCTCCCAATGTCCCAATGAGATCCTACTTTATGTCCATGGCACACGGCATCCCAACCTATGTCACACTGTGTTACTCGTGGCATCCCAACCCATGTCCCGCATGGCATCCCACCCCATGTCCCACATGACATTCCATGTCCCACATGATATCCCATCCCATGGCATTCCACCCTATGTCTGGCATGGCATTTCACCATATATCCTACATGGCATCCACCCCACGTCCCACATGGGATCCCACCCCATGTGCCACATGGCATCCCACCCCATGTCCCACATGACATCCCATAGGCTCCATAAGAAGTCTCATCCTAGCTACCAGTCCCTGATTGAGCATACTATGTACGAAAGTGTCAGTTCATATAATAACATATATGCAAATGACTTGTTGAATAAGAAAAAAAGGAGAGTCAAATAATTATGCCTGATAAAGCCCTTGGTGTATACCACATAGTATATATTATATCATATGTCCCGCATGGCCCCCATCCATGTTCCACATGGCATCCCTCCCTATGTCCATATACAGTCACACACTGTCACACTCCCTGACTAAGCATACTAAATAAAATAAAAATTATGTTCAGTTCATATACTGTAGCAACTTTATGCAAATAACTACAATAATAAAGGCGGAGTTTAATAATCATGCCTGATACAACCGTTGGTGCCCAAATATTTTGAAGAATTTGTAAGGATTTTAAATCTCTAGTACTTAGAGAGAGACGCTTAAGGATCTTTGAAGAATATTGGAAAATTATATCATTTTACAGTTATCTTCTAAGAAATTATCCAATGTTTTGTAGACTTTTTAGGAAAACTAGTCTTTAATCTGTCTTAAGTGTCTCTGAAAAACTTAAAACATTTTCTAAGGAAATTCTAACCTTCCATGAGAAAATCTGAAGAAACTAACTTTTTCTGAGGAATTTTGAAAAAAATGTTTCTGAGAAAATCTCAGCAAAAAGTGCAGACGGCCGGCCGGCGGGATAGCTGGATGGATTAAATCGCCATTACATAGGTTAGCATTATGCTTCATATGTTCACCCAAAACAAACAGGTGATAAAAATTGCAAAAATTACTATAACTTTTTTTTCATATAGCTTGGTAATAGAAAATTGAAGTATACTTACAGACCAAAATTGAATGAAATAGGGTAGAGTTGTCATGGCTACATAGAAGCAATACAATAAGGCATAAAACAGAAACAAGACAAAATATTTGTAATTTCTGAAGCCCACACAGTTGTTGACCCACGGACAGTGATGGTCCATCTTGAGAATACATCTGAAAGAGAGAAACCAGACAGAGAGTGACCAATTGAGACAGACAGTGTCCAATTAATTCAAGATTGTGTTGTTTGGTGGCATGTCAACTTTAATTGGTTCATCAATAATCAGATAAACCCATTATTACCCATACCATTATCTATCGGCAGTATCAAAATTTGTTTAATACCAACACACTGCACATCGATTAAACTAGAACGGTAAATACCGTCATGGTTCACATGCCAATGGAAATTGACAACCATATCATATGACCCAGCCAATTATAAAAATGGCATCTCACACTAAGTCCAACATATGGTATTCCATGTCCCACATGGCATCCCACCCCATGTCCCACATGACATCCCATCCCATGTCCCACATGGCATTCCACAATATCTCCCACATGGCATTCATTCCACCATACAGTATGTCCCGCATGGCATTCCACCATGTCCCACATGGCATTCCACCATATGTCCCGCATGGCATCCAACCCTCTGACCCACATGGCATCCAACCCTCTGACCCACATGGCATCCCACCCTATGTCTCACATGGCACCCCATCCCATGTGCCAAATGATATCCCGACTCATGTCCCACATGACATCCCATCCCATGCCTTGCCCCACATGTCATTCCACCATATCTCCCACATGGCATTCCACCATGCAGCATGTCTCACATGACATTCCACCATGTCCCACATGGCATTCCACCATGTCCCACATGGCATCCCACCCTATGACCCACATGGCATCCCAACCTATGTCCCACATGGATCCCATCCTACATGTATGTCCCACATTAATCCAACCATATACATCCCTCCCTATGTCCCAGATGACATCGCTCCCTGTGTTTTACATGGCATCTCTCCCTATGTCCTCCATGGCATCCCACCATATGTCCCGTATCAGTGGCTTCCCACCTGATGTCCCACATGGCATCCCATCTTGTCCCACATTGGATCCCACCATATGTTCCACATGGTATCCCTCCCAATGTCCCAATGACATCCTACTTTGTAGTACATGGCATCATATCCCATGTCCCCATGGCCTCCTACCATACCTCCCACATAGCCTCCTACCCTATGTCACACATGGCACCCCATCCCATGTGCCAAATGATATCCCGACTCATGTCCCACATGACATCCCATCCCATGCCTTGCCCCACATGTCATTCCACCATATCTCCCACATGGCATTCCACCATGCAGCATCCACCATGTCCCACATGGCATTCCACCATGTCCCACATGACATCCCACCCTATGTCCCACATGGCATCCCAACCTATGTCCCACATGGATCCCATCCTACATGTATGTCCCACATTAATCCAACCATATACATCCCTCCCTATGTCCCAGATGACATCCCTCCCTGTGTTCCACATGGCATCTCTCCCTATGTCCTCCATGGCATTCCACCATATGTCCTGTATCAGTGGCTTCCCACCTGATGTCCCACATGGCATCCCACCTTATCCAACATTGGATCCCACCATATGTTCCACATGGTATCCCTCCCAATGACATCCTACTTTGTAGCACATGGCATCATATCCCATGTCCCCATGGCCTCCTATCATACCTCCCACATAGCCTCCTACCCTATGTCACACATGGCATTCCAACCTGTAATACTCTGTATTACTTGTGGCATCCCACCTTATGTGTCCCACATGGCATTCCACCCCATGTTCCACATGACATCCCATGGCAATCCACCCTATGTCCCGCATGGCATTTCACCATATATCCTATATGGCATTCCACCCTGTTCCACATGGTATCCCACCCCATGTCCCACATGGCATCCAACCCCATGTTCCACATGACATCCCATAGGCTCCATAGGAAGTCTCATCCTAGCTATCACAGTCCCTGATTGAGCATACTATGTATTAAAGTGACAGTTCATATAACAGCTCATATGCAAATGACTTGTTGAATAAGAAAATAGGTGGAGTCAAATAATTATGCCTGATAAAGCCCTTGGTGTATACTACAAGGTATATATTATGTCATATGTCCTGCATGACTTCCATCCATGTCCCACATGGCACCCCTCCCTATGTCCATATACATCACATCTTGTCACACTCCCTGACTGAGCATACTAAATAAAAAAGTCTGGTCAGTTCATATACTGTAGCAACTCTAATGACCACAATAATAAAGGTGGAGTTTAATAATCATGCCTGATACAACCGTTGGTGCCCAAATATTTTGAAGAATTTTGAGGATTTCAAATCTCCAGTGCTAAAAGACAGACACTTGTGAAGAATATTGGAAAATTATATCATTTTACAGTTTTCATGCCAAGGCCTGCAGGTAACATACTAAGGCCTGCAGGTAACATACCAAGGCCTGCAAGTAACATACCAAGGCCTGCAAGTAACATACCAAGGTCTGCAAGTAACATACCAAGGTCTGCAAGTAACATACCAAGGCCTGCAAGTAACATACCAAGGCCTGCAAGTAACATACCAAGGTCTGCAAGTAACATACCAAGGTCTGCAAGTAACATACCAAGGTCTGCAGGTAACATACTAAGGCCTGCAAGTAACATACCAAGGCCTGCAAGTAACATACCAAGGCCTGCAGGTAACATACCAAGGCCTGCAAGTAACATACCAAGGCCTGCAGGTAACATACTAAGGCCTGCAAGTAACATACTAAGGCCTGCAAGTAACATACCAAGGCCTGCAAGTAACATACCAAGGCCTGCAAGTAACATACCAAGGCCTGCAAGTAACATACCAAGGTCTGCAAGTAACATACCAAGGTCTGCAAGTAACATACCAAGGTCTGCAAGTAACATACCAAGGCCTGCAAGTAACATACCAAGGCCTGCAAGTAACATACCAAGGTCTGCAAGTAACATACCAAGGTCTGCAAGTAACATACCAAGGCCTGCAGGTAACATACTAAGGCCTGCAAGTAACATACCAAGGCCTGCAAGTAACATACCAAGGCCTGCAAGTAACATACCAAGGCCTGCAGGTAACATACTAAGGCCTGCAAGTAACATACCAAGGCCTGCAGGTAACATACCAAGGCCTGCAAGTAACATACCAAGGCCTGCAAGTAACATACCAAGGCCTGCAAGTAACACACTAAGGCCTGCAGGTAACATACCAAGGCCTGCAAGTAACATACCAAGGCCTGCAAGTAACATACCAAGGCCTGCAAGTAACATACCAAGGCCTGCAGGTAACATACCAAGGCCTGCAGGTAACATACCAAGGCCTGCAGGTAACATACCAAGGCCTGCAGGTAACATACCAAGGCCTGCAGGTAACATACCACGGCCTGCAAGTAACATACCAAGGCCTGCAGGTAACATACCAAGGCCTGCAGGTAACATACCAAGGCCTGCAAGTAACATACCAAGGCCTGCAAGTAACATACTAAGGCCTGCAAGTAACATACCAAGGCCTGCAGGTAACATACCAAGGCCTGCAGGTAACATACCAAGGCCTGCAAGTAACATACCAAGGCCTGCAAGTAACATACCAAGGCCTGCAGGTAACATACTAAGGCCTGCAAGTAACATACCAAACTGACATATTTCCTTGAATACTTCAGCCTTAAAATGGACAAGGCTGTCAAATTGACTACTGAATTTTGGTGGGATTTGTGTCTATTCTTTTCAGACAATCTACAGTAGCTAATCACGTCTGTGTCAATACAGACTGACTTACCTATTGCACACTGAACAGTGATGACATCTATCTGGCTTGATGAGTTTACATATGTGGCAGTACCGAATACCTGAAACAAAACACAATTTCAAATCATCATTGTACACACAGATCATGCACCAGAAGCAAAACAGTAAGGCAAACACATAGTGTAAGGCAGTATTTATGCACCTGGCTCTGAAGGGCATAACTTTAGGATCTTTCTTTTGTTCTGGGAGGTTTAATTTCAAGGACAAAATGTAAAAAGTACAGTATGTCTTTATTGATAAATACTATAAGAATGTTGTTTAAATGAGGATTCAAGTGACATGCACATAAGTAAGAATTGAAGATTCATGAAAATAAGTCATCATCAGGTGGGTATTTTTCATTAGGCAAACATGTGCAAATGAATTTATCTTTAATTAAGAAATCAAAATAAAAAAACTGAAATTTCAATAATTTGACTTGTACAATACAACATTTTGTACAAATGAGAGGAAGTGTAGTAAGGTAGAACGTTATGAAAAAAATATCCTTTGGCCCACTCAGTGGGAAGATCAACAACCTCAGAATACATGTAACTTGCTTTCTTTCTTTTAAAGTTGTATGAAAAACTGTCCAAGTTGCTTCTGTTTCTTTGGACCCCCCCCCATCCACAAGGGGTTCATGGGCCTCACCATTGCTTTCGCCCTTGATTCATGAAGCTTCTCCTTAAGCTACAGTAGTACTCTATATTACTTGTTTCATATATCATCTACTCCTCGGAGTGCAGATGCCAGATGTCTTTGTGCTTGCTGCCATTTCCTGATGGCTGGCTGTACAACGGTAATCGGACAGTACTACTAATCAGAGCACAGTGTGAAAGCAGCACAAAGCAGGTATTGTTACCCTTATAACAATCCTCTATACAGCTGGCCCATCCTCAAACCATACATGATGCATGCGTATGATAACTACACATCACCTATCAACATATAAGACACAATATATGATGTAATTTACCCACCTCATTATGTACACCAATGTTGGACTTACTACCCCAAATAAAAACCATTTCCAATGTCTTCTGAATGGTGAACATGTGATACTAGGAAAACTAATGAAAATCATAGATTTGTCACTTTCATTGTGGTTTAAAAAAGTCCTAGTATTGATGAAAGATGACCTAGCATGCTTATTCTGTACAGAACTTTATATGTCATTTGTGCTTATTCTGTACAGTACAGTACTTTATATGTCATTTCCTCAATTCCAAAAAAAACATGACAAAATTCATTTGGAAACCTCTCACTAAAAAGGAAAACAAAAGTGAATAGATTTGGGCCAGTACTGTAGGTTTAAGAAACTAATACAACTATATGCATAACAAACATTATTTCAAGAGACCTAGTGTTACAAATTATATACAACAGATATAAAAATCTTGCTGTTCTGCTTATCATTCCCATATCACTCACCTCCTCCATAAGTTCTTGTTGCTACGGGCAACCCTTTATCTCTTGTGATTTGCTTCAGGAGTTCTTGCTGCATCTCAGATCTGTCCTCAGCTTCTAGTCTGTGGACTTCACTGCTGCTAAGGTAAAACTAAAACAAATAGAATACCAAAGGATTAGGGTTGCTCATGCCACCTTTTCATTCTCTTCATTTATTGAAATTTAAAACGACTGTTTATCTAACCCATTACACCATGTTAAATGGTTGATTATGTCCTAGAAATTTGCCAAACAACATTAACCATAAATCATTGAGCTAAAGTACTGTGCATTAAAACTGTCCTTTCATAGCTGTACAAAAATGGTCATGATCTTTACCTTCATGCTGAAATCTGAGTTCAGCATCTTTGGAACTATTTTGTAACCTTTTTTTCTTCTTTGTGCAATATATTTGACTCATCAGATAAAGTTTGAATTTAATTACACTAATACAAATCCACTGATATCAAGTTACTTTTTGGTGTTTTTGCTATAGAACTATTCATTACTCATTACAGTCAATACAAGTTTATATATATATATATATACTGTACATATATATCATGTTTATATATATATATATTTATATATATATATATTACATGTTTATATATATATATATATATATATATATATATATATATATATATATATATATATATATATATATATATATATATATATATATATATATATATATATATATATATATATATATATATATATATATATATATATATATATATATATATATATATAAATATATATATATATATATAATATATATATATATATTTATACATATATATATGTATATATATGTATGATGTGCATTTTATTTCTTATTATACTCAGATACCTTCATCTAAAAATATAATTAATTAATATTACAAATTAATATGAAAATAAACATACATTTGAAATTCACATTGCAACATTATATCAGTCAATACAAGTTTGCATACATATGATTGGCATTACTAATTTCAAATTACTGTATGCTCTGTATTTAATTGTAGATGTGTTTAACATCCAAGACATGCAGAACCTAGAAAATAACAAATGTTTATTCAAGCATAAACATGCAATAGATATTCTGTACGTAGGTCTACACAAACGGTATACTGTAGTGTATTACAAAACTGTCATGCCCAGTGGGTAAACTTTCTTTACCAGCATGTGCTAAACCAATGACAATATGTCATAATACATCTACACTATATGCACACAAAAAATTGTGAAATATTATTATTACACTTAGATATGATAATGGAGCAATAAACATGATAAATGGATATGGTAATGGGAGCAATACACATGATAAATGGATATGATAATGGGAGCAATAAACATGATAAATAGATAAGATAATAGCAATAAACATGATAAATAGATATGATAATGGGAGCAATAAACATGATAAATAGATATGATAATGGGAGCAATAAACATGATAAATAGATATGATAATGGAGCAATAAACAATGATAAATAGATATAACAATGGGAGTTATAAACATAATAAATAGATATGAAATGGGAGCAATAAACATGATAAATAGATATGATAATGGGAGCAATAAACATGAAAAATAGATATAATAATGGGAGCAAAAAACATGATAAATAGATATGATAATGGAGCAATAAACATGGTAAATAGATATGATAATGGGAGCAATAAACATGATAAATAGATAAGATAATGGGAGCAATAAACATGGTAAATAGATATGATAATGGGAGCAATAAACATGATAAATAGATATGATAATGGAGCAATAAACACAATAAATAGATATAATAATGGGAGTTATAAACCTAATAAATAGATATGATAATGGGAGCAATACACATGATAAATAGATATGATAATGGGAGCAATAAACATGTTAAATAGATATGATAATAGGAGCAATAAACATGATAAATAGATATGATAATGGGAGCAATAAACATGATATGATAATGGGAGCAATAAACATGATAAATAGATAAGATAATGGGAGCAATAAACATGGTAAATAGATAAGATAATGGGAGCAATAAACATGGTAAATATATAATGGAGGCAACAAACATAATACATAGATATAATGGGAGCAATAAACATGGTAAATAGATATGATAATGGGAGCAATAAACATGATAAATAGATAAAATAATGGCAGCAATAAACACAATAAATAGATATGATAATGGGAGCAATAAACATAATAAATAGATATGATAATGGGAGCAATAAACATGATAAATACTTCACTTTCAATACAAATACTGGACATATGTGGCATACAATAGTGCAGTGTCAGGTAAGGGATTATGTGGACAAAATTCCTCTGGAAATTCTCAGTACTTGTTAGATTAAAGATACACTTTTCAAAATTAACCACTTTTGCTATAATTTGTTGTATTTTTAAACAGCATTATCTTCCAAAGTGTAAAGCCAATTTTGTTCCACCATTTTTCTTCAAGAATGGGGTGACACTCAGATTGGTTGGTGACACTATTGATTGCATGCTGGTCAGTATCACAGTCAATTTTTGTAATGACCTTTAAAACCATGCCACAATACCATTCTCTATTTATTTTGGCATAAAACATATACAACAATAAAAAGTATGGCACTAATATGTAGAACCTCAACCTTTCCACAGGTTTTTCCTGATAACTTATTATTACAAAACCTAGAATATACCAGAAGTTACATAACTAATTTAAAACAGAAAAAAATGGGAAGTATGCTGTATTGATAACCATCTACTTTACAATTAAAGTGCTCTCAAAATACGTGTTGCATTATCTTTGCTTGTGTACAGTGTTTGACCCCTTCTGGATAGCACCTTCAGTTTTAAATTTGTTATCATTAAACTCCATGGGAAAACTGCGATTTTGGTGACTTTCAGATATACAGTACATGTTGGTGTCATTCACTAACTGAGATCAGTATTCTCCATTTATACTTCTATGCATTCCACACATTTCTGCTCTGTTTTTTTAATTTCATTTAGACCTACACTGTATAGTTAAGCTTTTTCAGCAGTGCCTTATTCTGCCCCTATTTCTTCCATATTACCTTCATTCCCTCAACCCTTCCTCTTTTCTTAAATCCCACATTTTGTTCACAAAAATATAAATTTTAAAAACTGCTTTACCTTTGGCACGAGGTTTTCAGTTCCCCAGTATAAAAAGATGCAAGTTTAACTATATACTGTATTGATTCCCATCTACTTTACAATTAAAGTGCTCTCAAAATATGTGTTGCATGGTCTTTGCTTGTGTACAGTGTTAGACCCCTTCTGGCTACTACTATAGCACCATCTAACCCTGCCCCTTTCTATGCTAAGGTGTGTCACTGATATATTTTCTGAAACTAACAACATTAGATGTGACAAGAGAGTATACTGAAACCTTATCAGAATGTAGTGAAGTATTTACTCTGATCAATTTACCACCTGAAGAAATTTTAAAAAGAAATATCTCACTTTAGGAAAAACAGAGTTAAAACCAAGTAATTTCCAGTAAAATATGTTAATATTTGTTACATTAAAGAGGTAAGTCTATCTTATATGAGGGGGTAAGTGGCTCTGAAACGACTCCTTTGTGTTCACATTTTACTTGTGTGTCCCCTGGCTGTTGTCAGGTTTGTTTATTCGTGTGGCCTTTGGCTCTCCTCGTCCGTGCTCGTTCCTCATTCATTTTTGTGCTTGTATTAATTATTGTTTTGACTTTGTAGCACTGCCTGCAGTTGTGAAACCCAGTCGATAAACTATGACAGTTTTGTTTGAGGGGGTAAGTCTATCTTATATGAGGGGGTAAGTCTATCTTATATGAGGGGGTAAGTCAATCTTAAATGAGGGGGTAAGTCTATCTTATATGAGGGGTAAGTCTATCTTACATGGGGGTAAGTCTATCTTATATGAGGGGTAAGTCTATCTTATATGAGGGGGTAAGTCTATCTTAAATGAGGGGTAAGTCTATCTTATATGAGGGGTAAGTCTATCTTATATGAGGGGTACGTCTATCTTATATGAGGGGGTAAGCCTATCTTATATGAGGGGGTAAGTCTATCTTACATGAGGGGTAAGTCTATCTTATATGAGGGGTAAGTCTATCTTATATGAGGGGTAAGTCGATCTTAAATGAGGGGTAAGTCTATCTTATATGAGGGGTAAGTCTATCTTACATGAGGGGGTAAGTCTATCTTATATGAGGGGTAAGTCTATCTTATATGAGGGTAAGTCTATCTTAAATGAGGGGGTAAGTCTATCTTATATGATGGGGGTAAGTCTATCTTATATGGGGGGGGCGTCTATCTTATATGAGGGGGTAAGCCTATCTTATATGAGGGGGTAAGTCTATTTTATATGAGGGGGTAAGTCTATCTTATATGAGGGGTAAGTCTATGTTATATAAGGAGTAAGTCTATCTTATATGAGGGGGTAAGTCTATGTTATATGAGGGAGTAAGTCTATCTTATATGAGGGAGTAAGTCTATCTTATATGAGGGGGTAAGTCTATCTTATATGAGGGGGTAAGTCTATGTTATATGAGGGGGTAAGTCTATGTTATATAAGGGAGTAAGTCTATCTTATATGAGGGGGTAAGTCTATCTTATATGAGGGGTAAGTCTATCTTATATGAGGGGGTAAGTCTATCTTATATGGGGGGGGTAAGTTTATCTTATATGAGGGTAAGTCTATCTTTATATGAGGGTAAGTCTATCTTATATGGGGTAAGTCTATCTTATATGGGGGTAAGTTATCTTATATGAGGAGCTAAGGTCATTTTATATGAGAGAGGACTTCAAAAGCAACAAAATTGTGAAGAAAACATTCAAAAATCTTATTCCATTAAGGAGAAATCCAAGTTTAAAATTTGGAATCATTTGTGTAAAAACGACTGAAATCAGACTAGTTGTGATGTCATTGCCTCAGACTCCTCAAAGTCTTTACGTATTCTATCATAATTTGTCTTGCAATTTTGTGGCTTAAAAACCATGGGATTATGCAAAAAGAGTAGTAAAACTGAATAAAGGAAGGCATGTATGATATACCACCTGAAGAAAGTTAAGAGGAAAAATCATTTAAATAGTGAAAAAAAATCAACAGACTTTAAAATACAATAACATTGTTAAGAATGTGTGGATGAAGACGCCAACTTTTCATAGTAGATTTACCACAACGAGTCATTTCTACACAGATAAGACAGAGCTTTAAACTTGAATATCTCCTTAACGGAATAAGAGTTTTTGAATGTCTTCTTTACCATTTTGTTTCTTTTGAAGTCCTCTTTTATATAAGATGGACTTGCTTGACCACTAAACTAATCCTTTAACGGAATAAGATTTTGCAATGCTTTTTCCCCATTTTTTTTTTTTTTTTTTTTTTTTTAAGTCTTTTTTCATATAAGATGGACATGCTTGACCCTGAACCTTTGAATAAGATTTTATGCTTTTTCCCAATTTTGTTTTTTTAAGTCCTTTTTCATATAAGAATGAGACTAATTTTTAACAGATTAAGATTTTGCAATGCTTTTTTCCCCATTTTGTTTCTTTTGAAGTCCTTTTTTATATAAGATGGACTTGCTTGACCTAAACTAATCCTTTAAGGAAAGCAAGGATGTAACATTGCTTATGTAGACTTTCTAAATCAGTCATGTCACTTAAATCTGTGATAATAGGATATCACAGTGGCATCTTCACAGCTCTGTATTTTTGTGCTCTATTATAAAGAGAAGAAACATCTGACCACTGATACATAAATTATATTGGAACCAAATGGCCTAGTACATGCTGGTACTACACTGATGACAAATGTTTGATAACGTATTATCTTAACTAATGTCTGGCAACATACACAAACATACCAAAGTCATGCCATCTGTTATGCAGAAACAACATGGTCCATGTTTGCATACAAATGTACAAAGCAGACATAATTTCATTGCAAAGTTTACACAAAAGCAGTAATTTCAGGTGTTGCTAAAGCTAAATCCATTTGAGTCATCAGCTCTTATAGTCGGTGCTTTTTCAGTTTCAATGGCGCAAGCAGATTAAGCTTGCACGGTTCTGCCCTGACATGAAACTGGTCTGTTTCCAAAACAAAAACCGGTCTTAACCGGAAAACCGGTTTTTCACCTGTAATGTAAACAAGCCCTGAACATAAAGTCCATTGCATGCACTGTTACATGATAGCAGCTAAAGATCTTTGTATCACAGTATTTTCTGTAAATAATGTTAAAAATGATAATGGAGGCATTGATTAATAAAATGTATTAATAAACTTTAATGTTGTTTGCGTGTAAATGATTTTATAACCCCATTTGCCCCTCAAATGATGACGATTTTACCATTTGTCAGCCTAGGTCCAAATGACATTAAACAATTCCCGATGTCCCAAGCCCAGTCACGTGAAAAAGTTATGAAAAAGGCTGTGTCGACAGGCCACCTATCATTTGCTCATGATTTCTATTCATAGTGATGATTTCAATTTTCTTTCATGTAAAAAGAAAATTTGTTGGCTAGTTTTAAAACACATACAAATTAAGCCTCTAAATTCATCATCTTACTATGCGATACCAGTCACCAGGTACTTGATCATGCAGTACAATTGTTGCTGATTTGCATATAGCCTACAGCAGGAAAATCTTACAGTTGAGATCCTACCCACTTGATACTCAACATTTCTTTAAAACATTAACCATGGCCAGGGCATGGCTCAAAGTTCAACCAAAAATAAGAAAATAAAGAAAAGACAAAGAGAAATTATCAAGCAGAATCAAGCCTGTTATAACAGGTACTGTACATGTACTATTTATTACAATGCATTGCATTTCCAAACATTCTCATTTCTCAATCGTATTATTAATTTAATCTGCATAAATATCACATATTTTACAAATATATCAAAGATACTTCAAAATACATTCTTACACAAGAAATAAACTTTTTTTTCTTATAAATAAAACCGATTTTTACCATAATGTATTTTTGATTTTTTTTTAAGTCAGTGATTTGGTTTTTCAGTACTTCTGTTTTTTTTATATAAAACATGAATCAGACTAAAACCGGTAGACCATGCAAGCTTAGAGTAAATGAGAGTACATGACTCCCCCTGGCCAGTCCATCACAGATTGCCCCTTACTCTACCAGCACTTTTTTGAAGATGCGCTTGGGAGGCGGGGCCAAAGATGGGGCACCCAAAACGGCGATAATATCGCCCGTGGTAGAGTAAGGGATAATCAAGGCGTGATTATTGAAGGGTCCTCTGTCTTCCAGGCAGCAGAGTCGGGCCCGTTCTGCTTCTGGGACCCACTGGGCCGCCCACCGGGACCATGCTGCCTACATTTTCGGGTTGGCGCATTTGTCGTGGGTTGATTAACCCTTACCCTATCAGCACTTTTTTTTAAATGCGCTTGGGAGGTGGGGCCAAAGATGGGGCACCCAAAATGGCGAAAATATCGCCGTGTGGTAGAGTAAGGGTTAATCAAAGCGTGATTATTGAAGGGTCCTCTGTCTTCCAGGCAGCAGAGTCAGACCCGTTCTACTTCCGGGACCCGCTAAGCGCCCACCAAGACCATGCTGCCTACATTTTCAGGTTGGCGCATTTGTCACAGGTTGATTAACCCTTACTCTACCAGCACTTTTTTTTTAAACGGCCCAGGAGGCAGGGCCAAAGATGGGGCACCCAAAAGCGATAATATCGCCGCATGGTACAGTAAGGGTTAGGTCCCCAGCATAGCTGGTACAGTACTCATTTTACAGCTGAGTGGGCTGAATCAAGTGTCTTGCTCAAGAACACAATGCAGCACTCACGATGGGAATCAACCTGCACTAGTAAAACTACTAAGCCACTACACCTCTACAATCTCAAGTCTTGAAATGATTCCCTTCTTTCCACCAAACAGATATCATCCAAGTTTCTTCACTGTTATTTTTGTCTTTATTTTGTCTTCTTGCTGTGAAAATTTGTTCGTTCTTGACCCCAAAATCTCCCCCCCCCCACTTTGGGCATAAAGCTACTTAGCATTTAAAACATTCAACAAATATGGACATCAGCAACATATTGTTTTGTTGTTTCGTAACTACTACTGAGTCATAAGAAATAAAACACAAAGGTACAGTAAGTTCATTTTTGTCTTCTGTGTATGTACAGTATTTCTAGGTCAGTGTGAATTCATCCAAGACTACAAACATTGGTTGGGTGGGTTTAATGGTACCTATTTAATATAGTTTCCAAAGTAACTCACCTCCAATGGAATGTCTCCTTGTGTGGCAAAGATGGTCTGGTAATACGCCCACATAAACATGATGAGGAAAACATGGTAAAAGAAGAGGAATACAACTGCCAGGGGAAAAGAGAAAGAAAATTACTGAAGAATCTTCTTTGCACAATTGGATTCTTAGTAACAGTCTCTACATATTAAATTGTTATGATGTTCCTGCAATTAGTAACTCTGCTACAATGTCATGTTGGGTCAACAATGCCAAGCTGAAAGATAGATCACATGTTATAAATGTTGTTGATACTGTATAATGTTGGAGTTGTAGCTGGTCAGGTCCCAACTTACTGTAAGTACATACAACACTTGTAATGAAATCGACATAGGACAGCCAGTTCTTCTAAGACACAAACTTGTCCCATCAGAAGTGCCTTGTGTTCAAATAGTAGATTTGGAGTTATAATGAAGAAACACAAATTTGAAACTTACATTTTGCATGTTAAATAAGTTTGAAATATCATGCAAGCTACTAAAATGGGTATGATTTAGGTTATTTACTGTTTTTTCAATAGACCGGTTGTGAAAATTTGTTCCTCCTTGACCCCAAAATCTTCCTTTTTTTCCCCCCGCTTTGGACATAAAGCTACTTAGCACTGAAAACATTCAACAAGTATGGACATCAGTAACATATCATTTTGTTGATCATAACTACTACTCAATCATACAAAAATGAAACACAAAGATAAAATAAGATCATATAAAGCAAATAACAACTCATCGTAAGCAGCAAAGCAGCAAGTTTATACAGTACATGAAGAAGTACATAGCTCAACCAGCTCCGGTATATATTCACATCACATCTTTAAATCCTTTTGTCCATACACAGGACGTAATAACATTAGGTAGTTTAAGGATATAGGGCTTTCACACAGGATAACAACTTTCTTTCTGTGCTGGTAGGACATGGCCTTAAGTCCTTAATAATGAATTATGACAAAAATCACAAAAATGGACATCAGTAACTAGGTACTGTAGATCTGATGCGACGAAATAGAGAGAACACAATATTTGAATACATGCTTTAATGATAAGGCCTGAAAAATTCAAAAGCAAAAATGATCAATAGGATTTCAGTAATTTTGATGGGGCTTTTTGCTTTCACATAGTATCTCTTATCAAAATAAAAGGAATACTTCAAACTTGTTCACTGCACTACCAACTAGGGTTGGTAAACCACATGGATGTACCCCCCCCCCTCCCCCACCCCTGCACCCTCCCCCCACCCCTGCACCCTCCCCCCACCACTGCACCCTCCCCCACCCCTGCACTCCTCCCCCACCCCTGCCTCCCCACCCCTGCACCCTCCCCACCCCTGCAGCAGCAAAAACTCTGAGCTTTAAATTCTTATGTAGGATCTGTTTGTTTGTTTGTTTGTTTGTTGGTTGGTTGGTTGAGGTTTAACGGCACTGCGACAGTCAGAGTCATATGTGCCAAGACTCCAAGTGGGTAATAAAAATCATGGTGCTAGAATAAAGATAAAAAGTAATGAAAATGAATTTGATAGAGTAATGTGCAGGGTTGAGAGAAGGAAGAAGAAATAGTAGGGGAAGGAGGATGGGAGAGAGAGTGGAGGAATAGGTAAAATGAGTAAGAATTAGATCAAGTAAAATAAGTTGCCGTTGCAGAGAAAGCTAATGATGTCCGAGGAGGAAAGAGATCTGAGATTGAGATAAAGGGGACGAGAACAGATCTGCAATTGGAGTATACGGGGCAGGTTAAGAGGATATGATTGCTCAAAACTTCAGTGTAGGATTAGTGCTGTCATGATATGCAGATTATCATGCTACTCTTTTCCCACAACATGAAATATACCTCCTAACACATACCGCAAAACCAAAAACTAATACAGAACTAAGAAATTTTTGCGCAACTAGGCTGGGCTACTTCAAACGTTATGGTACTAATGTTATGGTAGCAAACCTAAAAGGCAAGTTTAGGCCGTGATCGTTTCTGAATTAAGTTTAAAAGGTGCAAAATTATTGTGAAACATAACCAGAAAACCTAAATGTTTAGTGGTTCCGATGCATTATTTCATTGTTGATTTTCAAGTTCTATACTACCTGGCATTGTATATCAGGAAATATGCTAAATAACATTTATAAGCCAAATCCACCATGCACATCAAAAGAACAGAACCTGTTGAACCCACGTTTTCAAGATTTGTTCACTTTATTTTAGGCCCCCTCTTACCCACCCCACCATACTTAGCAATATACTGTACATGACATCACCCCTAAACATAATAGGGCACATAAACAGGCAATGGGTTATCTGTGTACCACATATGACCTGTATCCAATGTATTGTCCTTGAGGTAATGTTTTTACAAGCTCTTTCCCCACAAAACCATATTTAGCCCCGCCCACCATGTATATCAATAATATTCAAGTTTTAAACCATGCATTTGTATACACTAGCTAACAACATAAATATACCAAGTAGAAATCAAGGCAGACATGTAGTTGTTCAAATATGAGCATTTGAAGATTTGACATTAAGCCCCGCCTATTCATTGATATGCATGATATCGTAGCAGTTTGGTACTTCCTCCAGTTGCATTGTCTCAGGTTGTGTGTAGCTATTGTTATACATTCCTTTTGTGTTCCTGGTTTGGTTCAGTTCTGTGTGTTGTGGAATGTTTTGAATTGGTTCTTAGGCCTTTGCTGTTTATTCAGTTTATCCTGGTCACATGTACAGCACATGTGCATTATTCTCTCATGTCTTGCTACGGCAGAAGAGAGGTATCATGTGGGCTATGGAGCTAACCAGTTCGCCAGCTAAGCTGCTTTACTTTATATAAGTACCTTTATGTTCTCTTAGTACCTTTACTATGTACTTATGGTTATCATGTCTTTATTATACCATGCATTTTTGCCTTGTGATTCTATTATCTTTACAAGTTATATTAGGCCTATATACTGTATGTACATCAATCATATGTACCATACATTATCTACAGTACCAATGCATCGTGTGCCAAAGCTACCACCTGCTTGGTATACATTACTTATTGCATTCATTAGGTCCCATGCTTTGGCTATGGCATTACTGCCTACTATGAAGCCAATGCATATTATGTACCTAATTATTCACTGGGTATCTTCTGCCCAGCACATGAGCATCACCTGCCCTGCAGACCACGCGTGTAGTCTTGTCTGCTCATTCACCTACTCAGTATCGACCAACCAGCAACACATTCCTTACTTACTTGGAATGTTCCTAACCTACTTGGATTGTTACTGTGGTCATGTTGGTATATCCTATTAACCTATCCTAGTGCTGGTATATCCCACTAGTTTACCTGCAACATCTTGCTTCACCGGTAGCTTAGGTGTACCAACATGCCCCCCTTGTATTTATTTACCATTACATATTCATTGTATGGTAGTGTGTTCTTACATATACTAGCATGCTCTGTCTATGTACATGTACTTAGTTACACTTGTATTCATAGGAATCCTCTCTTGTTTTCATATACAGGACCCCCATGGTGACAACAGCTTCCTGGGCCACACCACGTCATCCAAACCAGTTGACTAGAAGGTCAGTCCCCACAATATCACCACCAATAGGACACATATACCGACCGTGAGCTATTTCTGTACCACACATGACATGATTTTAGCTAATTTTTCTTTAAATATTGCGCGTACAAGTTTTTCAACAAAATAATATTACGCCCCCCCTACTACGCATATTGATGAAATTCAATGCTTTTATACCATGAACACATGTATACACACTAGCTAATATCATAATTAATTACACCAAGTATGAAACACAACAGACTGTTAAAAATATGACCATTTCAAGATTTTTACATTAAGCCCCACCTACTCATTAATATGCATGACATCACCACCAAAAACAATAGGGCACATCTATAGATCATGGGCTATCTGTGTACCAAATATGTCATGAATCGAGGTTACTATTCTTAAGAAACCAAGTTTACAAACTAATTTCAGCATAATTATGTAAAGCCCCGCCCACTATGAATATTAATAATATTAAATGTTTTTATACAATGAACATATGTACACTAGCCTAGCATCATAATCATACCACATATGAAAAACAAGACAGACAGTTGTTTAAATATGAGCATTTCAAAAAATTTACATTTTACAACCAGTGAGTCGGGCTTACCACAGGGATCTGTATTAGGTCCCGTTTTGTTCACGTTATATACATCCCAACTTGCTGCAGTCATCAAACACCACAATTTCAGATATCACTTCTATGCCGACGATACTCTGCTATACATATTGTTAAAACCTAATCACAACACTATTTGAAATGAATTGAGAAGCATTGAGCATTGTTTAGATCACATTCGCAGCTAGATGCACTCTTCAATGCTGTGTCTAAATGACAGCAAGACTGAGTTCATTATGTTTGGATCTCACCACCAACTTAAAATTATCCATGTTACCCCTTCTTTTGAATTTGCTTCTCAAACTTTTAAGCCGAGTGATAATGTTCGTGATCTTGGCATTATCTTAGACTCCAATTTGTCTATGGGAGCTCATGTAAATAATGTATGTAAATCATCATTTTTTTATCTTGGAAGCATTGCTAAAATCAAGAAATATCTCCCGCAACCAGTCCTCACACAACTTATTCACTGTTTTATCACATCACGACTTGACTATGGCACTCTCTTCTTTATGGATCTTCTCCTTCACTCTTGCACAAATTTCAGCTAGTTCAAAACTCAGCTGCCCGGCTTATATCTAATTCTAATTCCAGACGAACTGAGCATATCACACCTATCTTAAAAGATTTACACTGGCTACCTGTTGAAAAACGTATAATCTTCAAAATTCTCCTTTTTACCTATCGATTTGTTGTTCATTGCACAGCTCCTGTTTATCTCTCCAATCTCATTTCAAGATATACCCCGAGTGGCACCCTACGTTCTGGTGACTCTTGTCAACTATTACAGCCGACAACAAGAACACATTTTGGTGATATTTCTTTTTCTGCTTCTGCACCCAAGCTTTGGAATTCAATGTCTCACCACCTGAGATTTTCTCCAACACTGGAATCATTTAAAAGACAACTGAAAACTTATCTTTTTGATCTACATTTTTGAACAATTGATTTTGTACAGCGCCGTGAACAGATGTTTTTTCTGGATTTCAGCGCTTAATAAGTTTAGTTATTATCATTATTATTATCATTAAGTCCCGCCTACTCCTTAATAGGCATGGCATCACTACCAAAAACAATAGGGCAAATCTACAGATCATGGATTATCTGTGTACCAAATATGACATTAATCAAGATTGCTGTTCTTCTGATACCATGCTTACAAGCTCTTTTCAGCAAAATCATATTAAGTCCGCCCACTATGCATATTAATAATATTCAATGTTTTTATACCATGAACATGTGCATACTAGCTAACATCTTAATTATAACACATATAAAACAAAACAGACAAGAGGTTGTTAAGTCCCACCTACTCATTAATGACATCACCACCAAAAACAATAGGGCCCATCCACAGACCATGAACTATCTGTGTATCAAATATGACAAAAATCTAGTGTATCATTCTTGAGATATTGTGCTTACAAGCTTGCTGTCACATACATACATACATACACATACACATGCTAGCATGACTACATAGGTTCTTTATGCTATTATCACCAAGCAGAAAATATGCAAAGAGAACCAATAAAAAAAAAAAAACTTGAAGAAACTATAAATCGTTACATTTTTTCTTCATACTTTCCAACATCCCACACTGACACACTTCAATGTACAGTAAGTTTGCAAAGAGAACGAAAAATTGGCCCAGAACATCTCTCACTTCGATGATCCATGGTTGGCTGAACTACCAAACATGTGCATGTGATGCGTGATGAAATCTAGAATGTAATACTCATGTGATCATGTCGCAAGCCTCAAAATTTCACGGTAACAATCATTTCTGGTAACGTGTCATACCGTCAGAACCGAAAATTTGTTTTCCATGCAAAAGCAATACAAAACTTGCTTTGATTTTACTAAAATCTGAATTTCAACTTGCGATATGCACTAGTGCATTGTGCAGCAGTAAAAATTCATGAGAGTGAAAGTTACTACCAATAACATATTGTTAGGATTTGATGAAGACCCGTTTTACAAGCTGTAAAATTGAGCAAGAAACACGTGGTCAAAATACTTTAATCCTCACGATCAGTTCATTTACATGTAAATATTACCTGACAAGTCAAATAAATTTTGCAAGAAAGGAAATAAAAAATATTGCAAAATAAATGAACAAAAAAAGGTTTCACCAGGGCTGAAATTCAGCATGCTTTAGAGCTGTGAACGTTTAGGGATTTTAGTAAACGTGTACACGCCAAAAAAAGCGAGCGTGTATCGTGTACACGAGTTTAGTACCGTAATTTTCGGAAATACACCAAAATTGTTCCAAAACTACGGGGCGAAATAAAAAAATCGCGCAACTAGTATGGCAAAAGTACTGACTGCATTGCCCAAATAGACGCTGAGTTTTGCTTTCCAAATCGTAAAAACTTTACTTTTACAGTATAAATCATCATTTTTATGGAAAATATGCATGGAAATTCAGTTTAGATAGAACAGATAACTTCCTTTCAATGTCATTTAAACTCAACATCGCGTAACTTGTTTGTCCTATTCGCTACGGCTTTCAAAGTTCTGTGAAAATCTTGCATATTGAGGCCTATGATGAACCTCGCCGTAAAACATTTCAAAACTACGCCACCACCAGGAAGTTTTGAAATTTCAGTCCTCTCGAAAAAATGGCCGCCATCTTTGCGAAGCATGCAGAATTTCAGCTTTGTTAAAACCTTTTTCTGTTTATTTATTATGCAATATTTTTTCTTTCTTGCAAAATTTATTTGACTCATCAGGTAATATTTACATGTAAATGTACTGATTGTCACGATTGAAGTGTTTTTTGGTCGATGAAACGGGCCTTGATTGCGTGGGATTTAAAGCCTTATGGCCTAACGTTAGTTTCACTGTTTACTGCTGCACATTCGCGGTGCATTTTACAAGTTAGATTACTCAGATTTCGGCGAAATCAAAGTGCATAATATCCCCATTTATTGGTGATTACTGCGCATTTGTGATTCGCACATTTAAAAAAGATTATGCTAATCGGGTTTAGAGTTTGTAAAAAAATCATTGATTGGAATTTTGTCAGCCGAATGTGTGTGTGATTTGAATCATGAATATTGATTTTCAACGGCAAGACACTAGGCCTATAATGTATGAAAAACGATTACTCGCAATGAAGTATTTAGTAAACGTTTACAAGATTTGCGAGCGTGTAGCGAGTACACGCTAAACGGTCACAGCTCTAGCATGCTTCGCAAAGATAGTGGCCATTTTACCAGAGAAATGATATGAACTGTATTTCCGGGGTGGTGACGTAGTTTTGAAATTAAACATGAGGCGCTGAGGTATCACAATATGCAGGATTTTCACTGAAATTCCTAGCGAGTGTGGCAAAAAAGTTACACAATGTTCAGATAAAATGGCATTAAAGGGAACTTTTGCTTTTTCTAAACCAAATTTTCATTTCCATCAAAATGATGATTGATACTGTAGAAATAAATGTTTCTTGATTTGGAAAGCAAAATTACAATGTCTATTTGAGCAATTGAGTTGTGTCATTGCGCCTGTCAATGTGTTATTGCACCTGTCAATGTGTTATTGCACCTATCAATGTGTTATTGCACCTGTCAATGTGTCATTGCACCTATCAATGTGTTATTCTCCTTTTTGTTATAAAGCTTCTTGCTACTTGCAAAACCATTGCAACAATACATGTTTTAACAGCTGTTGATTCTGGCATTTTTTCCCCTTCAAGTTAATTGAAGGACTTTAAATTAGTTCTGAGAATTTTTCATAAGAGCCCCAACATAAGCGATGCGGTTTACAAAAAAGGCAATGTGATGTACACAAGTGCAATGCGATGGACGAAAGTGTGATTGAGTAAAGTCTGGTAGCCATTGTAGGGTAATCACGTAATATCAACACAAAGGAAAACTTTTGGGGATCACACTTGTTCTGTGGGAGAGAATGGAACAAGCTACCAACTAACATTAAAACATCTAATGTAGTAATTTGTATTATTTTAACAAAGAAAGTAAAAACTTATCTTTTCCATAATGCTTTTCAGTTGTTTTTAAGCAAGTATATGGTGTATGTAAAGTGCCACTAATATTTATTGTGTAGAAGGAGCTCTATATGAGAACTAAATAATAAAATAATAATAATTTTTACAGCTGAATAACTCACCTGAAAGACCCCACTGGCCGCTTGATGGAATGGTAACTGCAATACAAGAAAACCACAACGTTAGACTCCAGAATGTACTGTAACAATTATCATTGGTTAGCATTATACTACCGTTAGCACTACTTTTGCAGAAACTTTTTAAGGTCAAATCTGTTGGTGGAGCATGTCCATCTCCTATGATACATGTCCATCTCCTATGGTAGACTAGAGCAGGCCTCCCAGTGACTCCTTTTTTTAAATAAAGGTTTTTTTAAAGGTTGGAAAAGTTGAAATAAAGGTTTTTAAAGATTTTGGATTTAAATAAAAAGGTTTATAAAGGTTAACTCATGGAATAAATTTTCACACAATGAGCATATTCTGGGGCAAAAGGCAGTTGGTGGCGCCAAAAGTCCATTACTTACGTGAAGTTGGAAATTTTATTTCGATCCTGCTACTTTTTAAATGTGTGTTGAGAACAGATATGCTATTAAATGGATGTGTATACTTACCAATGAAGCTAAAACCTTGGCACTCCAATCATTTATCTTACTTAACTTTGAAAATAAAGGTTTTCAAAGGTTTTAAAGGTTATTTTGAAAGGAATAAAGGTTCAATTTGTCAATAAAGGTTTTTAAAGGTTTACCGGGAGCCCTGCTAGAGAACGCTAGTACAGAGAGTATTTATAATTTGTTATCCTGCTGAAAGGATATAAATTTGAAGCTCTTTCATATTTCAGAGTAGTAGTCATATCACAAACTTACATTCCTCAAATGTCTTTGTCTTATACTGAAATATTTTTGTACTTTTTTTTTCCACTCATATCCAAGTTGTCTGATAATCACTGGCTTTTATTATGACAGAAAAGGTAGAAAGAACAAGAAAAGGAAGAACTCTGATTAATTATTGCTGACATTGCAAAATGTTATACGTCTGCTTCCTCAGTTACTCTGGTATGCATTCTAAACTGCAGGATAGGGATGTGCATTTTCGTTTAATTCAGTAAACGATAAATGATAAAAAAAATTGCCCGTTTATCGTGTACTGCGATGATCAGCTAAAATGCAATCACACGCCAAAAATTCCAGAAATTTTAACGCAATTGGTTCTATCCCTACAATAAACAATGTAATCATCGCGATTTCCAGCTTTAAAAAGAAGGAATGTCACAAAACTTGAGTAGGGGGCTATATTAAGTCTTCAAATTACCAGTAAGGCTGAAAAAAGTTGGTAAAAATAATAATCCATGGTTTTAACATGCTTTAAAATGATACAGAAATGAAATACAAGCAAGTAAATTGCTGTGTCTTGCAAGCATTTTTATATGCTTTCAACACATATCGTCGTGCCGTACAACATTCAAAAGTGCGCCACTAGCTTGCAGCTAGCGTACTGTATAAAAAAAAATCCAATGCAGTGTCATTCCAAATTGTACTATATTTTTTGCAACCCTTTTGTCAAAATTCAGATTTAAGCTTGTATTGTTAACCGGGTCTAGGCGTACATCGAGTACCTCTAAATTCTGTGAATCGAAGTATAAGAGTTGGGCGAATTTAACTCTCACATTAAAAAAGATTAAACACTCCATTCCATGGATTAGCAGACCCCTAGCTTGCTGTTTTACAAGGGGAGGGGGGCACCGTGGGTCCACCCTGCCCCCTGTGGGTCTGCCCTGCCCCCTGTTAGTCAGCCCTGCCCCTGTTAGTCCGCCCTGCCCCTGGGTCCACCCTTCCCCTGGGGTCCGTCCTGTCCCTCATGATAATTTATTTTTATTTCATTAACCTAATATTCTTCATTAACCTCATAAATGAATACAGAACACAGAATGATAACATAGTAAGCAATTGTCCTGTTAGTAAAGGGTCCTCTGGACTCCATGCTGAAAAGACGCAGCACTTTACGAGCGTATTAATGTGCCCCTCAACAAGTCTAGCACCCTGCCCCTATTCAAATCAAGCTAGGGGTCTGATTAGACATTCCACCATATGTCCCACATGGCATTCCATCAAATGTCCCACATGGCATCCCACTCTATGAACCACATGGCATCTCACCCTATGTCCCACATGGATCCCATCCTACATGTATGTCCCACATTAATCCAACCATATGTACCTCCTGACATCCCACCCTATGTCCCACAAGGCATCCCTCCCTGTGTCCCACATGGCATCTTTCCATGTTCCCCAACAATCTCACCTTATGTCCCGCAACAGTGGCTTCCCACCTGATATCCCACCTTTATGTCCCACCATATGTTCCACATAGTATCCCTCCCAATGTCCCAATAACATCCTACTTAATATTGGAAAATTATATCATTTTACAGTTATCTTTTTAGGAAATATCAAATATTTTGTAGACTTTTTACGGAAATTAGTCTTCAATCCGTCTTAAGTGTCTCTGAAAAACTTTAACATTTTGTAAGGAAATTCACACCTTCCATAAGGATATCTGAAGAAACTAACTTTTTCTCAGGAAGTCTGAAGAAACTTAAACATTTTCTGGGAAATACTCAAAAATCTTTAACATTTCTGAGGATTTCTGCGGAAATCTCAGGAAAAACTGTGGACTGCAGTACGGACGAAATCGCCATTACGTAGGTTTGCATTATGCTTTGCATGCTCACCAAAAACAGCCAATAAACCTAAAAAGTGATAGGTCACACTTGAAATAGCAACCATAGGAAGTCACCATATCTCCCACATGGCATCCCACCCTATGTCCCACATGGATCCCATCCTACATGTATGTCCCACGTAAATCCAACCATATGTCCCACATGGCATCCCTCCATGTCCCACATGGCATCCCTCCGTATGTTCCGCATCAGTGGCTTCCCACCACCTGATGTCCCACATGGCATCCCACCTTATGTCCCACAATGGATCCCACTATATGTTCCACATGGTATCCCTCCTGATGTCCCAATGACATCCTACTTAATGTCCCACATAGCATCACATCCCATGGCCTCCCACCCTATATCCCACATAGCCTCCTATCCTATGTCCCACATAGCCTCCTACCACATGTCCCACATAGCCTCCTACCCTATGACACACATGGCATCCCAACCTACTGTACTTGTATTACTCGTAGCATCCCACCCCATGTCCCACATGGCTGACAAAATTCCACCCGATTAGCATAATCATGTCCCAAATGGCAGTAATCCCACTTTGATTTCCAAATGTCTTGTAAAATGCACATGACATCCCATAAGGCTTTAAACCCAATCAAGGCCCGTTTCATCGATCAAAAAACATAACATCTGCTTCGCAAAGAAGGCGCCATTTTTTCGAGAGGACTATTATTTCAGAATCCCATGGCATTCCATCTGTTCTTTCTAAACTATGCATATCCATAAAAATGATGATGTCTGCAGCCAGTACTTTTCCTATGGCATTCCATGTATTTTTATCATATCCCACATCATCCCACCCAATGTCCCATGACAATGGCATTCCACCTTGCATCCAATCATATATCCTACATAACATTCCACCCTGTTGCACATAGTATCCCACCCCATGTCCCACATGGCATCCCATCCCATGTCCCACACTGCATCCCACCCCATGTCCCACATGGCATCCCACCCTATGTCCCACATGGCATCCCACCCCATGTCCCACATGACATCCCATAGGCTCCATAAGAAGTCTCATCCTAGCTATCACAGTCCCTGATGTATGAAAGTGTCAGTTCATATAATAACTTATATGCAAATGACCTGTTGAATAAGAAAAAAGAAAAAAAGGTGAAGTCAAATAATTTTTCTTGATAAAGCCCTTGGTGTATACCACATGGTATATATAATATCATACATGTATGGCATAATGATTTACAATTCAAACTTAACAAACCAAGATTAACCAAGGATTTGGGTTTAATCCTTTTTAATACATGAAATTAAACAAATATTTCACTTTGATTCGCCGAATTTACAGTTAGGCCTATTAAGTTAACACCTGTTTAAATGGACCCAGAAATACACGGCCAAAAAGCATTGATTGCTACTTTCGCCACAAATAAATGCAAAGATTACCTGATGAGTCAAATAAATTGTGCAGAAAAGAAAAAAGATTCTAAAACAAACAAATTAAAATGTTTCGAAGTTGCTGAGATTTTAATAATGGTTCATAAGCATCAGCGCCATTTTTTTAAGAGGGTTACATAAAATAAGTACATTGGATGGAAATATCTTTTAAACAGTATAGTAGTTGCAAACTAGTGGCACACTTTTGAATCTTGTATGGCATTGCAATGTATTGAAAACGTCAAAATGCTATAAAGACACAGCAATTTACTTGCTAACATTTCATTTCTGCATCATTTTAAAGCACGTTAAAACCATGGATTATAATTTTTGACAACTTTTTTAGCCTTACTGGTAATTTGAAGACTTAATATAGATCTCTACAAGTTTTGTGACATTCCTTACTTATTCTTAAGGCTAGAAATCACAATGGTTACGTTGTGTTTATTGTAGAGCTAGAACCAATTCTGTAAAAATTTCTTAGTTTTCAGCGTGATCGCAATTTTGGCAGTCGTGTACACAATAAAATGGATCATTTACTGAATTAAACGAAACTACACATCCTAGTTTTAACACAACTGAAGAATGACGCACATTGACCCATCTATTATTCTTTGAATGACTGACATTTGATGTACAATGATTTATACCCGTGTCAAAATTTCATTGTTATTGACCTACCATTGACGCACATATCCTGGAGGTCGGAGGGTGCGTCATACAATTAATAGGTGCATTATGACTGTCATAAGTTTGGGTAGGCCAGGGTATTTTTGTAGGAGTTAATTTACCGTTGCAATGGCGATATCTGCATCGCTGCTCGCATAGGGTGCCTAATTTTATTTAATAACAGTAACGTTAAAGATCCCTATGGTTGCCAACTTGCCATTTCGAGTGCAGCAAGGCTAGGGCCTAGCCTATTTTATTTCAGGTGAGCCCAGGTTGCCATTTCAACTTCAGGAGTGTTGAGACCCTTAAACCCACTGGACTAACTGTGTGGTAAGGTGGCTTTTGGATGCCTAACCCACAGAGGAATCTCGGACTTCTGGGACTAACTGTTTATTTGTTTGTACATGATCCTCGCTTGCGGGAACTAGGCAAGACTCCTATATGGAGCATAGATGCCAAGCTATAGTCTGCATAGCAGATGCCAGTCTCGGGCGACCGAGACGGAAGTGGTTGAACACCGGGTTTTCACCCTATTCTTTTCTAAAAGTGTTCACAGAACCAGGTAGGGTGTGACTGTCCTACCCACAGGTGTTCCTAACGTTATGGCAACCTATATGCTTACTATATATATATAAAGAAAGGTAGGACTCTTTCTAACGCAACTATCGGATCGTATATGAAAATTCCTTTTTTTTTGACCACTCACGAATCCTAATTACACTTTTTGACTCTACTCACATTTGCTGGAGACGCCCTTCTTCGTGTATAAGCCACGGTATTTGTTTTCTTTTTTTCCTAATTAGATGTACAAACGATGAATTTTCTACCAAATTACCATTAAGACAGTCTGTCGCTCAACAATTTGCTGCAAACTAAAGAAACGTTGCGATGACGTAATGAAGAAGCAGCACTTCAATTACGTCATCCAGCAAATGTGAGTAGAGTCAAAAAGTGTAATTAAGATTCGTGAATCGTGAGTGGTCAAAAAAAAGGAATTTTCATATACGGTTCAATGGTCGCGTTAGAAAGAGTCCCAACTTTCTTTATATAGTATTGCATATACTAGGTTGCCATAACGTTAGGAAAACCTGTGGTCCTACCATCAGGACCGACAGCTTAACGTTCCTCCAAAGGACCGTGAGTACCATTCATCCATTGCCACTTTTCTCAACAGCTGAATGAGGAGCAGGAGCTGCAAACGACGTACTTCCGCTTTGATGATCGGCGTATCTGTCTGCATAAACAGTGGAAAAACTGGTTAGACCTGTCCCAGGCCTGAACCAGGTACCTCCAGCATCTCTGTCGTGTGCTCTACCTGACTCCCTGTAGTAAGTAATGTAGGCCTCTGTAAACACTAACACAAGAGTTACTCCTAACACTGTTCCCTACTATGTAAATTTACGTAAGGACATAGGCTAGGCCTAACACTGTGACACTAACCAAATCAAAACACATAGGGGCCAAAGTGATATAGCCTAACGTTAAATGATAAAACTTACAAATGCATAATTCAACCGCATATGCAAAATAAGACCACACAATAACTGCTGTAATAAAAATCACAGGAATCCATCCAAATATTCTGATACAAGTGTTAAGCATCCCCATGTTTCAAGCTGTCATATTTAATTGGTCAAAAACGGCAATCAGCCAACATGCATATGCATAACCTACAACACATGCAGCTGACAGACTCTTCAACCGGGTGTCTTTTTATGACGTCATAGCAGAGCAGACGCTTTTTTAGAACAATGACGTAATTTGTCTACATTCTCATAATACTCAACCAATGACAGAATGAACACTCGCGCGGCCTTGTTACACATGTGGGTCTGTATAGGGTAAAGTTGGAAATAATCATTCTCCCTATTGAAACCTATAATGAAAGAGTCAAGTTCGGGGTCTTTTTTAGTACCAGAATATCATAGAATTGGGATATTTTGTGATGTTTTCCAAAAAGTACCGTATAATATCTCTCAGATGAGGGTGCTTTCGATAATAATGATGTAACTTTGACCTTTGATATTGAATGATAACAAAAAAAAGTTTAAAAATTAGTATAAGCAAAGAACTTCTACACATACCTTTTGTTGAAATCTGGTTAATATTTTTGAAAAATGCACAAATTACAAAGATTACGGGAGCAATTTTCTTCATCATTTCTAGGAAACCAGCTTAAGTTTAGACAAGATTTAAGATATAAATGTGTAAATACTCGAGTATTATAGAAAATATAAATATAGACTAAATCTGGGAAAATGGGGTCAAGAGAGGTAACTATTATATCATACAACCCAGTAAAAGGACACAAATTGGGGGATCTGGGGTGGTCCGCAGATAGCTTTTTGACTGCATTTTTAGATTACCAATTTGGACCTTCTTGATTTTCTGATTAATGATGTAACTTTGACCTGTGTTTTTAAATAGTTCCAAAATACTCTAAGAAATTACTTTGAGCTAGTCCCCAAGCAGGAATGATGTACTAAACTCTAAACATTGTTTTTCACCGGTCTTTATATTTTGCAGACTCAAATTTGCAGACTAGTACTTCCAAAATGCAAGCATTTTCGTATGAATTTAAAGATGAGACTTGTATTTTACACCAACATATTAAACGGATATACTAAGACGCCTGTACAGACCTACTGCAGACTAAAAGCACCTACTGCGCAAATGCCTAATAACCGGGTTTTTAAAATGTAAACAACAGTTTTGAAACAATTAATTAAAACAAAATTTGATGCCCCCTAACTGCTTAGATTTATGTTATTATCTATATACTTTTGGTTCCCTTTTGTATGTTGCATATTTTTTGATACAGAACAGGACAAACTTTCAATACAAATTATAAATTTGCATTTTAGATTAATTTACATGATACCAAGTATTTTGATCATTTTGGGCATCCTGATATGAGAAACTTACGTTCTTAAAACCTCAGGCGATATATTAAACTGTCAATTTCTAGTATTGTATAAGAAGTATACGACCCCTTGGCTTGTTATTGTCAGTGGCGTGTGATTCCTTTGTAAAATATCACGTGGTAAAGATAATGGGCAAAATCTAAAATGTTGATGTTACAATTTGGACTGTTTGTGAACTCGTATGAAGCGGTATAGAAGTTTTTGCAGGACTGATTTTTTCATTCTAGATTCGAGCAATATAGATATTTCTTAAAGGATTTCTTTAGACAGATCATTTACCTACATATTGGCATAGAGGGACGGGGGTGGGGGGAGCAACATGACTTCTGAAAGTTACAAAGGCCCTTGAAGTAGACATATTTCACGTACACAGCTTGACGGGTGAACTTGGCCAGCGGTCCAGTAGCCCTGAAACCGGTCTAGTAGCCCTGGACTGGTGCAGCACTGAGTAATGAGGCGCTATAATCTGGAGACGCCCAAGCGTCGGCAAAATTATCAGACATTTTAAAAGTAAACTGAGCAACTTTTGGTAAAATGACCAAAGTTTTTAGAAATGAATCGACAATTCGTAAAAATTGATTGAATTTTTGGAAAAGTTACCAATGTTTTTTCTTCTTCTAAAAATTAGCTAGCTTTTCGGACCAGCAGCAGAATAGCAAACTTTTTCCGAAAATAAACAAGCTTTATGGATTATCTGATTATCTATGCAATATTTTTTGGGAAAATTATAGTTTTCTGCCGGAAAAATATTCAAATTTTTCGGGAAATTAACCAAATATTTCGGAAAATTTAACTACAAAATCGGGAAGTAATTATATTTTTTTAATTGTCTGGTTTCTGTCACTTTCTTTTCGTCCATGTTTTTAATGCACGCGCTCCCAGCGTAGCTATGTGATCAATACATGACATGAAAAATTGACACTTGTTAAAAAAAAAGTCACTTGTTAACCAGACATGTAGATATGTAATTCAAATAATATTGCATGCTTTTATTAGGTCAATACAAAGTATGTCGAGAACTGTTATCTTGTTTTCAAGTAAACAATTTAAGTTGTATTAAAAAAGAAAGCAAGAAATGGTCAACTTCAAAAATCTAATGGTGTATGCTTAATTTTTCCATAAACTTTCAAATTCTTTACACCCATGAGCCAACAAGTATAGTTTCCAAATTTACCGATGACCCTCCTCACCTTTGGCTACACCCCTAGCCCAAAAATGTTCATCGATTAAGAAGAGAAATGGGAAATAGTTGGAAGAAAAAAGAGGTTCAGATTTTGTCGGAATTCATTCTTCTTTGTCAGGAAATGCAATGTCTAGAATTGTAATAAGAGAAAAAGAAAAGAAAAAACTAAACGACGGTTTGTCGGAAAATCTGATCCCTTGTCGTAAAATAAAATATAACATTTTTCAACCACTTTCTTGTACTTTTTGTCCCTTTTCCTTCTATTATTTTCTCTATTTTTTGTTCTCTATTTTTCTTTCTTTCTGTTCTCTTTTGTTCTTTTTCGTCTCCCTTTTCCTTTTGCCGACAGGCATACCCGCACCCCCACCTCTTGGCTATGCCCCTGAATATGAATCATACTAAGCTTTCTGACCCATTCATCCGGGTCCCAGGAAGTAAAATAACCAGACTGGATGTTTTATGGGATATTGGATCTTGTTTCTATGGTACAAGCAGGAACTACACACAGGCCCACCGAGTGGGGGCAGGGGAAATTGCAATTTCCAGTTTTCAGTCCGGTAGCATGCCTATTAATGGAAACATAAATGTTCCTATTAATGGGAACATTTTAGTATACGGAAGCCGCCATTTTGTGATATTTCCTATGATCTTTACTATCCTAACGTTAAAGCCTTATGCAATGTTACATTTTTTAAATTTTAAATTCGTCTGAGAAAAACATCTCTTCTAGGGAAAAATGAAACTTATGAAAATACCTTTATTATTGTCATGGCTGCAACTTTTCCACTCCCATTTAATATGTTCACCACGCCGTTTTCGAAATATTAGATAAAATAGACAATGGAGCTAGGCTTTTAGGCGCGAAACGGCCATATTGAAAATTCAAATGTTTTTTAAAGTTGAACAATGAATTTTAATACTTCCAAGTACATCATATAGAAACTATAACATTATATCGCAACATATGAACAAAATGGCTGCATGACTTCAATATTCCCGTGTGTTATAAATGTTCCTAATTGATAGGCATGCTGCTGGACTGGTTTTAGGGGCCCCAAAAATGTGTATATGTAAAAAAAAGAAATAAAAGTAAATGAAATATGGATCCCGAGAAAAATAGCCATTGCACACGCCTTGCGATTTCCAACCGTTTACCTACCTCCCCCCTCTCCCCCCCCCCCCCCTCTCTTCTCCTCCTCCCTTCTTCCTTCCCCCGCTGTATTATATTTTTCCCGGATCCAGGTGATTTACTTGTTTATTTTGACGACGACGACAACGACGACGACCAGTAAACACAATTGCAATGACGGGGTCGTCGCCTGCGTATTCGGTTATGATAGTAACAATGCTATCACGAAACGCTTAATACGGCCCGGACGAGAAAACAGGTACGACGTACGGACAGACATAACATCGACAACCAAGTCAATGTCCACGGCCTTTGATAACCAGTTGTGGTGCACAGGCGTTTTTACTTGTGATATAATTTTTATAGGCTCAGCAATAATGACAGCCGAGAATGTTCTACAATTTCCATCTAACAGTCTAATTGGAAGAATCTGCAACCAACACGCAGCATGACATGGACTTGCAGAACTGCAGAATGAGAAAAAAGATAAATAAGCAACTACTACTACATGAATATATCAGTTTGAGGGTTTCCGTTGTTGGTGCAGCCAATAAAACCAAGGTCAACAATCATAGTTTTACATGTCACTACGTGATAATTGACGCATAATTATTAATATGAATATTTATTAGTATGCATTTTAATTCCGCACTAAGTACTTTAATATATCCGATATTAATTGCATATAGTCAGATAGTCAAGCGGCGCAGTTATTTGTAACCTAAATCTATCGTACTTAGTGGCAATAAAGCTTTCGGCGATATACAATTTGAAGACCATTGCAATAAAACTTTGCTCCCGTCTGCGTTGAATAACTGAATAAAAAGGCCCGCGGCTATTGTTAAAGACAAAATTAGGTGGCTTTTATTTTAATGTCAGTCGGTCTTACTATTTTTCAGACTGCAGACTGGATTTTGCAGACTAGTACTCCCAAAATGCAAACACTTGCGCGGAGAGGGCAACTTTTTCTATACTCTCTCTGTATGGTTTTAGCCCTTACTCTACCACGCGGCGATATTATCGCCGTTTTGGGTGCCCCGTCTTTGGCCCCGCCTCCCGAGCGCATTTTCAAAACAGTGCTGGTAGAGTAAGGGTTAATCAACCCGCGACATATGCGCCAACCCGAAAATATAGGCAGCATGATCCCGGTGGGCGGCCCAGCGGGTCCCGAAAGCGGAAGGGGCCCGACTCTTCTGCCTGGAAGACAGAGGACCCTTCAATAATCACGCCTTGATTATCCCTTACTCTACCACGCGGCGATATTATCGCCGTTTTGGGTGCCCCGTCTTTGGCCCCGCCTCCCGAGCGCATTTTCAAAACAGTGCTGGTAGAGTAAGGGTTAAAGATGAGACAGAAAAATGTATTTTACACTACCATTTTAACTGCATAGTCAGATAGTTGAGCGATGCAGGTATTCCTAGCCTAAGGCAAGGGCAGTAGATTTTAGTGGCAATAGAGTTTTCAGCGATTAACAGATTAAAAACCATTGCACTAAAACTTTTCTCCCGTCTACGTTGAATTACTAAATAAAAGGCCCGCAGCTATTATTTACGACAAGATTAGGTGGCCTTTAATTCTGATGTCTTTTCATTCATTAGCTTGATGAGTGAGCTTTTTATTTTTCGAGTTGCATTTTGAATAGATTAGTAAGCTCGTTCGGAGGTACATGACTATGCTATTTAAAACAGAGCCATCATCCAGGGTTGTGAAGAAAAGGTAATGTTTTCAACCAGTCAACGTTTAGTTCCAAATAACTGAAAGACTATAGACTATTTGAAGACCAGGCTATTTCATAGTATTTTCTTGATTTTTATTAACATTGTATGATAAGAGAATCCGATTCAAGTGGACATAGCTCATAAGCATGGGTGTAAATACTGGGGTGTGGGCAGCGGCGTAGTCAGGGTAAAATATGTAGGGGAAGTAAAAATGTTGAAGTTGTAAAAAATAATCGGAAATTCGCATACCATTAAGCAGCCTGAAAATCACTGTAGATGCATTTAAAGAGAAGGGTTAATATCACCATGTACCGTTTACATGGCATAACTTAAGCAAACTTGAAACAATAATATAGACTCCGAAATAAGAATCTGAAGGACATTTTATCAGGGGGATGGGGTGCGACACCAGCAGAATTTTCCGATTTGAACAGGCAAATGGCGCTAATAAAGTCTTCTGCAATTTGAGGAAATTGGTGCCAAATTTTGCCAACTTTTCTAATAGCCTATTCTTGACAAATATCATGATTCAACTTTTAACCAATATTTCAATTTCATTTTTAGAATTTCCTAATTCAACCTGGACTGTCAGACTGTGGGAAGAAAACATGATTCAGGGCAGGTAAACATCCTTTCATATTTAGCAGTGGCGTATGGGTGGGGAGTCAGTAATTATATAGAAGTGGCTGATCCCAGAGGCGTAGGAATGGAAGGGTTTTATTTTTTGTTAGTATACAGTTGTAAAAATGAAGCAAATTTTGGTCAAACATGTTGCAAATTTTAGTAAAACGTATGACAAACTTTAGTAAAAATATTTAGAAATGTCCCGCTGAAAATCGAGTTAAATGTCCCGAAAACAAAAAACTTCCCCAAAAATGTCCCGAAACTGGATAAAATTGCTTGAACAATATCCCAAAAATGACGAAACGTGAAGAAAATTGAAGAAAATGGCCTTTTTAATTTTCTCGAAAATTAAAATTTTACTGTACAGCTGTATAGGCCCGGGCAAATTCATTACCAAATTCTTTGGGCGATGTTCAACAGTTTATTTCCCAAATTCGATTACTGACATATTTCGCTATATACATACCATAGGTTTAGTAGCGGTAAGATGTGGAGGGGGTCAGGGGGGAACGTACTCCCCACTTTTCTGAAAAAATGACGAAAGAAATGAAAAGTGCCCCTTCCTGCCTTTTGAAAATGAAAAATGCCCTTTTCCGACTTGAAAATGAAAAGTGCTCTTCAATTACTGTCCCAGTAGGGAACTGGTGACTTTTGTCAGTCCTATGCATGGGAGGAATGGGTCCGTATTGGAAAAAATGCTCCTTTCTAAAAATGAAGTGCCCTGTTACTTTACTTCAAGTTGTTGTTTTAGGCTCACTTATCAGCTTATTCTGTCTACATATTGGAATGGGGGACATGCATATAACTTGAAAAGTGCCCCTAAGAGGTCGATGGCCCAAGCCAAAACATTGGTGACGGGAGAGGGGTGCGAGGGAAAGGAAGGGGGTCTATGCTTAACTGTTCTATTTGTGGTTTTTGATGTGTATCGTTTTAAAATCAGGCAAAGTCATTTTTACGTCGGGCAATTTTGTCTTACACGGCCCCGTTTGCTCGAAGTGAAGTTACGCCACTGCCCTCATACATGCAGAGGTAGAGCAAAGAAATGTAAGGGACCAATTCAAACCAGGGAGCTTTTACAATATATTGTCATATAATTTGAGTGGGGGGCGAGGTTTATTAATAATTTACCTGTAAAACATGCATGCTCTGAAACGTCTAAAACTTTAACATTTTCATTATTGTATAAATCAATAAAAAAAAAAAGGTATTAACATAATTGTTCGAAGTAATATCTTTGTTAGTGTTCGTTCCTATTTAGGGAATTAACCAGTGGCGCAATAGAGTTCTAGGGGCTCGTTGGGAATATCAAGCTCGTGGCCTCATAACAAACATATCACAGTCTTATGCTGAGGGCTCCCAGTCCTCAATTTTTGCTCAAGACCTATAGGGTTTACCCATACACCAGGGCGCAGATCAGGCGCGTAGCCAGGATTTTTTTACCGGGGGGGGCTAGACCATCAGCCCTTGGTGAAGTTTGCCCTATTGCAACTGCGCTACGTACGCACCACTATGGGTTGGCGTGTAACGTATATGGAGGAAATTTTTGAAAAACGCCCCCAAGCCTTGCAGGAACTGCCCCCCAAAATGGGAGAAAGTGACAATATTTTCTTCAATTTTAGTCAGTTTCCCCTGATGAAGGTTCCTTTACCCTCTCCAATGACGAATTGATCGATTTAAGTCCCCTTGTTCTCGCATTTTTCCTTAGAAATAAAAAACAAAACTTAATAACAAAGGAAGTGATTTTTTCATCTTTCAGAAAAGTGTGCATGAAAGTCTGGTTTTTTTTACCCCAAGGTTCTCTTGTAACTACGCTACGCGCAGGCGCTTACCCAGGATTTTTTTTCTATCGGGAGGGAGGGGGCCTGGACCATCGACCCATTTTCAGAGAGAAAATTAATTCCTGTTTTATAGTATATGCCGCAACTTGTGTGCGGGGGATCATGAGGCCGCTAGGATGCGTCTTATGATTATAGATGTAAGAGGCAATCATGGCAATGATGTTAATATTTGGAACCTGGGGCATGAAAACAATGAAGAGTGACGTCACATACATCCACAGTCGTCAATGTTCATGGTTATAAACATAACTGTTTCGCACAAATACCTATTTGATATACTAAAAACAAATTACAAAATGTTCCATGTTTTTCTTTGTTCCTTTATTTACGATCTGACGATTAAAACACTGTTCTAATACTCACTATGATAAAAGCATTTTATTTTAGAGATATCTGAAAGTCACACCACGGATTTTGCTGAGAGGACAAATAGACATAAGATTAAAAAAAAAGACTTTCACACTGACTGTCTGGCAAATCGATGACACCACTAACTAACTTACAAATTTTTTCAAAATGAAAGTCCTCCTGAGATTTTTGAAGTAGGCCTTCTGACTTCACTTAAGAAAGAACTTAAGAAGGTTTGTCCTCTTTTATAACAAATAACAGTTTTTCCAAAGTTTTCATTAAAGTTGTTCAAACACTTAAAATATGATTGAAATTTCCATATAAAATAATGAGAACCCTGCATAATTATCTCTGATGTCATTCTTAATGCTCACTGGGGTGAAAAGTCTAAAAAATCCCAAAAGGCGCTGTTCCTTGAGATTTATTGTTGTAGTGACTGTAAAAGAGGATAACGTTTGTTTGAAATATACTAACTTGGCTTGAAATAGCATCAGTTTGTTATCATTTCTGTCCTCTTTTGTACAATACATTTTTTTCTGGAGCTTGTGTCTCATTTACTAAATATATTAATCGCTACAATAATATATTGAAGAAAATGAGGAGTATAGGCCTAGTTCAGTATTGTTATTGAATGATACAAGTACCCCGACAAAACTATACTTAGTGACGGGTCACAGAAAATTACAACCCTAACAAACATTGCAACATGTGTGGTGTTGAGATTTCCTTGCCACAATTGGCACATGAATCACTTTGAAGGTATAAAATCACCTCGCTCTACATCACCAGTCAGAATGGTTTATGAACATTTTTAAGGATGGTCCTATCCAAAGCTTAAAAGCATGAGTAAAACTAATTACTGGTGTTTAGATTAGATCTCGAGTTTGTTACTTGAAAGGGGGGGGTGTGGGGTATTCCTTCTTTTAAAGGTATTTCCGTAGTGAGCGAAAACTTTTTTTTTTTTTTTTTGCGAATGGAGAAGGGGGGGAGGCCTAGGCCCCCCAGGCTCCAGCGCTTGGCGCAGATCTATGTATGAGTTTTATTTGATAAATGTAGGACTTTTTGCAAGACTTCAGCAATATTATCCCTCTTTTCACCTTCCAAAGGGAATTTCGATCCCTCCATAGGCGTATGGGAAACGTTTGAATAGAGAGGCGATCTTGATTTTTCCTGAAACAAGTGGAATAGCTCCCCCCCAACCCTTCCTCAACCTCCCCTCCAAAAAATAAAAAGTCAAATATGCAAACCTAAAAAAGGTAATATTTACAATTGTTCGGGCAAAGATACCAATTATTTTCTCGATATCTTTTTCTTTTGTAGCTTTGCAATATTTTCTTTCAATATTCATAACAGAATAAAGGGAAATGCACAAACATTAAAGCAAACTCACAAAATGAAGCAAATTTCACATACATGAAGGATATTTGATGAAAACTGAAAAATTTCCGTAAAATTGATTGAAGCTTCTCAAAAATTTCCGAAAAATTGACTTTTGAATATCCAAAATACAATGTTTTGATATCAAAAATGCAATTTCTGATATATGAAATTAATTTTGAATAGCCAAAATTCAATCTTTCATATAAAAAAAAATTGTATATTCAAAATGGAATTTTTTTTGAATTTTATTCAAAATGGAATTTTTGCTATCAAAATTCAATTTTGTATATTCAAAATGGCATTTTTAATATCAAAATTCAATTTTGGATATCCAAAATGGAATTGTTGATATCAAAAATTGGGGATTAAATTATGAAATGGCGTTGTAGAATGTCGTTTTATCATTTAATCAGAAATTACAGATATCTGAAATGAAATTTCACATATCTGAAATTCACATTTTTCATATCTGAAATTCAATTTCAGATATCAATTTTTTTATTTTTGATACATGAAATTGTTCTAAATCTAATTTACAATTCTTGATATCCAAAATTGAATTTTTGATATCCAAAATTCAATCGTTGATATCCAAAATTTATTTCTTTATATCTGAAATTCAAATTTGGATATCCAAAAAGGAATTATGGATATTTGAAACTAAATGTCAGATATCCGTAATAATTCCAGATACCCGAAATAATTCCAGATATCCGTAATAATTCCAGATGCCCGAAATAATTCCAGATATCCGAAATATTTCCAGATACCCGTGAAAATTTTTCAGATATCCGTGATAATTTCAGATATCCGAAATAATTCCAGATATCTGAAATATTTACAGATATCTGTAATACTTCCAGATATCCGAAATATTTCCAGATATCCGTATAATTCCAGATATCCGAAATAATTCCAGACATCCGAAATAATTCCAGACATCCAAATTAGATTTCAGATATCCAGAATTTGGTTAAAGATATCTAAAATTAATCTAGGATATTATAAACTCAATTTTGGATATCCAAAATTAATTTCAGATATCTGTAATTCCAGATTAAATGATAAAATGACGTTTCATACGGGACCGCTATTTCAATTTGTGAATCATTTCTTCATCTCTCCTTATTTCATATGAGATGAAAGAAACACATTTCAGCATTTTTTAGGCAGGTGTGCGTGATGGGTTATGTTTTAATGGAGGTGACGACATTTTGACACCCCTCCCCTAAAAAAAGGGGGAAAAGAAGTGTTTCAAATCTAAGGACGAAGTCCTGGTAGGAGTGAAGCCCCGGAAGATCCACGTTTCTCGTAATTTTGATAGCCGAAAATTGTTTAAAATTGTAACATGTCAAATCTAGGGGAGAGTTCCCGCAAGCCATGTGCTTTTCGTGAATTTGGTGGCAAAAAATTGCTTAAGATTGTGTCAAATCTAGATAGGGTCCGGCCGGGTATCCAACGTACCGACAAAGCATTTTCAATATTTTTTGCGGAAGTAGTATATGTGTTAAGAGTAAACCTTGTAAAATGTTGTGATATTTCTTGGTTTTAAATCGTACCTTTGTTTTTGTAAATAAAGAAACAGAATACAAATGTTTCTTGTGTCATATATTTACCCGTCTTTATAAAATACTGTAAAATAATAATATACGCACTTCCTCAAAATTTCACGGGACGGATCACTTGGTATTCTGGAATATTAAATACACGATTCCACCTCATTAACGCTATGCTGGGATTGACTTGATTCCACGATTCTGTTACGTGCGCGCTCAGTAACACATAGTGAGATAACATTTCCCTATGTATGCCCTACATGTTACGCACTACATGCAATGCAGAGTGAGGCTCCGTCCTATCTGTTTTAACGTGGAAATCGCCTCAGACGTAAAATCGCGACTACACTGTCTATTTACATCACCCGTTACACTGTAATAACTGTACTTACGGCACATAAAATTTTATAGTTAACTTCTCCTGTTATTGCTGTATATCTTGTAAGTAATTAAAACATGTCGGTAATCCTAAAATGATTAAAAATGGGTAAAAATGTAAGCCAATATTGTACCAGGGAGTTGGCATTAGCCAACTCCCTGATTGTACACTCCTTTCAGTTCAACCGTACGCTCTTGGAACCTTTTTTTAAATGTTTTTATTTACAGGTTGCCCAACATCAATACGCGTACTAATAAATATAACGTTAGCGAACTGGACACACGCGTTGAACATTTACGCTTCGCTGGCATGGCTGATGTTCGACAGAATTTGATATGATTAGGTACATTCACTTCGGCGCACACGATTGTGAGAAGGTAACAACCGAGGTAGGAGAAAGTTTCTTCCTTTAGTACATAGTTATTGAATGTATTTTTATGTGCCCAAGCTTTTAAGATTAAGAGTTACATACTAGAAGCTTTTTTAGTTATGTAGCTTAACTTTTTCAGGTTAAAATTAATGAGGTAAAAAAGTACAAATTTCTTGGAAAATGTTCGCAAAACAGGAGTGCGTCGCAAATATTCTGCGACGCGACTATGATGAGTCAATGTAGCGGTTTCCACCGTTATATGCATTGGCTGATGTCTGACCCAGTATTCGTAGTCCTGTAATGGCTATAGCGTATACTACGGTCAGATGTTTATCTGATTAAGTAACACATAGCAATTTCATTTGAACACAACTTGTGATTGGTTCATAATAAGGTGTTACAATATTTTTCAGCAAATAGAAGACACGCTTTCAAAACAGTTTGGTACTGTACAACCGCAATATATTTTTTCTACAGCATACTACACACATACACTGCTTGTTTCGCACTGGTTTGAATATATATATATATTTTTTTTACAGCGAAGTTTAGAGAGTTTAAGTTTTGCGCTACTTGGTACTAGCGTACATACGTAGCCACCATATTTTGTGATCGTTTTATTGTATTGCGTTGGAATAGAAAGGAAACATACACTAATACACTTTATAGTATGTTAGGATTTATTCTTTTTAACATACAATTCCAAAACAGAAACAGTCTGCAATTGGTAATATTATGAAAATCCATACCCGGGTTGTATTTTCAGAATCGGGAAACAACACAATCGGTCGGGTACCCGGATATTTCGGGTACCCGTGTAAACACTACCGTAGACCCCCGTATTTCGCATTAAAGCGCAGTTCTGTCCTGTTATTCCTCGTTAGACGCCAGTTTTGTCCTCTCAAATGAAAAACACTTGAGCAAAAAACTGCCTCAAATGACAGTGTTTCAGAAAAATTGTTTCTCAAATGAGTGTTTCAGAAAAACTGTTTCTCAAATGAGGAGTGTCAGAAAAAAATGTCTTCTGAAATCATTCACGTTTTCAAAATATCGTCGCTCAAATTTTGCTTTCTGTGCAAAGTCAATGGGAATTGAAAATAAAATTTCGTTCTCAAATCGTACACGTTTTTAAAAAAAGTCTTCTCAAATCACACCGTTTAAAAAATATCGCCGCTCAAATCTTACCTATTTTCAAAAACATGGTCTCAAACATGACAAGTAAACAATTTCTTCTCGAATAATGTAACTCGGTGAATTGTGACGATATTATCCCGATATTATCGATAATCGTGATATGGCGATTTATCTATATTATTTGTACAGTTTAAATCTTTGACAAATCTAAGCTCCTAATCAACAGACTACCAGGATGTATAGTTGTGAAATGGGCGACAATGAGTACCATGATACCCCCACCTGACACACCCAGTCAGGAAAAGCTATACACTTCGTTAAAAGAACTTTATGGAACAATTGAGACTATCTCGTGACGCAATCCAATTACCCAGAGAAAAAAATCTTAGAGGCCACTATACAGGTAGTGACCAATCAGAAGCCAGCATTGCAAATAAAGTATACACCTCGTTAAAAGAACTCTGCGGAACAAGGTATTGGTCCATCACATGCGTAATAGAATTATGTAATTTTTTGACCAATCAGATTGGTCAATTATTAGTGGTGTGATGATCATATATGGCAACAGTATTGAATGGAAAAAATATGGGCTTGGGACGATGATGAAGAAGTCATCGTTCCCGTCCACTACTCTCAACACATCTAGACAGACGGTCCCGGTAAAGTTCTTACCAGAGCCATATCCAAGAAATATCGATTGATCTATACAAAACGCGTCATTCAGCCCGATCTCACAACAACCCCCTCCCCGCACGGGTATTAAACCTTTCATCCCACAAGTCCCTTTACATGAAACGGACAAGTTCGTCTACGACAATCAGGTGATTCAATTAGACCACACTGCTGAAGGCCAATATTCGTAACTCAAGATCCGATGAAAGCCTAATGAGGGCGGAAGAAGGAAAAAGAGCTACCATGGCTTGCCTCCTACGGTATCCTGCGTTGGTTGGGGCAGGTACTTTTCAATCACCTGACACACCCAGTTAGGAAAAGTTATACACCTCGTTAAAGGGACTCTGCAAAACAATCGAGACTATCTTGTGACGGCAATCCGATGACCCAGATGAAAAAATCTCAGGGGCCACTATACAGGCAGTGACCAATCAGAAGCTCCGTAGTGGAGAATATCTTGTGACGCAATCCGATGACCAAGAGGGAAAATCTCAGGGGCCGCTATACAGGTAGTGGCCAATCAGAATCTCCATCGTCGAAAATATCTTGTGACGGCAATCCGATGACCCAGATAAAAAAATCTCAGGGGCCACTATACAGGTAATGGCCAATCAGAAGCACCGTCGTCGGAATATCTTGTGACGGCAATCCGATGACCAAGAGGGAAAATCTCAGGAGTCGCTATACAGGTAATGGCCGATTAGAAGCACCGTCGTCGAGAATATCTTGTGACGCAATCCGATGACCAAGAGGGAAAATCTCAGGGGCCGGTATACAGGTAGTGACCAAGGTCACTACCTGTATAGTCGCCTCTTACTACTAACGCACTCAGATTAAATCTATTGACGGAAAGGCTTTGTGAAATTTAGCCCGTCAAATGCAAAAGTGTCAAATTACAATGCAAGGCTTAAGTTATGCACCGAATATTAATAACCCTGATACTCTGTTGAAAATTCAACGATTGTTGCCTGTTCGTCTCCAAGCCGATTGGGCAAAAAGGGCATTTAATTTGATGGAATCAGGTGAAGAACCAACATTTATGCATTTAATAAAGTATGTGGAAAAGGCCGCTCAAATTGCTAGCAACATGTACGCTCAAAATGTGGGTAAAATTCAATGGGGAGAAAAATCAAGTGGAATTAATAAGCCAAAGTGGAAATCGGGGAACAATAAACCTAGCTATCGGAACGTTACGACACTTAATACTCAGGGAGCTAGTGTAAATTCATAGCACAACAGTTTTCAAGATGATTACCCTTTCATGATGAAATGTGTTGTATGTAACCAGGCTCACTTGTTATCCTAAGTGTGACGAGTTTAGAAGCAAACCACTCCAACAAAGGTTTAGGATTGTAAGAAAAACAAACTGCGTAATACTGCTTAATGCCGTTTCGCCTTGCAAAGGAATGCTTGGCAAAGTCCAGATGTGAGATTGAAACTTGTACAAAAAGGCATCACACTACTTTGCATTTTTCTGTTCGAAATGTCGCCAGTGGCAATAGAGTAGGGTCATATATGGGTAGTAATTCTGCCAGTGTTGATAAAAACAATGTTGATACAAGTTGACAAATTATAATGCTAACGCCGATACCGGGGCCGGGGTTACCACTGTAGTAGAATTATGCACTCCTGCTAATGTATAAGCTAATGTATGTAATATATCCTCCGTCAATAATGCCATGCAGGATAAAAACACAAATGGGTTATGTTTAACAGTTGTGCCTATTAAGGTACGTGGAAATGGCAGGGAAGTGAAAACATATGCTTTGTTAGATGAAGGTAGCAACGTTTCACTTTGTGATAAGCGTCTAAGTAGATTTCACTTGGGATACAGGGTATAGTAAAAATGTTCACTCTTTCTACTGTCAATAAAGCCTGTAGTAAAGAAACTGGATTAGAAGTAAAACTTACTGCCGTAGCAATTGACGGTAGTAATGAAATTGATTTGCCTAAAGTATGGACAGTAAACCACTTACCGGTATCCAAAGAAAACGTGCCTAGTTAAAATGATTTACAAAATGGCCTCATTTGAATGGGATATATTTTCCACGTATTAAGGGGTGTGAAGTCATGTTGCTTATTGGTAGTGATACACCAGAGGCGTTTTGGGTCAGGAGAGGAAAGAACCATATGCGGTAAAAACTCTACTTGGATGGACCTTTATGGGACCAGTTAAAGAATGGGTGGGGAAACAGCTTGTGTAAATTATTTGCGTCTTGCTAATGAAATTCCTCAGCGCCAGGTACAAAGATTTTGGGAAACAGATTTTAAGGATCTTAAATTTGATGACAAAAGGGAGAGTCAAAAGAAGACAGACTAGCTAGGGCCATAATGGATGATACGGTTAAGAAAGTCGATGGTCATGATCAAATTGGGCCTCCATGGCGCCACTCAAAACCATTGCTTTTTAATAACAGGTCACTAGCTGAAGCAAAATTAAGGTTGCCAAAGGGTCGGTTTCGAAAAGATGTACAGTTGTATAATCAGTATAAGGATGCGGTCGAAGGTTACATAAGTAAGGGGTTTGCTAGGCCAATGGAGGAATGTCAAACTAGAAGAGGGATTAATACTATTATTGTTATTATTATTAAATTACATTTCTACAGCACTTATTCCAACAGTAAGCTCTAAGTGCTTTACAAAATGAAAATATAAAATACATAAAATTTAAGAATAATATAAACATAGATGATATAAGACATTTGTTTAAAAAGATAAAAGGTATAAAAGTATAAAGGCAACAGGAATAATGTAAAGCTAGTAAGGAAAATCATGTTTAAAAGTTTAAATGCGTATTGATCTTAAAAATATAAAGTTGCAAAATTTAGGTTATTATATAATTTGGGATAGAAAGAGTAAAAATGCATGTGAAAATAAATCTAGACAAACTGAAATTTTAAAAACGCTAAGAAGTATAAAAATCTGTAAGTAAAGCAAGAGAATTGATATCAAGAATAATGACTAAAATGCTGTCTAAAAAGGAATGTCTTCAAGTCACGTTTAAAAGCTGAGAGCGATACATTGCACCTTATAGTGCACGGGAGTTTATTCCATTTATTAGGTGCATAGGCATTAAAGCAGCGATCCCCAAATTTGTTTGAAGTTCTAGGTATTTGGGGTAGATGTTGACCTGATGATCTTAAAGTACGAGATTGTTGGTGGGTTTTGATTAATAGGGCTAGATAATCAGGGGCTGTACCTTGCAAACAATTAAAACAGAGAACTAAAAGTTTAAAACGCACACGATATTCAACTGGCAGCCAATGAAGTTGGAATAAGATGGGTGTAATGTGATCTCTATAAGCTGTACGTGTTATGAGTCTAGCGGTGGAATTTTGAATCAACTGTAGACGAAGAATTAATGATTTGTTGACACCAATCAAAAGGGAATTTGCATAATCAATTCTAGAAGTAACAAGGGCGTGGATCAAGGTTTTTGTTGAGTGGAAATGGCGAATTTGAGCAATTGACCTGAGATGATACATTGCACTTTGACATTTAGATATAACAAACTTTTCCATGGACATTTCGGATCAAATATTGCACCTAAATTGTTTACCTTAGAAGAGTTAGATATGCTTATGTTATTGACATTTAATGATACGCATGACATTTTGTTATTATTACACTTACTACCGATAAGAAGGAATTCAGTTTTGTCATCGTTTAGTTTCAAAAAGTTATTCATCATCCAACACTTAATGTCTTTGGTACAGTTTTCGAGAGCAAGTAACTGATTATGTAAATCTGAGTTATTAAGTGAGATGTATAATTGAGTGTTGTCTGCGTAAAAATGATAGGTAATACAGTATCTCTCAATGATGTCAGCAAGCGGAGTAGTATATAAAGTGAACAGAAGAGGGCCTAACACGGTACCTTGTGGGACACCTATTTTCAGTTAAATAGAGTCCGACTCAATGTCATTCACAGTGATTCGCTGGGATTTATCTTGAAGATATGACTTGATCCAACAAAGTGCAGAATCATTGATGCCAAACCGTGTGGTTGGGCGACTCAAAAGGATATCGTGATTTATTGTGTCGAAGGCGGCACTAAGATCCAGTAGAACGAGAGCAACCATTTCCTTATTGTGCAACAAACTCATGATGTCATTATGAATTCGAAATAATGTTACCTTTGTCGAGTGGAAACGGCAATAAACAGATTAAAAAGAAGCGGCAAGATTATTATCTGCGATGTATTTGTTCAGTTGAGCGGCAATAACTTTTTCACATATTTTTGATATGAAACTTAAGGTTCATACTGGGCGATAATCTTTGTATTAATTGGTATCTAAACCCGTTTTCTGAGGAATTGGCTAAACAATTGCTTCTTTTTTTATAATAGACGGAACAGCTGAACAGTAGCATTCCTTATAGATACATTAACAATGTTTGAAATTAAAAGAGCTAATTCGGAAATGCACAATTTGACCATCTTGGTAGGGAATGGGTCCAGTTTACAGTATGCATTAGATAAGTGCTGAATGAGTGATTTGATTTCTTCAGTGGTTGTCGATAAAACAACAAAGTTTGCTGCCAATATTGGAATTTTAAACACAAATGCGGCGGTGGGTCATTTCCTTTAGTTCAGCTAAAATGTTTGAATATATTTTGTCAAGTTTGTCCTTAAAAAAATCTGCAAACTTGTTGGGAAATTCCAGTGCTTCACAATTAGATGAGTAAACTGGTTCGTATTTTCCATTGAGGAGAGCTTTTGCAGTGTTAAACAATTTCCTTTTATCCGACTCTGATTCTTTAATTTTGTTTTTATGGCACTCTTTTCTGGCATCATCACATAGAAAATTAACATATTTGATCTGGGTTCTATGGGCCAAGAAATTAGCAGGTAAACACGTGTAAGCTGCATTCCTTTCGAGTTTTCTGCGTTTCACCTTTGCTTCCCGTATCTGTGGATTATACCATTCTGTGTTTGGTCGCACAGTGACAGTTTTTACCAATAATGGGGCATGTTTATCAAGGACGGACGGTAGATCTAAGTTATAAATTGCAACTGCTTCCGATGTCTTAGCAAAATTACACAATTGCAAATTAAGTGTTAATATATCCTACAAAAATGCAACATTATCAATTGATTTTAACTTCCTGGAAAAGACCACTCTCTTGATTGGCTTTGGTTTTTCTATGCAACAAGTAATGTGAATGAAATGATGGTCAGATATATAAGAAGGGGAAATGGTAGTGTCAAAAGCTATGGCTGGTTCATTTCTCGTGATAATATTGTCCAAGCAATGACCAGAGATATGAGTTGGTTTCGATATATGAATTTGTAAATTAATAGATTTAAGATGACGAAGATGTCTCCGTGAGAATACCAGCTAGTTCGTCAATAAATTGACTATTGGAATTTCCAGGATAGTCATGTGGGCGGTATAATATCAACAACATCACAGAGTGATTGCCAGACATCAAATTACAACAGATATTTTGCATCTTGTTGTTTTGTGGCTCTTAAATTTCATGCAGATATTGGATTTATAAAGCAAACCAACGTTACCACCCCTTGTTTTCAGATGGACGCGGTACACTGTAAAATGTATATCCATTAGGAGTAAGCTGACTGACGATAGGACTATCTTGATTTTGTGCAAGCCATTTCTCTGTTATTGCCAGATGGTCAATGTTATCATAAACTAAACTACTTTGTCTAAGTTGCAGTAGTTTTATTTCTAACCGATCTCGCATTAAATAATGTGATGTTCAATTTACTACATAAAGGGGGGTTATAAGTCTTTGGGTAAACAAGGTTAATCTTGATAACGTGACTAGTAAACCAGACAGTCCAATTTGGTATTTACCACATCATGGGGTAAGGTAAAAACCGGATAAATTGCGCGTTGTGGTCGATTGCGTTTCTAGATACAAGGGGATATCTCTAAACGACGCATTGTTGCAAGGCCCAGATTATCCACCAGGTAAAGGTCCGTTCTGAAGACTGTAATGCTCTTAGATTTTTGTGGTGGCCTAAAGGTGATTGTTTCCAAAATGCAATTCATTACCAAATGTTACTTGATATTTTTGGGGGTACCTCCTCCCCCACCTGTGCTGGATATGCCTTAAGAAAGGCGGTTATCGATAATAGTAGCAGCTCAATGAAGAGACAGTCTCTACGGTCTTAAACAACTGAACAACTTCTATGTGGATGATTGTCTAAAGTCAATAGGGTCTAGGTCCTAGGTTGTTAGGTTGATAAGTCAGCTGTGTGATATGCTTGCTTCTGGAGGTTTTAGACTAACAAATTGGGTTAGGAATGATAAAGAGATGTCCTTGCCACAATTCCGATATCAGAGAGAGCGTTAAATGTTATAGATTTGAATTTAGATAGTATGTCCACCGAGCGTACACTCGACCTCCAGTGGAATGTTCAGAGTGACTCATTTAAGTTTAAGGTTGCCATTTACAACAAGCCATTTACAAGAAGGGGTATATTATCAGTGATGAGTTCACTGTACGATCCTTTAGGTTTTCTTCACCAGTTACTCTTGTTGTTAAACAAATTTTGCAGAATTGTTTTTGTAGAGGCTTAGGTTGGGATTGGATTCTTTCAGATGAAGTGGTAGTTCAATAGCAGAATTTGCAAGTGGTCTTCTGAAACTGCCATATATTCAAATATACAGATGTTTCAAACATGTTTTCAAGATGTTTGCCAACAAAGGTGTTTGGCAAAATCTTATCTATTGAATTGCATAACTTTTCAGATTCTGCAGTATTCTGCAGTATCTTACATTCGGTTGGTTGATTATAACATAAACATCCATTGTTCATTTGTGATGGGTAAGTTTAGGTTGTGTCCCAACTTAAGGTGGTGACTATACCCCTTCTTAAACTGACTGCAGCAGTGTTAGCGGCTAGGTTGAATCAAATGTTTAAAAGTGAACTGCAGTTTGAGATTTCCGATGAAGTGTTCTGGACAGATTCCACGTGTGTTTTGCAGCGTATAAGAAATGAAATGAGACGTTTCAGGACTTTTCTAGCTAGTCGTATTGCCAAAATACAGGACAACACAGATACGTCTCAGTGGAGATATGCTAAATCTAGTTGTAATCCTACCGATGAGGGGTCACGTGGTATGAAGGTAGAGAAATTGGCTACAAATCAGAGTCGTTGGTTGCAAGGTCCATAATTCCTGTTGCAAAACCGGAAAGTTGGCCAGTTGTAGTCCCAGCTGTGAATGATGGTTCCCAAGGTAGTACATCTGAGGTAATTGTTGACCCAGAGGTCAAGAGATCTGGTCAGGTGTATCATGTTGTCAAAGATTGCAAAATTGATGACTTTATCAATATATATTTGTCTTGGAACAGGCTCTTAAGAGGTGCGGTATGGCTGCGTCGATTTGTAGGGCATCTCCGTGTGGGTATCTCCGTGTTAAGTTTGTTTCAGGCTCAGTTGATAAATTGTCTGGTGGAAAGGAATTAACTGCACTTGATATTTAACAGGCTGAGGCCGCTGTACTTAGATATGTTCAGAAAGGATTTTTGCCTGATTTAATCAATTTCTTGAGTAATGACTCAAAAGTAAGTAAAGTCAAAGTCAAGAATATAGAAAGGTTTAATAAGTTGAATCCTGCTCTTGTGGATGGTTTCTTGAGAGTAGGTGGTAGGTTGAGGCATGCTCCGTTGAAAAATGAGGCAAAACATCCGATAATCCTTCCAAGTCATCATCATGCGACCAAATTATTAATAATACATCGTCATTTACAAGTTGGTTACTCTGTTGCATGGATAACATTGTCGTCTCTGAGAGAAAGATTTTAGGTATTAAAGAGGGGTGCTTCAGTTCGACGGGTGATTGGTAAATGTTTTCTCTGTAAGCGTCGTAACACACGCTCGGACGTCAGCTGATGCAGCTGATCCAGACAATTCTTCTTCCACGGGTTGCCTATTTGGATCATTGTTTGTTGAGCTCGGTAGAAGTCATGTCAAGCGGTATGGATGTATTTTTACGTGTTTGGCTACACGTGCTGTCCACATAGAAATATCACACTCATTGATGCAAGTTCGTTCATTAATACTTTAAGGAGGTTTATTAGTAGAAGAGAAAAGCCTGATCGTATGTATAGCGATAATGATTCCAATTTCAGAGGGGCTGAACGTGAGCTTATAGAAAGTCCGAAAATGATTGATCAAAGGTTGGTTGGAGGCTTTTTGTCTTCCAGAGGGATTCCTTGGTATTTCAATTCTCCCACAGCAAGTCACATGGGAGATGTATGGGAGAGAATAATCAGGTCTATCCGTCGGGTTCTGGACGCGTTCCAACGGGGAAATAAGTCTTCATGTAAAACACGGTTACACACACACGCACACACACACACACGTGTGTAGGCAAACAGATTGTGTTGGCAAACAGATTAATTCTGATCAAATTTTGTTAATGGTTATGACAGAATTTGAATCAATTTTCAATTCCAGGCCTTTAACACAAATAAGTTCAGACCGCAGGGTCGAAGAGCCTCCCACCCCGAACCACTTACTTCTTCTTAAAACCAATACTCATTTCCCACCCGGTGTTTCGTTCACGCAGATAACTATGTTAAACGAAGGTGGCGCCAAACTCAATATCTGGCAAACATTTTTTGGAAAAGACGGCTTAAAGTGTATTTACCTACCATACAATTGAGGCAAAAATGGACTCAACTCAAGTGTTATTTTCAGATGGGGGACTTAGTTTTGGTATCATCCTATAATGTGCCAACAGATCAATGTGCCAAAAGGTCAACGACCTTGGGAAGGTTATTGAAGTTCACCGTGACAGGCATGGGCTAGTTCGTCAGGTACAAGTAAGAATTGGGTCTTCATACTTTAAAAGACCAATTTCTAAGTTATGTTTCTTATAATTAGGCTGAGCATAAATAATTTGTATGTTTGTAAAGAAGTTTAAGGTTTGCTAGAGGTGAATTTTCTCATGTCCCTCAGTCAGTCAGAAGTTTTGATTGGATTTAAGGGGACAACATTAATGATTAATGAATCTGGGCCGCTCTTTCAATTTTGAATGAGAATATTGGTATATGTTTCATTCGGGCCCGAAAAATGTAGCGGCAGAAAGTTGAATTATTATTACAATTAGGCTAATTTCAATTAAAGCACATTTGCTTGGTTCTCTTTAAGCTGGTATTTTTGAGTGATTTCAAATTCTCATGTTAATTGCTCTGAGTTTCCTGTAGACTCGTTTTACGTGCGCTTCGGCACAACCAAATGGGTTTGTCATGCGTTAAAATTCTAAGTTTACTAATAACTTTTATTTTACGAAGCTATTTGCGAAAATTTCCAATTGATGTATTTTCATTCAGAAAATTATAATGTTCTTTATCTTTTCTTAATTCTATAGCGAACCGTCTTCAGTACCTTAGTTTTTACGTCAATGCAAATGTCTGCATATGTCATGAGTTAAAGGATTAACTAATACACAAAAAAAGGAAGAAACAAAGTTTGAGCTGTTTATTTTTGGGGGGTATTTGGACGCGTTCCAACGGGGAAATAAGTCTACATGTAAAGCACGGTTACACACACACACATACATACGTGTGTAGACCCTACAGCTGGTGACGTATCAATAATCCTATATAACTGGTGACTACTCACCCATACAGGTGTAGTCTCTACAACTGATGGCGTGGGCGTAATCCTATACAACTGGTGACTGATCAATATACAACACTCATATGGATGGCGGTATTAGAAAATTAGGTTACACTCGTATTTTTAACTTATCCTATCTAACAGGTGGTATGTACCAAAATGCAAAAAAACTGAACTAGAGAAGTGTTTTAGTCATCATAGTTTTGAAAAAAGCCATTTTAAGAACTAAAAACAACCGAGGACGTCATCGGTTGTGTACGTGTCATCGCTTTGAATGTGTGTAAACATACGAATGTCATCAGTTGGTGGGTTTAAACCCACCCACACACACACCAGACATACACACACATACACACACATTCACTGAAAATCATTAGATGGTGAAAAATAGTCGAAAATGTTTAGCACTCAAGCTATTTGTTTTGGCAAGGACATGTTTTCAACTGCTGATGTATTTAGGAAAGCAGATGCTTTTTATGTTACGCAAGTCCATTTTCAGAGCATGAATAGATTAGTTTATATACTTATATGTATTAGAGGAGGAACTGAAATCCCTTACAGTTAAGAGTGCATGAAGCACGGAGTCAAAGATTAATAGCAGTTGATGGAAAGAAAATACACTAGACGAGATTTGATTGCTTTCTCATTAACAATATGAAATAATAATTGTCTCTTGCACTGGGTTTGTAAATCAATAAATGTACAAATGTAATGAGGCCTCAAAAAATTCTTATTATAAGCTAAATGGTCCTATCTACCACGATGCACTAAATTATCCTGACAAATATACAGTTGTTTCTAGCGAATAATAGTCTGAATTATATAATAATGACGTCAATAAGTGCGTTTGCACTCTCGTTTGAATTCATTCAAGTTGTACGAGTGATATCTCAGAGTTTTCGTACTTTAAAACCGGATTTCTGTGAATATAATCTGACGGAGTGCTTTTGGAGTTCTGGTACAATAGACTGTTTTTATCTCACAGATATATGTATTTTTCATATTTAAAATTATGTTATCATGATTTCAAAATAAGTGGGCCTAAATTTTTGTTTTCCAGCATCAAAATCAATCAATTAGTTCTTTTTAACAACTAACGAACGGCTAACAGCTCATACACAAATTGTTATTAAACAATATAACTATAATTTCTCTCCTTACTATAGACCAAAATGTTTTCATCTAAACAGACAACTCATCATTAACTAATTAATTTTACAATTTTGATGTGATAAAACACCCCATCTTTAACAATCATAGAATCCGTTTCTCAATTTTGTTCACGGGCTTCCTCTTTAAAGTCGTCAACCTATGACCTTTCTCATCAAATTTAGAATTCAATTATACTCTTTCTTTCTTTTCTTCCAAAACCCATTAATAAAACAAGCCTCGTATTTCAAATCCGTTATCATTTCAGTTTGTTTAAAAGATTCAACATTTTTACCAAATATGTAAATATCAACAAAAACAAACAACGATTTGCCCCTTAATCCTTTTACTTTGCGTTCAAGGTTTTAATTGATGTGCAATTTCATCAGAGATATATTAACCACTATTTTTTGGTTCTGCCATGGGGTCGGAACTTACGTTAAATATGTTAATTGGGTTAATTGATTTGCACAAATATAACTTTTTCTGCACAAAACCCAATCGATTGCTAGAAAATCGGAAAAGGAAAATGCATTTTTTGTCACCTTGACGAAAACAAAACCCAGATTAAAGCTCATTACGCAGTGACGTCATTTAGGGAAATGTCTGCATGTAAACAATGCACCGATGCCACGTATAACGTGTGTCCGCCATTGATATCTCACAACTAGTATCAATAGCATCTCTGTTTGTTCTTCTAAAATGTTACATTTTCCAAGCAAATATTGAACAAAATGCCGCAGTGTTTTGTAGTTCGAGGATGACATAAACCGAGTTTTTAGGGCTTACCGGGTACAGTGTTACATTCAGCCCACGCCAGATTGTTACCCCTGTTCTGATTAATTTAAACAGTGCAGTAGCTTTACCGCATTGTCTCTGACATTTTTACTGTTTCGCGAGTAATAAAAATTCAAATGAAAGAAACAAGGAGAAAAAAATATGACTCAGTGAGATTCGAACTCATAACTCTCGCTCAAAAAACGAAGCCATAACCGACTGGGTTACTTAATCAGTTAAAAATTTGTATAATTTATTTTCATATATTGTGTGGAATATGATCGAAGGAAGAAAAATTGATAAAATAGAACTGAATTGTAATTATTGTATCCATACGCTAGCCGTTAATACGTGAACTAACAAAATTTTCACAATTTCTTCAAAAACTTTCAATTAAAGTACAAAAACACAAACGGATTACGTGAATGAACTATTCCGTTCACGTAGGCCTGTTGGCTAAACGTCAAGCGACAGAGACTTGAACATTGATAAATAAAACTTTATATTTCCATTAGCCGTAAAAAAGTAGATGTTGTTGCAAACACTTCAATTTGATTATGTTTAACAAAATATTACTTGCGAAACAGTAAGAATTCCATGCCGACTACGCAAGCTTTGTACTGTAGGACCGTGTAAGGGCCCGTGTAAGGGTTGTAAGCCTGGTCCTTTTTTCTTGTCCTCAAGCGGTTCAAATTTAAAAAGAACAACATACCTTGAAATGGAACATTTTTTTATTTTTGTTATTTATTTCCACTGCATCTTTGACAAAAAACATGATTAATAACATTTGGTACTTTCATAACATCAGCATAAGGAATGAGCTACAACGTAATATAATAAACAAGAATAAAATGGCATACTTAAATAATGCCTGTAGTGGAGGAGACCTGAACGAAGCAGAGCTTATCAGGGCCAGGCCACCTTAAAAGTAAAAAACAAATACTACTTCTACTACTAATAATAATAATAATGATAATGACACAGAAAAGGGAAAAAGTAATCGTTTGAGTGTTAATGTACATCCAAAATAAACATACATAAACTGTTGTCGTAGTGTAAGTAAGCATATAACATCCACCCGCCCCTCCTTTCTCCAGACGCAACCCCTCTCATGTCTACGCCCCTCCCATATGCACGCAGCTTCCATACCCGCCTCATCCTTAAAGTGTTCCTCGCGCTTTGCCCATTCCCTCCCCTATACAGCACTATAGAAACGTTCAAGAAAAAAGTGTTGTGGTTTTTCAACAGATAATTTTTAAGGGTTATTTTAAAGAATTTGGGACTTTGCAAGGATCGAATGCTTTCATCCAAATTATTCCAAAACCTTGGACCATTAAATTTGACAGTCTTTGATATATTGAAAACTTTGAAATGTTTAAATAAAAAATTTCTCTACTTCGTGTATTGTGGATATGCATGTCATTCATCAAAACAACAAAAGTTGAGAAATTAGAGGGAATAATGTTCTGGGTATATTTGTACATGAAAATTCCAAGCTGTTAATTATAAATGTCAAAAATACTGAGGATGCGAAGTTCTAATAAAAAGGTTGATGTATGGTCACGATAACCTGCATTCATGATAAACCTTGCAGCGCGCTTTTGAAGAATGAAAAGACGATAAACAATAGACGATTAACAAAAAGACGATTAAAAATTATTTTTGAGTAAGTGCTGCTCAAAGTTCCAATAATCGATATATATATATATATATATATATATATATATATATATATTAAATATATATATTAATATATATATATATATATATATATATATATATATATATATATATATATATATATATATATATATATATATATATATATATATATATATATATATATATATATATATATATATATATATATATATATATATATATATATATATATATATATATATATATATATATATATATATATATATATATATATATATATATATATATATAACATTCATCACTTCATTAAAACAAACAATTTACCCTGCCTTGTTCGTGAGGTAAATTGACATGGCTATTAGACATATCATAGCTATCATACTTATTGATATCACCATATAATATTTTGTTTTAATGGATTCTTCAAATTGAGTCAAAACATGTGTCTCTTGTGTGATTGTTACAGAAGATATGGCAGTTGTGTCATAGCATATATATTTTTGATGGAGAATTGCCTCCTCAAAAGTGACATTGGTGAGTTCAGGAGGCTGTTGGCATTTTGGGGCCGGAGATATTCTAACAAATGCTTGAGCTCTCTCAATTATTGAGATAAAAGAACAAGTACAATCCCAAGGATTACCATTTAGATAGAGATTCAAGGAACTCCCATTTATTGGAATGAAAAAATCTGCTTGCAGTGAGGTTAATTTGTTGTACTTTAGAGAAATTGTGCATTGGAACATCAAATATTGAAATGCTTCTGGCGCTATAGAAATAATAAAATTGTATTCGAAAAATACCCTTTGTAGTTTAGAATTATTAATGAAAGCTTCTGGTGGAATGGATTTTATATTGTTATTTGAAAGTATCAAAGTGGTGAGGTTTGGCATTATGCTCAGTTGTGCTGTAGGAATGCGGTCAAAACGGTTGTGAATGAGAGATAGTTTCCACATTTCCTGCATTATGTTATTTCCAAAGAGATCATGTGGTAATTTCCTAAGGTTGCATTGGGCAATGAATAAAAAGTTCAGCTGCTTTACATATTTCAAACAACTGTTACACAAGCTTA